>JAVIWC010004080.1:0-501537 GCA_031894815.1 Creontiades dilutus
TTTTAGAGAGGTTTCTGTGGATTTGTTGGCGAGTGATACGGACATGGTAGAGGGTGGTAGAAGGTTGTAGATGTCAGACGAGATGTTTTTTTTTTCCTTCCAGACGCGTAACCTACGTATTTCACTATGTTCATTTCCCGCCATTCGCTACTTAAAAGTTCGTTATTTTCCGCCATATTCAAAAGTTGCAGCTTGTAGAGGTAACGCGTATCATCGATTTATATATCGAAAGCGTGGATCGATATATAGACATCGGGTTACGACGGTCGTATCAGGAAGGGCCCCCTATTCTGAACTACCCAAAACTGGTTGAACCTACCCCACTCTCCCGTATAACTTTCACAATTTTGATTCAATTTAGCTCATAAGATAGACGATGTAACGAGGAAGCTGCTGTACCATCTCCATGGCAGTGTATTTTATCTCCGTCTTGAAAAATAAGCCAATCAATTATTGGCAAGACCCCAAACAAGGAATTGTTTGAGCATACATCCATTGAATCAGATGGGAACGTATCGAATCTCGATATCGATACACAATAAATATATCAGTAACAAAATCAATGACAAAGTAAACTTAATTTGTCAGCACAAGACTTTTTGATCACACAAGAGTAAATAACACGAGGAAATAATATAATAATACATATAATATATACAGGAAAATAATATAGGTGATACCAAAATAAAAAACATACCTAATAGTAATAGATAAAAAGTAAAGATCGTAGGTAAAGATAAAAACCGTCTGAATAAAATATTGATCTTTTTTTCAAGACGAAAGGGGGACATCTGCAAGGACACAAATTCTTCATGACTTACTACACAGGTTCCTAATTCAGGAACACAGGTTTGACAAACACTAAACCCATGCGTTTTTGGCTTTCTTATATTGACAATATCAGATCAGTATCGTTTCTGTTTTCATTAATTTTCCATTCACAGCCAATACTTTTTCCGATACTGGGAATTTTTATTGGGATACAAGTACTTGTATCGAATACAAAAATATCGATGCCAAAAGTACATTAAAATCTACTCAACGATAAGTATCGGATATCCCTACGAGTTCCCCACGCATTCTCCCACATCGGTTCATAGTCATTCCAGAAATTATTAGTTAACTGCGAATGGACGAAAAATATTTGAAAAATCTGATGCGTACAATATGCTTCAAAAGTACCTGTCCAGAAAAAATATTCCCTCTGCCCAGCTGAGGTATAACGATCGATATAACACCTTTCATTGTCGATATCAAACTGATAAACTGACTGGTTCAAATCGACCACATTGGAAACACCCCCACCAAAGTTGCGTCTTTCAAAGCTAGTTACCCACTAGCCCTCTACTTTTCAAAACTGAGAAAGTTTCAATATTGTTGAAAATTAGATGTTACGAAAATTTAGAATTATGTTCACCAAAAGGGTACTCATTCGATACCACAGACTCGATATCGGTATAATACGGATTTTGATTCAGACCTGTAGTTCATAAGTAGACGATTGTAATCGGGTATAATATCGGATGATTCCATCAACATCGATACGGCAATATCCCCAAACTGATATAGTATCGAATGACACTACCAGTGACCATGATGGGTGACAGAACTCGTATTCTTGGTCGGTAACAAAAATGAGTTATTGAAAATATCACATCAACAACCATCTTGTTAACAGTTCACCTTGCTGCTAGCCTTAGAATAGAGAAAATACTACAGTTCGTATTGGGGGAAAGATAACCATAGGTAACCCATTTTCCACCGAGTTCCGCCATTTCTGAAAAATTAAACGAGACAGATTTGGTACTTTGTGTAACTTTTTAATTTACACGAACTTTACCTCCAGTAGGTAATGAACGAAAACCTCATTAGGAATACGACTAATTTCAAACAACTTCAAAATCCGAAGGTCCCCTAATTCTCTCAGTAACAACGGATTCCAAGGACTGCGTAGTAGCGGAATGCGTAGTGCTTTCTTATTGGTCGAAGAAGTTTTCAACAGCCAATCAGAAGGCAGTATCCATTCGGCGTCAACGGCTCAACGGATTTCGGGTTTGGGTACCTATTTCCGAGCTAAGCTACAGAAATTTTACTTTTCAACGCGATCTCTAACTATTGACAAATCATTTATACATATAGGAACGAGGTGAGTAAAAGTGGACGTGACCCTTCAACTTAATCCGAGTATAATCAACGGCAGAAATTTAATGGAGGTCAGCAATGAGCGGAACTTTCATGTACTACACTAATTGTATGAAATTCGTGTATTCACTCACCTTAGAAGTGGATGTTGATTGAATAATACAGAAGACAAGCAGCAAATGAAGTGATGATGCTGTGAAACACAAAACTTCACTTTTCACAACGTATCGAGAGCCTTTTACCTAAACAGCCGACCACGTAAACGCGTACCGAGTACGGAACTAAATAATCACACCGAGTTGTCGGAATTCAGAAGAAACGCAGTGGAGAGGAGTCATCTTGCACTGAAGCCAGCAATCTGTACCTTCCACCAGTCTTGAGGCCTACCACCGAGCGGACACTTCCTACCACAAGACACGACGGGAGAACACTGAAAAGTTATCCGCGAAAACGTAATTTTTTTGAGCCAACATCAGTGTTACCAACCGTCAGCCACCAAATACCGTATGACACCTTTGAAAATCACCATTACGAAAATCACGTTCTCCTATGCGATTATTTTATAGCCACGAACCCTTATAACTCAGAATTCCTTTACTCTCAAATCTCCATGCAACTTAAAGTAGAAGATTAGGCATCACCTATGTCGTATGTTAACGAATCAGTAGGTGCTCACTTACACTCTGTTCTTTGTATAGAACGTTTTTCTCCTTCCACTTAACTTATCATATCCACTTTCTTTGTTTTTTAAAAGTCAATTCCTCAATGTTTAACAATACGTTCTGCTTCCCGAGTTTAGTGATCCCATCCCTATCAAGTAGCTACCTTCTTTGTTTAGTACAACGCCGTTATTTTCAATGTAGGTATCACGTTTTTCGTGACGTAGAGATCTAAAAATTTATCTTCTATGGCAACCGTTATTAAACACAGTATAAGGAATACCCCTGTTGTTATTTCAAGGAAGTAATTGTTTACGTGAAGTATTGGTACTGGTACTAGATAGTGAATTCTCTCCGGATTTTTCGTGACGTAAAGATCTAAAATTCATCTCCTATGGCAACAGACATAACCACAGTATAAGGAAACCTCTGTTGCTATTACAAAGAAGTTATTACTTACGTGAAGTATTACTAGATAGTGAAAACTCTCCGGATTTTTCGTGACGTAAAGATCTAAAATTTATCTTCTTTGGCTACTGACATTAACCACAGTATAAGGAAACCGTTGTTGTTATTACTTACGTGAAGTATTACTAGATAGTGAAAACTCTCCGGAACTGACATTAACCACAGTATAAGGACCGTTGTTGTTATTACGTTACTAAAATTTATCTTCTTTGGCAACTGACATTAACCACAGTATAAGGAAACCTCTGTTGTTATTACAAGGAAGTAATTGCTTACGTGAAGTATTACAAGATAGTGGAAAAGCTCACTCTAACGGGCCTATGGTACATCTTAGATACCCACGAACTATCGTAGAAAATTAACGTACGGTTGGCAACCCTGGCCCACATACCGCCCAACTGCGCAGGACAGTGACGACATGTTCTTTAATTTTGGTTTCCTATAGTTGCAGCTAACCACTCGTTGGAATTCGATTCCGAAAACTGGAGAGAACTGGATGTCACTCAAGACAGAGAAGGAGGAAAATTCGGCATATTGGGTCCCTCTACCTCTTAGCTCATCTGAGGTTTTCGATCACCAAACAACCGAGGACTAGTAGGATTTAACTATTAGGATTCCATAACTCTTGTTGACTTGGTGGGGCGGACCAACCGAGGGTTCTGGGGGCCCAGTCCTCCGCCCCATCACCTGGAAAATTTTGAAAGTAGAACACTTGAAAACAGTGTTTTTTAAGCACTCCTAGATGAATTTAACAAATTAAAAACTAGGCCTAACATAGTATCCAATATAAAAGTTATATTTATTATTAATAATATAAGTTGTTTGTGATTTTATTTTTTTAAATTCCATAATTACTTTTTCGTTGTTCAATAAATAATATTAGCAATTGAATTTTCGGAAACGGAAAATTTTGAAAGTCAGACACTTTGAAACAGGGTTTTTAAGCTCTCCTATACGAACTTGACAAAGTCAAAATCAGGCCTAACATATGTACGGAAAATTAGTTTTTAGCGATTTTATTTTTTAAACTCCATAATTAATTTTTCGTCGTTCAATAAAGAATATTAACAATTGAATTTTCAGGAATGGAAAATTTTGAAAGTCAGACACTTTGAAACAGGGTTTTTAAGCTCTCCTAGACGAATTTGACAAATTCAAAATTAGGCCTAATATAGGAACCAAAACTTGGTTTATAGTGATTAAATATACTCGTATTTATTTATTTAAAATTGTTACATTCAAGAAAGTATTTTTGGAAAACCAATCTAATGTGGTGGTCTTTTTGCTTACAATGTCTTTCCACTTACGATCAAAGTTTGTTGTTAAAATCATAATAAAATTTTTCAAGTGTTCTTCTGAAAGTATCGCTCGATATTTGGATTTGACACGTGTCATTTTTGAAAAGGTTTGTTCGAAAACACACGTTGAACCAAAAATTGTTATCATTTGTCTGGGAAAACTCTTGATTCCCTTGAAGTCATCATGTTCTGGCGGTAGCCTAATTTTTTCCATCCATCCATTTTGGTTTATTATTCAATAATAAGCCATTGTAATCGCTCTCGAAAAAAAAAATCCATGTTGGTCCGAAAACGCCCCAATTCTTTAGCCAGCTCTCTCACTTAATTAAAGTGCCCTTTAAGGGTTGTCAGTTTTGTAAAATCCCTAAAAACCTCAAAAAAAGTCAAACAATGGGTTTTCTTGTTTTGATCGCAGTAATTTAGTGGTGTAGCGAATGCGGATACTGGAGTGAACTCCAAAAGGGTTTATAACCGATACACGGGTTGAAGCATTCTGATATGCATGCTCCGTCTTAGAAAGTTAAAATTTTCAAATAGAATATTTTTCCATTGTAATCGCTCTTGAAAAACGCTGCAAATTCTTTCACTGGGGTTTATTATTCAATGATTCATGATTTGAATTTCTACTAAGCTTTGGAGTGTGCGTGTTTCACAAGTGATAGAGCGATTTTTGAATTTCGGGAGATATGCATAGGGCACGTAAATCTGTTCTCAACCAAAATACCTATTTGGATTGATCAGTTGATCATATTTGTGTGCCTCCTGAAATTTAATAATCGCTCTATCACCTGTGAAACACGCACACTCCAAAGCTTAGTAGAAATTCAAATCATGAATCATTGAATGATAACCCCAGTGAAAGAATTTGCAGCGTTTTTTACGCGGGCAGCAGGTCGGACCAAATCCTCCCGCGGGCCGTAGTTTGGAGACCCCTGCCATAACTTAACACAGGTTGGCTACTCAGAACAATAAGAAAAACCATTGAGGTTTGAAACCTGGATCGAAGGAAGAGCTTTGAGAACCATTCAAGATCAACCAGATTCAAGCCATTATTTATGAAATTTATAAATATTAAAATAAACATGACGGTAATTTCAGAATAATACGTCATAAAATCAATTAGTTTGACTTGCACACTCTTCAATAAGAAGGATACAATCATTTAAAATATTCTAATGATAGCTAGGTTAATAACATTCATTTTTTCAAATATTTGCCATTTTCAATCTCCAAAATTAATGGAACTGGTATTGACACTAGTGTTTCTGTCTTGGTAGGAAATTATGAAAAAGCAACAAAAGGTCATGGAAAATCTAGCACTTGAATAACAAAAAACTGCCATCTCCCTTGCTAAATATTGATAGTGTAGAAGCACGATTCATGAAAATTGCCCTTTCTCCGAGAATCACCCACTAAACACTTGAGAGGAAAGGCTTGAAAAAGAACAACACTATACATGTGTTTTTTATTTTACGCTTGCCCTTCTTCTGAGACTATTTCAGTAGGTGGTTTATGAAACTGCCCATCAAGGAGTCTAGAACTGATGATTGGACGGACCCAAAACGTTCTTTTCATCAGCTTCTTCCTTCTTCGTCTTAAAATGAGCACACAAACACAAGCAGCTTCGTCGAAATTCGTTGCTTGAAAGGCAACTATTTAGCAGAGTTGGAAGGTAATGATTACTTTGAGTAATTTGAGTAAAGGGAATTCTTGGAGCAATAAATACATTTATTGAATAAATAACTATATCTATTTCCAAAATCTTGCGTATAATTATTTCTTGATCCTTATATATCTGTATATAAAATAACCTTAGTAATTAATAAGGAGAAAAAAGGGAATAATATCAAGAAATCGTAATCAAGTAAAGGTAGAATTGATATGACAATTCCTTTCAAGTATTACAACTATATCAAAAAAGGGTTGAAGTGCCGATTCATCAATTTTCCAAACCGATATGACAACTTTTCAAGCCCAATATCACAACTTTTCGAACAAATTTTGAAGCCTTTCCACTCCTTTCAAAAGCTCGATAAAGTTGTTTTGCCCAACCATATCAAGACACCTTGGTTTAATTTGATGTTCTCGCTACGAATCCAACTTCATTAATCAAAGATAAAGTTACACTAATGTAATGGGTTTTCAGCATGCGTAGTTCCTCTGACGTCATTCAATGTCCCTGTATTGTGTTCAAAATTCAATAAAGTTGTTTCGCCCAACCATTTCAAGACACCTGATTCTAATTTGATGTTCTCTCTACGAATCCAACTTCATTAATCAAAGATAAAGTCACACTAATGGAATGGGTTTTCAGCATGCGTAGTTCCTCTGACGTCATTCAATGTCCCTGTATTGTGTTCAAAATTCAATAAAGTTGTTTCGCCCAACCATTTCAAGACACCTGATTCTAATTTGATGTTCTCTCTACGAATTCATCAAGAATTATTCATTGATTATAATGAATGAATAATTAAATAATGAATAATTGTTCATTAATAAAGAATAAAGTTGCACTGATGTAATGGGTTTTCAGGATGCGGTTCCTCTGACGTCACTCAATGCCCCTAAATTGTAGTAATTGTAGCATAATCCATGCAAACTAAACTCCTCAATGGTTAGTAATTCAACGCCATTCCAATTTTTGATCTATCAACCCTCGACCATCGACAAAATTCATGGTGAAAATTTCCATTTTCCGCCGTGAAATTCGAATGTTTTAAGTTTGTTGCACAATTAGAGTAAAATTGGGATCAACCCACAAAATATTCATGAAAATCGATTAGGAATTGCAGGCTGGACAGGGTTGTCAAAAGTTGACACAAACTCATTCACAGACTCGGTGGTCTGAAACGGATTTCTATCGAGTTATTTTTCATTTTTGGGTATTTGCATGCCAACTTGGATCAATTCTAATAGGTGTCTCTCTACTGACAGCTCTTTGCTTCAAAGGGACGTCCTGAAAATGGCCCTATACAAAACCGCCTCCCCTGTTCAAGTCCAAGTGCGGAAGGTTAGCTTCAACAATGTCCCTTTTCTTCTGGAAAAACGACAAAAGAGGTAATGGTAAATGGTTGATTCACAAATATGGAAAAAAATCGTTTCATTTGATCTGCACATTTAATTTCGTAAGCGAAAATATTGCAATATTTACACTTATATGAAACAATTCTGTCAGAAATAATTAACGATAGAAATAAATATACATTTCAAAATGTTTTACAGTTAACAAATTATTCATAAACTTGTAAGGAGATGAAACAGGTGTGATTTCCCATCCTCGCCTTGAGTCGAGAAACACCTCACAACAAAAATAGCAAGTCTATTTCAATTAGCAAGTAAAAAATCCCTTTCTTTCTTTATTTTTTTACTTACAAAGGTAACTGATTGATTAATCAATACGATCTATTCTGTCATGAATCAAGAATTGCCGTGTCTAGCCTACCTTATATTTATACATGTATATACCATTTCTGTATGTATATATTATTTCTATGATCCTAAACAAATTGGCCCATATGTGGTTGACTGATTAGTTACCTACGTAGATTTAGTATATGGGAATACACAATAAGGTTTATACACGTTTCTATGTTTGTATAGTATTCACACTCCAACAAATTTTATGCAGGGTGCTTGTTATTTAAGTCGGCTGTTGTCGGCATTGCAACAAAATATGGAATTTTTGGCATGAAAGATTGCAACCAATATTGGTTAAGAGACGGTTTCAAAGCTTACATTATATTGTAAATATTACATTACATTACGCTATCTAAATAACGCATTTAATAGTTTATTCCAAGCTCAAAAATGTATCAATAACAGTCTCTTAGATGTGGGTCCACTTACGTATTTCTCCTGCAGCAAAATTAACAAGATATTGTATACCTAAGTACCTGGGAAAATTATCAAAATAAATATAAAATAATAAAATAAGATTGTAATATGTCAATAAATCCAGCTGTCCTCACAGCTCCAGGCTGAAGGTGTTAGCGACCAGTTGCACGACAGCCGTAGCAGTTGGCTCATCTACTTCATTTCTTGGATTTCTTCTTCACGTCCACTAGTCGTCTGTTGTTGACTTCTAAAGAAAAAATAATGACATAAAATTAGAAAAAAAAACACAAATTCTAAAATTCCAGTCATGCAACATAATCGTACGAGGGAATTGTCCAAAATCATCGTGGTACATTTATGTCACATCAGGTTGAAGTTTTAGCTCTTTGTGTGCAACAAAAGTTAATTACTAATTTGAAAGCGAAAAAACTTGTTCCAAATGATATTTTTCTACAGAAACAAAGATTTTGAAATTTTAGAATGTTTTGAATTTTCATCGATTTTGGTTTATTATTCAATAATAAACCATTGTAATCTCTGAAATTCAATAATCGCTCTATCCCCTGTGAAACACGCACAATCCAAAGCTTAGTAGAAATTCAAATCATGAATCATTGAATAATAAACCCCAGTGAAAGAATTTGCAGCGTTTTTTTGAAGAGCGATTGCAATAAAAAAATATTTTATTAGAAAATTTTAAATTTCGTAAGACGGAGCATGCATATCAGAATGCTTCAACTCGTGTATCGGCTATAAACCCTTTTAGGAGTTCACTCCAGTATCCACATTCACTACATCACTAGGTTACTGCGACAAAAAAAAGCTCTTCAAAAAAAGTTAGTCACTTTAAATTAAGAGAGATAGTTGGCTAAAGAATGGGGCGTTGTCGATATTGATTTTTCCTGAAAATTTCAGATTTTTTGCTCTAGTCGTTAGGGAGAAAACGTGCGTACACCGGACGGACGGAAAAATTTCTATTGCAGATTTGGATTCTACACCCTTTGAAACGTAAACCATGAAATTTTCAGGAGGGGTTAGACATTTTTTTTTTAAGAGCGATTACAATGGTTTATTATTGAATAATAAACCAAAATCGAAACCTCAAACACTTCTAGTGTAAGAGGGCAGTTTTTTGTTTGATTCTGATAAAAATTAGTTTCGTGAATCGAATGGGACCACTCTGGTTGCTGTGCGATCTGTTTGGTCACCATTTAAAAAATCTGTTCGGTATTCGGCAGGGGTGCAGTGCCCTTTCAATGTGAAATACAAGCTAGAGCTTGGCTGGCGGCAGCCCAAGTATTTTCATCTTGACTACAATTGTAAGGTATGAAGGCGTGGGGTGTCGAGTTTTGATAATTATCACAGACTTCGTCTAATGCACGTACATGAGTGATTTTCGTAAAAGAGCTATCTAACACAGCAATAATAAAATTTATTATTTAATCTCTTTGTAATTGTTTTCAAAGTTTGCAAAGTCTGCAAAGTTTGCAATTTATTATTTAATCTCTTTGTTTGTTTGCAAAGTCTTATTCAAGTGACCGAATTGGCGCCCGTCGTGCATTTGTCTCGTACTGACTCAGGGAGGCTCCCTATCGAATCTCAGCTTCCGCAGTGAACAGAAGAGAATTTAGGTGACTCAGTTGGTCATTTGAGAGCCGCTTAGCTAATCCTAATCCAACATTTTATTATTCGGTGATGCTACATTTCTAATGATATAATCTGTATGTGGACGGCATGATAATAACTAACTACTGTGGACTTCGCATGGATTGAAACTAGGACTGAATACCAGGTTGTTACCTTCGAATCGGTCGTCATAATGGCTGAGCACATTATGCAGATTTTCTCCGTAGATGGTTTGCAAGTTCAACTCCCCACCGTAATGGGTAGGAAGGAATTTCGGGTCTATGTGCGAGGTTAACGAGGAATGATCCGCTCCATGGAAGAATATCTGCGAAAAAATCGAAAAAAGTGTTGGAGAACTGACATTTTAAAATAGGCAATTTTAATATAGATAGATAGGTATTCACAAAATTAATTTATTTCATCGTTTTAACTCATAATAAGTTTGATTTGCACGTTTCTGAAGCTCCGGATGCTTTGCTTGAACCCTACGTCTGAAATTCATGGAACATGCCTAAGCCTCGCTTTGTTTATATAAATTTGTTTATAATGAATAGTTATGATGTTGCCATAGTGATTTGGATAGCGGCAAATATAACTGTTTACTTTCCATTTATCACACCGCATTATTGGATAAATATCTAGCAAGTAAATATAAAATGAGATGGTTCGGCAGCATTCCAACGAATAGTGAATGGTTGTTTTTACGAGAAAATGGATGAACATACTGTGAAGAATGTGGATGATATTGTTAAATATCGGTACTGTTAGAATAAGAAATTCTCAAGCTAAATTCACGGCTTTTTTTATTACTAATCTCTCTGTTTCTGAAACAAGCAACCAATGAATCACCTGCAACACTGAATCATTATTCATTGAAGTGACCCACTTCACACTTCTCCCCTCCCTCTTTGTAGGGATTCAGACGATCGTGGTGGATCACTCGCAGCTTCCCTTTGGTTGTCTTGATCCGGTAAACCACGTCATTCAAGGCTTTCACGATAGTACATGGGCCTTCTTTGCAATTTGGGTATCATCCCTTTGTGTCGGCGTGGATCATAAAACCAAACCTTATCTCCCACCTTGTAAGTGACATTTCGGACCTTTACGTTGTATCTTCTACGCATTCCCTCAGCCTTAATTCGCAGATTTTGTCTAGCAAACTCATGTGCTTTGAGGAGATGGCTACGTAATTTTTCTACGTATTCGGGGACCAAAGTCTCTTCACCTGGTGGCTTCCCTAATATGAGGTGAACAGGCAAATGAAGTTCTCTCCCAAACATGAGCCTTGCTGGGGAGTACCCCGTGCTCGCATGTTCAGCAGCCCGATAAGCTAACATAGCTACAGGAAGATGCTCATCCCAATCCTGCTGATTATCTGAGACCATCTTAGAGAGAAGTTGCCAGACAGTACGGTTCAGTCTTTCCACAAGGCCATCGCTTTGGGGGTGCAAGGGAGTGGCTCTGGTCTTCACAGCTCCAAGCAACTTGGCGACTTCCTGAAAAATCTCACCTTCAAAATGTCGTCCCTGGTCCGAGTGAATTTCCTGAGGAACACCAAAACGAGTGATGATATGGTCCACTAATGCCTTCGCCACAGTCTCCGACGTCTGGTCTGGGAGAGGTATTGCCTCTCGCCACTTTGTAAAGTAACCTTGAAACGTCAAAATAATTCGATTACCCCGTCTTGTCCTTAGCAGAGGCCCCATGATGTCTATCCCTACTCGCCCAAAAGGTATTCCTGTGGCTCGGACTTTTAGCGTTTCTTCATTTTCTGATGTCTTTCCTTACAGGTATGGCAGGTGCGGCACCAATCTTCCACATCACGATGTACACCGACCCAGTAAAATTTCTGTCGCAGCAATTTTGCCGTTTTGTTTGCCCCTAAGTGCCCCATACCATGGATGTCCTCCCATATCCTTCTTTTCCACGGCTCTGGTACAAAGACTTGGCGGGTCTCCGATTTACCATCTGGGCTCTCCCATCTTCTGTATAGGCAGTCATCTACGAGTATTAAAGATTCATAAAGGCTCCATAGAACTTTCACTTCCCTACTATATTTGCTGATCACGTCTTCTGTAGGCCGCTTATATTCTTTCAACCATTGAACCACTCGTTTCAACAATATCATCCACATCACTATTCACAATACTTCAAAACACTCACTACAACATAAAAATGCGGCCTATCATATTATGATTAAAAGGGCACTATCTATACCAATGAACGAGCATAATTTATCAAAACAAAAATGGGATATCAAAATTATAGCGGTGAGTAATGAATATTGAGGAAAGCTTATTGGCACAATTCGGAATAATGTTCTTGGAAAAAAGAACAGGTAAAGCGTGTAAAATTCAAATAGGGACGTAAAATTAGAGGAAAAACAATGTATGCTAGATATATCAATAGTCGGCAAGATTCTATCACCCAGGTGTTCCAGAGTAGGTTTTAAAACTAAAGATACCTTCAAAGTTTCATTCGGTTCTGTAAAAGATGAAGTTAACGCACGAGATAAAAGTGGGGGTTATAAACTTAACTGCTCTTGGGGATTCGAATATACGAATATATCGTAATGGGCAGACAGGTAGACAATTTAGGGAAAGAATAACAGAACATCAAGACGATTTTAGAGACAACAACGGAGTCATGTACTAGAATCCAGTCACAATTTCAGTTTTGATTCGAAAAATTAACAGTTTGTAGTTTCACTTTTGTCAGAAAGGAGGTGTTCTGAATGTCCTAGAAAATTTTGAAATCATTAAAAACGATGATAAACCTAGACACATTTCCCCATTAATAGGTTCATTTCTAAAATAGCTTTGCCTTTTCATTTTTAAATTTCTTCCCCTTTTTCTTGGGTTTGTTGTATTACCTTTATCTGTTTTCTACAATATTTTCGGCCACCCCTTTCACCTCCCCTGCCAATAGAATCGTGTCTCCTTTCACTTTCACAGAAACCACTTGATTGGGTGATCCCCATTCATTGATGGGTGCGTTTCCATTTCCTTCCCAAAGGCTCCGTCAGTTTTTCTTTACTTAGAAATGTGACACTTTTGGTCAGGTCACAACCAAAGCATGTTCCATGGTAAAAAAGTGAACACACTGCACAACAATCAAAGGTTACTTACCCGATGCCTAAGTTTTTCGGCAATGAAGGGTTTGAATATGTTGAAGACCATATTGAATATGTAGGGTTGATTCACGATATGAACAGCTTTGACTCGGCACGGTACAGCTTCCTGCAACGAAATAAAATACGTCACAAAACGAATAAGAAAAGTGGATATAATTCCAAAAAGCTGCAAAATTATTTCACAAAGGCTTATTGGTTTTTCATTTAGTAGGATGATACCAACACACAGTACTAGTTCCTCATCACGCACCGAAAGCTGATATCTGAATACCTACAATGGTGCTCCTACTGTACATCGACACAGTTCTTGAAACACACTATATTTAACTAATTTAATTTAGTAATAGGGAACTTTCCCGTTTTTTAAATGAGTAGAACAACTTTTAGCCAGAATAAATATAATACATACCAACGCTTCTCTTGTCTGCATATACGAGTATATATCAAAACTTACGAAAAAAAACTACATTTCAAAAGGAAATCTTGGAAAGGTAATGCCATTGGAATTATATCAGCTGTTTGATCGTCACAATGTTCTGGGAGATTTTGACCGTGTTCAAACAGGTTTTTATATCTTATAAAGCAATATAGTTGTTAATTATTACTCGATTGTTTTAAATTATTCAGTTTATTATCAGAGTGAAGTGATGATCGATTCATACAACTATTTGATGTCTAGGGACCAGGATAAAGGTGATTGAAAATCCATATCACCTAGCTTTCGGTTTATTGAAAACCTTCATCAGGGCCTATAACTATTGAAATTATTTTATTTAGTTATCTGTGTTGAAGATGCCCCGAAAATGGTAATATAACATGTGGTTAACAATAAAGTGACGAAGGACGAACCAAGAGTCGAGGATTATGGGTTTTCTCTAGGCACGGCGGAAATGACGGGAAGTATCACACGGGGTTCAGAATACCCGTATAAATAAGCCCAAGGTAACTAATTTAGGTCCTCTCTCTTGATTTCATCACTCTGTCCTAAACTCCAGGTCTATCTAAAAAGACAGAATTATTCCTTCAGTCAAAGCTATTTAAATTTGTCCAATACATAGAGGCAACCTCATCAATTATCTAAACTTTGAAGCCCATTCCTATCAGAATAATTCTCTACCATTTGAAATGGAGCATCGTTGTGGCTGCTGGGTTCCACGATAAGCTGATTCATCTCTGAGCTTAATTTTTCTCTTCTGCCTGTGATAATGAAAATTTAAACAGCATTTTCGTATTGAGTCCACGAATTCTAGCGCCAGTTGTAGTTTAAACAACAGGCTTTCTGCTCGAGTATTTATAAATAGTGGGAAGAATTGACTAGGGGTGGCCCTTAGCAATGGGGTTTTTCTCTAAACTCAAAAAATTACCTCTCCCAACCACGTAACTTAGTCTCTGGCATGAAAAAATAACTCCATAAAAATTTGAGCTCAAAAGGTTCAGTTTAAAGCGTGCCCCAATGCTCAAAATCATTAGTCAGCCCATGTATGCCATATCAAATAAAGACCGTCAACCAAAAAATGCAGACAGTCAACACAAAAACTCTTTATGCAGAAATGTTTACAAGAAAAATATTGTCGGGAAGACTACAGAGAACTGCTCGAGTTAGCGGTAATTTTCCTCGTGGAATCAAGTTTGGCATACCAGGTGTGATTAGTCATTCTCGATGGATGGCTAAAGCAATATATGCACTTAAAACATACCTGTTCAGGGATCAATTCAAACTGACAAAAAAAGAAGAGGACGGTCTGAGGAGAATTTGCATTTTTCTAACACGGATTTATATAAGAGTTTGGTTTTTAGCCCCCTGCGCCATCAAAGCACCATCTGAAGACCTGAAGTTTTTACAAAACATTGCACGATACGAATCAGTTAATCCAGAAATCAGTCAATCAGCCGCGAGAAAATTCAAGAATCACTTGTGGTACCTCTCCCCAGAGAACGCAGCTTTCGCGTTTTTTGATGAGGAAGTGCCACTTCACGTCAAAGAAAAAATGGTAGGTTCCTTACCACTTGACGAACCTGACTTACAAGAGGAAGGTACTGTCAAAAGGGTTATCATGAAAGATCAGGAGCTGAAAGACGTTTGCGACAAAGATTTATCTTCGTTTATAACATCAAAATCTCAGTTTTTCGATTGACAAGGCGTTTTTGCGGAAGCATCCCTTTGGTTGGGGAAACGACGAAAACTATAAAAAAGGGCTACAGCTATTGGAAGTCAATGGTGTAGCTGAGAGAGGGATAAAATTGATAGAAGAGTACAACAACATCCTCACCAGGAATGAAGATGAGCGGCAGTACGTACTTCAGTTCGTCAAGAAGTACCGGAACAAGTATCCTTCTTTGACCATGATCAGCCTAACTAACTAAGAAATGTAAGCACTTGTTCAATAAAAATAATGTTTTACCACAATAAAGCTCCAGTTAGATTTGGGTTCGAAATGAGTTAATTCCAAAAACCCTTACTCGTTAATTCCAAAATGTCATACCCTTTTATGTTCATCACACAGGCCTGTTGGGGCACGCTTTAATTATGTCCGATTTTAATGAAACTTCACAGGATTATGTTTTTTGTGTACTAGACCAGTTTTAGGGGTTGGGAGGGGGGAACAAAAAAAGTCGGGAAATAAGGGCCACCGTAGTATTGACTTACTGCCAATCAACGAATTGTAATGAAAAGGGTAGGATAGGGGTAATTTTGTCAAACAGATTTCGTCGGCCTGTGGCAAATGAAGGACAAGTCATAACCGTGTGTTCGAGTGTAAGTTCTTCCAAATAACAATCCTGGCACAAAGGTGGATTATTCCCGAAGAAGCAATTTCAGTAATAATCACAGTCTATGATTGCATCTAATTCTGGACAAGTGCTAAAACAACCAATGTCTTATTGAATAATCACTCGGGAGATGTGTACTCACTTGAACCCAGTCGAGAAGCATCTTGGCGAAGCCGGGGGAGAACTGCCAGACGTGGGACATGGGGAGGCCGATCATGTCGATGACGATCGTCGCGCCGCAGATCTGAGTGCGCGGTTCTTGCAGAGCAGCTTCCACGACCATCATCACCCCGCGGACCAGTTCCGTCAAACTGACAGCCTTGGGGTTCCATCTAGCTGCACAATCGTGGAAATAAAAACGTCGTTTAACCATCTAATTATTTAATAGAAGAAGAAGAAAACAAACAAATTTCGGGGTTTTAATAGTGATAAGTAATAGTAATTAATTTAGATGGTCTTTTACATACAAATTTACCAAACAAAACATTATAGGCATGAAAGTATCATCCGTTTGCCGAGTCTTCGAACCCCCAACTGTCTTTCCATATTTGATCACACTCATCCAAATTGAATTTTGACACTAGCATGGCTCGGTATTTCCAGGACAAATTCAACCACCTACCACTGTCGTCTTACAAACCCAATGCTGCAGCTAGGTCCAGTTCCCCTGTTCCCAGGTAGGATCCCGAAATTCGCCCTACACTGGGTTAAGAGCAAGAAAATGCATTATGTTCTCAGAGTCCTCTGGTTACTCAGGAAATAAAGCTTGCGTCCGACCATATATATAAATCTAGTCAATGAGCGCCGTAAGTTAGAACCCAACGCTGCACCCATAAGGGTCCACTGGTCGTCCCTGCAGGTCTGCCGGTCTGAGATCAAATCGAGTGGTCTATAAAAGGGATTTCTTGATTGCTTCAGTCCTCTTGTCCTCGATCTGTGCTCGATGAACTTTTTCAAGTAAGTGCATCATCCCCTGCTGCAATTCTTGTAAGTTCTTGAAGTTGATCACGAGATGACGAGAGGAGGCTGAGGATGACGAAAGGAGGCTGAGAGTTTTCGAAAGGAAAATAGTAAGAAGGATTTATGGAGGAGTTCGGGATGGTGTGGGATGGAGGAGAAGGAATAATCGTGAAATTGAGGCAATTCTGGAAAACGAGGATATTGTTAGGTTCATCAAGACGAACAGAATAAGATGGCTTGGCCACGTAGATAGAATGAGTGCGGATCGGGAGCCAAAATCAATGCTGAGGGCGAGAATTCAGTCGAGGAGAAGAAGAGGAAGGCCGAGAAACCGATGGCTTGATGAGGTGACGCGAGACCTGCAAACTGTGGGGATGCAGAGATCGCAAGCTACGGACCGGGAAAGATGGAGATTGGGACTTCGGGAAGCCGGGGGCCACACCGGCCTGTAGAGCTCGGCAGTAAGTAAGTAAGTCTTGAAGTTGATCTCAATAGAGCAGACATCCTTCCTCAGAGCTGCACGCCATGAAATTTCTTTCTTTACCACCAGTTAACGATTTTCAGACATCATCAACGTCTTAATAATGTACCTATTACAATTGTCAGCAAATTTATATCTATACTTGAGTCCAAGCCACTTTCCAGGTAAGCAAAATAATTTGCTGTATTTCGGGGGAGGCTGACAGTAATTTTCATAAAATACCTGAGAACCTGTTTCAATGAATTCGATTGCATCGATCCGGCAACTTGAGCTCCATAGCACTGCAATAATTTCATTTTATTTTATATTTTCAATTCTCTAAAATATCGTTACATGTCATTAAAATATGCTGAAAGTCAAGGAAAACTCTAAAAAATTGAACAAGTTCAAAAATGTGTTACTCGGTAAAAATCGATTCACTACAATCTTAATAATACGAAACGTACCAACAAAGTGCCCAAATTCTTTAACAAATTAACATAAGTAGTAATTCTGAAAATGATGGAAACTTGCTCATAAGATTATGCAGCGTTTCTGGTACTTTCCTAATACAGGTAGGTGTGTTGGGAACTTACATCCAGCTTCGACAAGGAGGATTCGTCGCCCATGCTGATCCCTGTACGGCAGAACTGTGAATACGTTGTTCACGAATACGTTCTTCTCTACGAGAGGCCGCAGATTGTCACAATACTTCGGGTACTTCTCCTTGAAAATCAGAGACGAGTGGAGCTGGAAGAAACAAACGAAAATTCATCATGATGACAATTTCAGTCTGTGACATGAGTGACATACAGGGTGCGGCAGTCAATCCTGAATTTTTGAAATGGCTGTGAAAAATAAACGGATGCATTCTTCAAAATTTTACTGTTATAATCTTGTTGTGTATTAAAAAGAATAGAAGAAACGTAATTAATCAACGTTTAAAAATAACATCAGTCAGATGGTTATTTGATTTGATTTGAATATCACCGTTGATTTGAATTTATCTCTGTAAACACCAGTAGGAAAGACCAGATTAAAATTAAAAGCCAGTGGTTCGGCCACTAAGTCAGATACTTGCCGTAACATAACATAATAGCTTTACATAATACCTTTCGATGCGAGAATATAGTATATGTCGTGCGGAATATATCAAAAACCTATCATCACCTCATCATCATTATTCAAATATTAATTTAAAAATGTAAGGTACAACACAAATTAATATAGCTTTTCCAATCGAATTGCGGCGCGCTTTTTGAGTTTGAGAATTTTCCAAACCAATTTGAGAATTTTCCAAATCAATTTGAGAATTTTCAAATCTAAGGCGGAGAGAAGTTTTCCAAACGAACCCATCAGGCAATCCAAGACTTTTATTGAAAACAAAATTAGTGAAAAAATGTAAGACAATACATATTATAACAAATTAACAATGAAATAAAAATCGTTGGCAAACTCAGAGTGGCCTCGATTTTTAATCTGTTCTTAACAAGAGCGTTTTTAATTATTTTTATGAAATTCTTCGTTCATTTTGTCTTTTTTATTTCAATGTTAAGTTGTTCATAAACACTACTTTCATTGACTACTTTTGTTTCAACAAAAGTCTTGGATTGCCTAAAAAATTGTCAATTCGGTTTGGCAAACGGGGCAGAGAGTTTCTTAATTGGAAAACTCTCAAATTGATTTGGAAAATTCTCAAATGGTTGGAAAAATCTCCCCTCGATGGCGATCTCATGGAAAATTTCAATTCGACTGAGGTGTCATCGTCATTAAGATACTTTACAATAATGAAAAAAGATAAAAATTGGCATAACATTTTTAATAACAAAAATTAGACTACTTACACGTTCAAAAATAATTTATAAAACCATCCTTCTAGCTTTCTTTCGAGCAAATGCGTCTATAATGTCTGCGTAGGAAATCGCTTGAGTTAATCTCCCCTCGATGGCGAGCAGGGCTTGTGATGTCAGTCTGTTATGGCTGGTTGTGGTACTCAGGTACTTATTTATTAAATTTATTTTTCCTTATATTTCAATCCAAAAAAAAAAAAAAACTGCTGGCATCCAAACTAATGAGGCAGAAGCCTATTCTGAAGGAATGAGACGCTTGTCAGTGATTTCTCTGTACACAGTGAGAAATCCTATTCAACTTAGGGTCAACATTAGGGTCGCTCAAAGCAGACCCCAAAAGAAAAGGTTTGTGATAATTGCCGGGGCACCCCTCCAAGTTGTTCCTCTTGGTAAACAATAAATTTTGTCAAAATTTGGATCAACTAGCTCAACTGGAAGGGAGTGCTCAACTCCTCTTCGATATTCATCGTTTTTATTGAATAAAATATGAAAATTGCGTACAAATACAAAATATAAGCATCATTTATTGTCAGAATGTATAAAGGTTGAATGCAGGAACAAATTTCTTGTACGAATAATACTTTTCAGAAATTTTTGTCACATTTTAATCGAATGTTTAAGGCGTGGCCCGGACTGCATTTTCTGCAACCACTTTCTTTGTCAAATAAGTCGGGATGATTTTTCGCTGGGCTTCAACAACCTGCAGTAAAAGTTGCTTTTCCTCCTCATCATTGGTGATGACCTTGTTGAAATCATCAAATAGCTTGACGCCTCTTTCAGCAATATCATTTACCACCTTGAGATTCTGGATCCGTTTTTTTCCCCTTCAATATATTCTGGGTTCGACTCCCATTCGCCTGGATTTAGGGCCAGGGAACTGTCACTTATTCCCAACTTTTTCAATAAAGCTGCAGTTCTTTTGGTAGTGAAATCAGCTAGAGATAGATCAAACACACTGTCAGCCTGATTCATCAATTTAGCGTTACCCCTCACCGAACGATTTTGTGGTTCATTATTCACTCCACTCATGATCATCTCTTCCTTTTCTTTAATTGATAGTTCGTCTGAAAACAAACTTAGCCCGACCAATTCATCCGAGAGATACCACAAGTGGTTTTCAAAAGCTTTTTCTGAGACATTGCTCACCTCTGAATCGATCTGCTTCCGACTTGCTTCACGAACTACCTTCTGCTCTTTTAGGAAATAATGAAATCCTGGAGGGACTTGCCCCACAGTAGGTAACTGGTTGAATATGGACAAGGGTTGTAAGTCGCGATGTCTCAGTAGAAACATATTATCTTTTAAACAAGTAGTAGATGGCATGATATAGTCCACAAAAAACACCGAAACGATGAAAAATGAACGTAGACCACCAACAAGCTTATCAATAACCACAGAACCGAATTGAAATAGCTTGATGCTGGAGGACGGGCGACTGATGTGAACAACAGGGTCAAAAGCGTGAACCACACGAATTTCCTATGAAACCCAGGCATGGTTTCTGAGAATCTGCCCACCATTCACGTGATATTTGGCTCAAGACCCCCTTTTTAGTTTATGGGAAACTTGGGATACCTAAATGATACATACATTTCGAAAAAATAGGATAGTGAAAAATAACTCCCGAATGACTGAAATTTCATAACTTCCAAGCACTGTCTTCTACTCACACTACGATGCTGCAATTTTGGCTATATGGTTCATTTACAAAGTAGAACAAATTGGGGGGGAGCCCCAGGAAATTTTGAAAAGTTGAGTTTTTTGGGCCACCCTAGTCAACATTTACACCATGTATCGTAGAACTGGTCGAATTACCATCAATTCGTGGACTGCTACGAAGCACAAAATGAGCGAATTGAATGGGAAGGCTGTACAGCCCACCCGACCTGGCAGAAGTTTCATTATGTTGGAATAAGGAAAATATTCTTTTTATCCGATGGAAGAGGGAGCTATCATTCCGGAGATATCCTAACCTCCATTGGGTCCTGGGTGGCTTGCCCGCTAATTGACCCCTTTCACCACTTCAATTCAGAACATCACGTACTCTCACACATGTAAAACTGCTTTCGATACGTGGGAAACTCTGAGCGTCTGATCGGCGGAACACGCGACACCCCACATTCGAATATGTAGATCGACAATACAATATAGAATTTACAGAATTAGAAGATCTTCATTCATTTTTTATCGTCTTTCTAAATGCCTTCCTCTGACAGCCTTACACACAATATTCCACTCATATATTTACAGCATCTTGGTTTTTTGCTTTCCTGTACGGGGCTTATCAAACGGGGGCAGGACATCCTATGTTCTAAATGAAAGACATTTTATCGTCCATCGTCTCGGCCAAAAGTAACCAGTTACGGTAAAAGTAAAAAGTAAATTCTTTCACTGAGGTTTATTATTCAATTGGCCTGCGTTCATGATTTGAATTTATACTAAGCTTTGGAGCGTGCGTGTTTCACAGGTGATAGAACAATTATTGAATTTCAGGAGGCACACAAATATGATCAACTGATCAATCCAAATAGGTATTTTGGTTGAGAACAGATTTACGTGCTCTAAGCATATCTCCTGAAATTCAAAAATTGCTCTATCACCTGTGAAACACGCACACTCCAAGGCTTAGTAGAAATTCAAATCATTAATACAAGGCAAATGAATAAAATTGAATAAAAACCCCAGTGAAAGAATTTGCAGCGTTCTTTTATGGTTATCAGAATGCTTCAACCCGTGTATAGGCTACAAAGCCTTTTGGGAGTTCACTCCAGTATCCACATTACTACATCACTACGTCACTAGGTTACTGATATCAACACAAAAACAATAATAAACCAAAAAACGCAAATGTTGGCACCATAAATCGGGCCCATACGATCGGGAATGGTTTGACCTACGGACCTGGGGAGGGGCTCATTCGATTCCTCGTGGAGTGTTCTTCAAAAAGAGTACAAATTTAGGCCGCCTTGACTTTTTTTTAAGGTTTTTAGGGATTTTACAAAATTTTGACAACCCTTAAAGGGCACTTTAAACTAAGTGAGAGAGCTGGCTCAAGAATTTGGGGCGTCGCCGGACCAACATGGATTTTTCCTGAAAATTTCAGCTTTTTTGCTCCAGCCGTTTGGGAGAAATCGTGAGTACGGCGTACGGCGGACGGACGGACAATTTTTTATTGCAGATTCGGATTCTACACCCTTTGAAACGTAAACCATGAAATTTTCAGGGGGGGGTTAGCATTTTTTTTTTTTTTTTCAAAGAGCGATTACAATGGTTTATTGTTGAATAATAAACCAATATTACGTTTTGACAAAAATTCAAAATAAATCACAATTTCTTTTTGAAAGACTTCTTGAACTCAGTCTTTTGCCTCTACAGTCGGACGGAACGACTAGTGAGCGATGGTAATCATAAAAGTAGTCCTGAAATGACAGAACTAATATAAATTGCACAATAAATTGCAAAAACTCAAGCAGAATGGCCAAAGAGGCTTGGAGGTCTTTTCTTTGCAAGTTCACTAATAGAATAATTTCACTTGTCGGGACATCTGCTTTTTAGGCATGAAAGATGTGCTCACTCTTAAAGGGACATATGCCTTTTCAGCATTGAGCCCCCCTTGAGAGGGATGTATGCCTAAAAAGCATAAAACTTGTACTAAGCTCAGAAGGACAGATGCCTAAAAAGCAGGAAATCCATGTACACTCAGCGGGTTGTAAGCCAAAAAGGCAGGGTATGTTCTAGTAAAATGAAATTTACTGCGGAATAGGGCGAACGTCGACTTCTTATATTTCCTCCTTCAGACCAGATATCCAACTGACAATGACCTAGGAGGAGGCCGCCCCAAGCAGCAGATAAACCCTATGGTCATCAGCATTCAACGCGCTTCCAATTTCTCAAAAATGTTGTAAATCCAAAAATTTCACTGACCCTCACTTCTAGGAGCCCCCAATATTTAATTCATTTAGTTTTCAATTCACTACCGGCTAATTTAAAAACTGCTAATAACATGCCACGTTCTGTTTTTAAGAAATGTATATTTACATGGTTAATTAATTTGGGTCCAGAAAATGTGGAAGAGCTATTGACAAGCATGTATAGGGAATAAGTGGAAGATAATATTTTTTTGTTTTTTAATTCTTTTTGTTATAAAATGAAGGAAATTTATGATTTTTTTCTTTTAAAGGAGCAAGTTAGAAATTATTGGTATTAGGTTCTACAACTCTAGCTCGCCAACACTGGCACTGCCTAAAGGCGAGCTATATTATTCTGTAAATTTATTCGTCTTTATTTTCTGTTAATATTGATTTGATAGATTACTCTATTCCCATGTTTTTTTTTTTTTTTTTTTAAAATAAATCTCTCTCTCTCTCTCTCTCTCTCTCTCTCTCTCTCTCAGTAGTAACGTGAATCAAGCATGCCTAAAAGGCATATGTCCCGGCCGAAGTGTTAATATTATTCCAAATGTTGTTCGCTTTATGTCCGTCGTTCACTTCGTTATGTCAGTCTTTCCCGATCGTGCTCTCCATCACCGATTCCTCATTCTTAAAATGATTTCTTCACTCGACATTTTCTTACTTGACTACGAGATTATTTATTGAACTGCCGCCTCACATCGAAATTCTTGAATCATGTAGCAAATTTAAATCCAGTATTAAAGACTTTTTTAGAAAACAATGTAGCAGTAATTTCAGCCCCGATTTTCACTTTTTAAGATTACATCAGTGATCAAGTGTGGATTTTTTTAAAAATTAAATTTAGGTTTTCATCATAATTATTACTGAAAAAATTGTTTCCCAAAGCTGTTATTTTTGGTTTATTATTCAATAATAAACCATTGTCCAATCTAACTGAAAATTTCATGGTTTACGTTTCTTGAATCCAAATAATAAAAAATAACACGATATCTCCGAAACGGATGGAGCAAAAAATCTGAAATTTTCAGGAAAAATCCATCTTGGTCCGATTAAACGCCCCAATTCTTGAGCCAGCTTTTTGTAAAAGTTTTGTAAAATCCATGAAAACCTCAAAACTAGTCGAATCGGCCTCAATATTTTACTATTTGAAGAACATACCATTAGGAATCGAATGGGCCCTTCCCCACGTTCGTAGGTCAAACCATTCCCGATGTATGGCCCGATTTATGGTGCCAACATTTGCGTTTTTCGTTTATTATTGTTTGTTTGTAACCTAGTGT
This sequence comes from Creontiades dilutus, assembly GCA_031894815.1. Classification (NCBI taxonomy): domain Eukaryota; kingdom Metazoa; phylum Arthropoda; class Insecta; order Hemiptera; family Miridae; genus Creontiades; species Creontiades dilutus. The sequence goes on from JAVIWC010004080.1 coordinate 24,391, forward strand.
TGTCCGGCCGATAGCGTCGAGTTGTAGTGAATGTGGATACTGGAGTGATAGCCGATGTGAATACTTGTAGTGTAGTTAGTAGCCGATACACGGGTTGAAGCATTCTGATAATATATAGGTAAATATTATTCAATATTATTACTGGGGTTTATTATTCAATATTATTACTGGGGTAAATAAGTATTCTTTCACTGGGTTTTATTATTCAATTGGCTTGCGTTCGTGATTTGAATCTGTACTAAGCTTCGGAGTGTGCGTGTTTTACAGGTGATTGAGCGATTATTGAATTTCAGGAGATATGCATAGACCACGTAAATCGGTTCTCATCCAAAATACCTATTTGGATTGATCAGTTGATGATATTTGTGTGATGAAATTTAAATTTCACGCAACTCAGCGATTTTCAAACTTGAATTAAATGTTTTTATTGAATCAATGATGAAAGTTTCACTGATTTTTTCTCTCTCTCTCTCTCTCTCTCTCTCTCTATATATATATAATGAATCAAGCATGCTTAAAAGGCATTTGGATTGATCAATTTGTGTGCCTCCGCTGGAGTTAATGTTTTTGTTCGCTTTATGTCCGTCGTTCACTTCGTTAAAAGCTTCCCGAGTCGTGAAAAAATCTTAAAATGAACTTCAATCTCGAATTGAATTTTACTTTTACAGATTATTTATTGAACTCAATTGCACAATAAAAACATCTATAATTTTTTGTTTCATGTAGTTAAATTCAAATCCAGTATTAGAACGACTTTTTAGACAGAAAACAATCATCAACTGATCAGTCCAAATTTTGAGAACCGATTTACGTGGTCTATCAGTACAATCTAAATTAAATCATGAAAAAATTGAATAATAAACCCCAGTGAAAGAATTTATTTTTTGGTTTAGAACTTTTGTTTGGAAGCTACAATCTAATCAACTTTAATTTTGTTTCCATGGAATTAGATGTTTCATGAGTGATAAGGTAATGTTTATCAACTCCTGATGCCCGATCAATTTTCATAAATTTTGGAGATCATTAGATACCGTATTAAATTGTGGAAATGCATCAAGTAATTTAGGTTTTGGAAGTTTCTAAAACTCTTTCTTTTGTAAATGAATGGCATTATTAAAAACCAAATAAAAAAATAATGGAATGAATCGCAAAATCGTTCGTTCAGGAAACGAATTACCCAAACATTATTGCTGTTTGATAGTGTTGTGCATAAAAAGACAATGTGGCAGTGATATAGATTGCATGGTCATAATTATAATAATAATATACAATAAAGAGGAAAGATATCGGACAGCGGAGTTAATTGGTCGAACTTGACCTATAAAAATGTAATCGTGCCACGATCTCCACGATTCAGTGATCTTTGCCGGCTGCAGCGGGAAGGCCGTTTTTTCTGCTGCCTTCACTCAATCAGGCCGACTCGAGGTGACAAACTTCACCGAATCTCTTTGCCTTTAACAAACTTGGTCTTGCGAAGATGAAAATCACCTGTCAAGTTGGGTGGGCGGTATAGCTTTCTCGCTTGTAACATGGACGTATAGAAACAAAATTATTGAGTGCGAGGTAAGTAGGCTCGTGATTTCTATATGCATATTTTCAGAAAAAGGGTGATTTGATTACACCACTTGAATCCAGGACTCGTGTTTTCAACTTTTGCTTCTGCAGAGAATGCAGAAATTGCAGAAATGCAAAGTCTGCAGAGGATGCGTTTTAGACAAATCTGAACGACTTTCGTTCCGTGTCTATCTGTCCGTGTGTCCGCACATTCCTTATTAGCTGCTCTATTTCAAGAGTGTTCATCCCATTTTCGACGTTTTGAAGGAATGTGGTGGTTAGCCTGTAGATGGTTCCAAATGGGTTTCACTACTCATAAATCAATACTTCCCTCATCTCATAAGCAAAAGTAAAACCCATGAGGAACCTTTTTGTTACATCCGTCCTAGTGGTCTAATCTAGAACCAATTCGGTGATGGGGTGGGGTGGGTTAAGAACAGTATAATAATCGCATATAAATTTGAATGCGATCGGATCATTAGTAACTACTGGTTGTCAAATCCTCGTAACAAGCTTAATAGCCAACGTTTTCAGGAGTTCATTAAATGAAGGTCGACGAAACACCGGACTCACGTGTGCTCACGTTAGAAAGATAGTTAAGAAGAAGCCCAAAGAAAGTGGGTGGAAGTTACTTAAGATTGAGATTGAACCCAATAATAAATTTGATTTGATCCGATAAGTAACGGACATGGTGCGGGGAGAGATAAGGACCATCTGGACGGCAGCCGAGCGATAACATTGCGATTAGTAGAAGTTCGGACGCAACAATGTTTGTAAGATTTTTGCCCCCATATTTACACGTATTTTCGATCAAGTTATTCTCTGAATTAATTCTCTAGGTGTGCCCATATTGGGGGGGGGGGGGGGGGCGTGAAAGTTGAGTTTGAGACAGTGTTCAACGTGACGACATCCAAAAATCTATTACATCACTAGATAGAAGGTAAATAATAATGAACCTAGTAATTAATTTAAATATGGTTTGTTTTTCCATCTGAAAATTCATAAATGACACTGACAGTGCTCGAATATTGTCCGTTCGGATTTTTTCAATACCAATTTAAATCTTCTTTTAGTTTTAGATAAAATAAGGGGTGCTTTCGAGTATTCTTTAAACATCGCTACAATTTAAAACCCTTAACAAGGAAATATCACGACGGGCAACACGTAAACCGGTTGGGAAAAAAACTAATATCATAGCTAATAGCAATAGAAATATATAGCACGGCATTTATAGTGATTCTCGGATTTTATTACAGCCCATTATTGCATCAAAGATGCGCGAAAAGGGCTTCAATTGTTGTTTCATTTGTTCTTACCGGTTCGAGAACCCTTCTATAAACTAAACAGTTGAATTTACCACTTTCATATGGAAAATATTATAAATAAAATTATTGTTGTTAAACAAAGAATCGTTTTTGTTCATATTCAAGAAGGAATACTCTCAATATATGTATATGTACTCCTAAAGTTTTGTTAAGCTAAATAAATAAAATTTCCAGTAGAATTTATTGTGTATTGGCTACCTTGCCCGTGAATAAATTAGCCAGTTGAATACCGCGTATCCCAATGATTCCGACTTATTGCCACTTGTGTTGACTACAGCACCTTGGCTTTAGAATTCATCAATAATTATGACTTTTTATCAAGTACGAGTACGAATGCATGCTCACAAGTTAATACATCTGCGTTATCAACTGTTGATAGAATTTATATTTCCTTACTCGTTTCAAGGCGCTTTCTGGATAAAATTTGCAGACTCTCAGGAAACCCAGTAGATATTCGTCAGGTAAGTACGTTCTGCACATGTCATCTCTACCTGGAACAACAAGGAAAACAATTTTTCAGTTTAGTTGAGCGTGCGTGCAGGGGCGTTGGGTTGGGCGATAATTTCAAGTTATTATCTTGCGGATGTCTCCGGGAGTGGACGTCAACTCCGACTCCCCTCTAATTCTCCGACTCCCCGGTTTATTTCACAGAAAATAGAATAAACTAGAAGAGGCTGAGGCACCGGCCGGCAGTAAGGAGAATGGCACCAGCCCGCCCGACTCGACCCCTACTCCTTTACCCCCTAGTCGGTCCCTTCAAGCTATCCACTGCCCCGCTGTTAACCAAGGTTCTCCTTGGAAAAAAGGAATATTTACGAACATGGTACACGAACAATATTGTTAGGAATATTATTTGTAAAATTGTTGGATCACTCAGACGGGAGCTAGGGATGGGACATCGACATCGATATTATCGAAATTTCGATGTTTGGCTTCAATATTACGATGTTCTGCCATCGATGCCACACATTCGATAATATCGATATATCGATGTTTTGGCTCCGATAACATCGGTTTAGTTTACTCTTCACTCACAGAAAAAATTCTATCTAAGTAGTTTGTTTGCTACCTAACGTGAAAAAAATTAAATATTAAAAATTCATTCAACTGCTGTAGTATTAGCGAATTTTCGAAGAAAAAGAAACTATTGTCCTCGGTCCAAATCATTTAAAATGAAAATTTTCAAAAAATGTTAGCATCAAAACCAATTGAGGAGCTTACTTTTCAAAAAGGCACATATCCAAATCTGGGAGAAAACGTTTTTTTCTCAATTTTCCATCTCTGAATATGAGTTGAATCAGATCCCCCTATCATTTCCGAGCAAAACAGAACACATCCACGTCAATTCCGGGGCTAAAGTTATGTGTTTGCATCAAAAGGTAACAAATCCGTCCCCTACATTTTTTTCAGTGCCTTGCAATCGAAATGGCACACATCCTCCGAATTTCGTCAGGCGATAAGTCGTGGGTTTTCAAAAAGGCACATGTCCAAAAAGAACCATTGCGCCTTCGTCTTGACGTTGAATATTTACACGAGACTCGATAGATGGCAGGCATGACAAATGGAAATATGGAGTCAGGTAAAGTTTTCAATTAAACCTACAGAATGGAGAATGAATTCTTTCTTTTTCAAAAAGGCACAAATTCATGAGTTTTGATCGAAAGGGCACATTTCCAAAGTGAAAATGGATATACAGCCTCGTGTTTTGGAGAAAATTGATTCATATTCTGAGGCATCTTTATCTGTGCCTTCTCACACATTACTCCGGTGAGAAACTGCAGAAAAACATCTCCACTAATCTGCAAATCGTTTTTTTCACTTCCTAAACATTTTGTCGGAATGGATATGTGCCTGTTTGAAAGTGAGCTCCTCAACTGTCAAAAGACACCAAAAACAAACTCCAAACGATAGCTCTCGATAAAATTGAGGTTGAAAGCTCAAATTTGCACAAAAAATCCATCTAGGCTTTCAAAAGGCTAAGTTTGAAGATGTACACAATCGCCATTTCTATGGGGGGAGATTTGGGGCATCTCAAATGGGGGAAAATTACCGGAAAAATCCCCAAGCAGGTGACCCTCTTTCGTAATGTTTTTTCTGAACACAATGGTGAAATCGGATGGGAGATATCAATCCATTCAAACTAGAGCAGTTTGAAGATGATAAAACGAGATAGATAGGCAAAATTAGCAAAAAAAGAATCGTGAGATTCTTCAGCTTTCAAAAATTTTTAAATAAAAATGAGGTATCACACAATTTTTAGAATAGTAGCAAGAAGAAAATAATCCATAAAACTAATTTTGCGTGACCTACCTTGAACAGTGAAACTGAGATGTATGAGCGCGGTTTGGTAAATCAGTCATTATACTAGGGATGCAAAAAAAAAGCTATCAATTCTCTGAAGAACTTAGTAGAGTGTAATCAGGATACTGTTAACTAATAAAGGTACCGATATCGAAAATATCGATAATATCAATGTTTTCACCCGATATTGGAGGACATATCTGGGGGTACCACATAATGAACAAGTCGACACGTATGCGATATAGGTATTGGATTGAGATGAACACATTTCTGTAGTTCAAATCGTCCTCAATTATCCCTATTTTTACACAACTGATGGGTTGATAGACAGTTCATCAAGAAAAATGTATAGATAAATGGTAATTTATGTTGGAGGTGGGTGACACCAATGATCTATGTCACGAATTAAACTCAATACAAAAGTTATAGTTAGTGGGGGTATTGAGAGAAACTATTACAGTTGAAATAGGTACATATTTGAGAAGTCATTAGAAGTTTCTAGTAAAATTTACAGTGCATTTAAAGCACACTAATTCGTTTCAAAATTCGAAGACGCATCCATTTTTAAAAAAATCGATACTTTCATGAAAGATTATAATTTATCAATCATACATTTTCTTATTCTAATAAGACTCATTTAAAAATTACAAAAAAGTATCTATTTTAAATGAATTTTCTTAATAATTTTTTTCATTTTAAGACTCAATCAAAAATTACAAAAAAGTATCGATTCTGTAAAATATCGATACTTTTCAAAAAAATCGATACGATATTTTTCGATTCTTGATTATGTATATTTAGAAATGGCGCAAACACGCGTAACCGCTTGAACTGCTTGATTCGATCACCACATTCTTGAAATACTTATCATTAGAAGCCTCTGCCGCTGCCGTAACATCCGAACGGGAAAAGCCTAACGACGCCCTTCGAGTGAACCTCACTATAATTGAGGGAAGTTGCTCCACACTGCACACACGGAGGTAGCAAGATATATCAAGGTAACCGCGAGTGGGTAAAGTAAACGGACCGTGATACGAGCGGAAATGAATGTAATCTGGTAAACCTACCCAGATTTCCATAGAACCCGAACAAAGCTCGGGTGATTCGCTACCTAACAATATTGTCGTTGTAAAATTGAACACAGAAAGAATGCTTGTAAATGCATCATTGAAACCCCTTAATAGGATTAATCTACATTGTACATTACAACAACAGAACATTTGACATTTCGCAACACATATCAAACTAATCTTGACAACAAGCTAAATCACATGGTTGTATAGGATGAAAACATGCGATCTATAGGGTTGGTTTGGATCCAAGACTCCCCCTCAAGCTTGCGTTTGAGTGCAAACCGAAGCTTGCCAAGATGTAAGAGGTTTTGTAAGGAAGAGGTTTCGTCATGGTTTCATTTCCTCTGCGTTAATGTGCTTCACGATGATTTGTCCCTCTGTAAGGGCACCTCTGACAAAATGAGGCCATTTTGTCCAGTGGAAGCGTGCTGGGCCCATAACCTCTTATAAGTGCAGCATTAAAACCCCTCCATAGAATTAATCAACATTGTATAATACATATACAATGTATATTAAAACAACAGAACATCTCACATATTGCAACACTTATCAAACTAATTTTCACAACAAACTAAATCACATGTTTTTTATAGGATAAAAACATGCAATCTATGGGGTTGGTTTAGATCCAAGAACAGGTATCGATCTCCCAACTTGAATATACAATTTTGATTTACTGCCAATGTCATCGGCCGTGCGTTCCAATGGTCCAAAACTCGCTGTCCGCGGTCCCGTTCACGGTTTACTTTTTACAACATATGGAAAATCCAGGACGTTGCACAATCTAGTCCTGAATAGAGAAAAGTATAGTTATAGCTATTGTATATTAAAAAAATAAATATATGAATTTAGAGAAAATCTTGAAAAATCTAGGGTAAATCCGCCCATGGGAACGTGTAGTCCTAGATTCCTTGAAGGACCAGTTACTTCAAGGATTCTCCTAGATGTGTTTGCATTTAGTAGGTTGCTCGCCTTTTCCCTGACGGTTCTGACCACAATTTATCGTTTCTTAACAAATGTACCTGCCCGCATTTATACGGTGGCGAAACTAGACCGGGTACCCTCGTCTTGAAATGGCCGAAGAAAAAAAAATCAAGTTGTCCATTAGACGTAACGCTCTAGCAAATTCAACCCGATAAAGTGGCGGTAATTTAGACGGTGGAAGGCGAGCGGTGGAATCCAGGATTCAATCGTCGGGGCTGGTACGAGGTCCTGGTGGAGAGGCCCATTCACGAATGACGTCCTTGAACTTTCCGAACGTAACCTGCACATGAGGAGACGAGTTTCATCGGCGAAGCTGCAGGAGGCGCGGAGCTTTCCCTACGAGTTCCTGGCCCTCTCTCAGCGTCCGCCTGACCAACCTCTCGTGACTCAACCGCCTCTTTGACTTCCCGAACCGAGAGGACGGCCTTTGCTCAATCGTGTTTACCTACCTCTAGACCAGAAGGTTATCGCTAGCCTTGGATGCTTCAGTGTAGTGCCATAGGGAACTATTCCTCACACTTCGGAGGGTTAAATTGTACTAATCCTAAAATCTCCACGCGTCTAGCAAAATACCTTGTTTGGGCTAAACATAGCTGAGAAGGGTCGAGGACAGAGTGGGTCAGCTTTTACTCGTCGGTTTACAATCATTGTGACCTTAACCCTGTGATCGTAAGTGCAAATTAACTGGCAGGAGGTCCACCAAAATGCCGAGAAAGATTTGAAGGCGATAGGACAATGGATGAACACCAACAAGCTTACCATCAACGCTACAAATCGGTTTTCATGGACATAGCAAGAAAAACAGAACCACAATCAACATCGAGTGACCCGTTGACATTACACAGCTGCAATGACTTACCACGTGTGACTGTTCGAAAATCAAAAAAGTTAATAGCTTAGTTTATTTAGAAGTGACGTGCAATTCTCAAATGAAATGGACCCACCACATTCAAAGTTTGTGTCAAAAGCTAAGGAAATGTGCTTATACCCTGTATAGAATCAAATTTCTATCAGAAGAACTGAAAATCAATATTTATCAGGCGCTGTTTGAGTCACTTACAGTATGCGATTGTGATATGGGGAGCACTTTCAAGTACCTAATTGATAAAATTTTCAAGATTCAAAAAATGACATTGAGGGTATTGTTCAATAAGCCCAGGCGCCATCCCAGTGACACATTATTTCATGATTTGAATATGTTAACTGTCCACCAATTGTACCCATTAAATATGCTAAATACCGTAAATCCAAAACATATATTTTGCTGATGTGAGACAGCGGCAATCAAAATCATACAGACTCAAGTTGCCGAGAGTAAAAAATACATTTCCTCAAATGACGACAAAATGCAAATGGTCAATAAAGATTTTGAAAAAAAGTATAAATCTAGTGAAGATGAATAGTGAACAGCTAGTCATAAAAGAAACTTGTAAACTAATAAGAGATAATACAGAAAATAGAATATAAAATTTCAGGAAATAGTTTACTCTATGTTCTGTGGAGATAACCTATATGATTCCTTTATGAACTAAAATTAATGATTATATAAAATTAGCAGCTATATAAATGGCGTATCTACTAAATACATCATTCCATGGAAGTGGAATCTAAATTTTAATAATTGATGTGGTGAATATACAGCGTTATAGGTACTTTATAAAAATTATAAGTAAGAACCAACTCCAGGCTGGGCCACAGTGTTTCTCTATACAGCTCGGTCATCAGTTACTATTCAATTGAAGAACGTAACATGTAAAATGATGTAAATAAACCATCTATCTATCTAACTACTTTCATGGGAACATATAAATTGCACGGTTCATCATTCCGTTTAGCGAGCTAAACGTTCTAAAACGGACCCTAATTGTCCCAGCAGAAAAATACCCGACACACGAATATAAAATCCGAATCTTAAACCAGAAAACCCAGAAAAAAAGAGCTTCCACTGGCTTAAAATAGAACAGATAGCAGCAGATCCTTGAACCTGAATATACCACAGTACTTGAATGTTCCAGTACCCCTCTGTGCATGAATAATAACATAAGGTCACCTTAAAACTCTGATCCAGAACCCCATCCGACAAGGTAATCTGTTTTCCAATTTATCGTTGTACTCGAATCAAATTGATATTAATATCCCCTACCATCCATCCTATTAACCGAACTCCTTACCTAATACCCCCTGCGGTGCTATTTCATAAAAATAAAGATATTGAAGGAATACTCTAACCTTTTCCACATCGTGGTTAATAGGAGGCCCCGTAGTTATTCTTGGAGCAATAAATACAATTATTGAATAAATAACTATATCTATTACCAAAACCTTGCGTATAATTATTTCTTGAACCTTATATATCTGTATATAAATAACCTTAGTAATTAATATGAAAAAAAGAAATCGTAATCAAGTAAAGGTAGAATTGATATAACAATTCCTTCAAGTATTACACGGACTTTTTGATCGATCTAATTTGTGATGCTTCATCAATCAATCCATTGAATTGGTTCATTGGCACTATCTAACAGTATGCATATTAATTGGTAAATGTACGTACTGGCTTTATTATTCTTTGGTTGGTGAGAGAATGGTAAATGGAGTTATCTGTTGCCAGCAAAGACCCAGCATGGTCATCATTGGTGTGCAAACTTGCACTTGGAGATGAGTGTGGCGTGGCTTTCTTAATAATCTGGTTTTAGCCACACTCATTCATCATCCTAACACCGAGGATCAGGCCAGCTATCTCCAACTCCAACTTCTCAGCATCCTTGCCTTACCTGAAGGTGCTAGGTCCGATTGGGAATAAACACGGAGGGGCTTGGTTCAGGTGACGTAGCAGCTTCCTTAGCTTTGGCGTCAGCGACGTCGTTGCCAATCATATCGGTATGGCTTTTGATGTGGCAGAAGATAACCCTCTTTCCTTCATTTCTGGATCGCTGGATCTGATTTGCTATGCCACATTCGATGTGATTGAGATTAGAGGAGGCCTTTAGTTTTGTTATTTTAGTTATGGCACTTCTAGAGTCAGATGATGGTTGGAAGAGAGGTTGTTTGCATACACTAACGCCTGCATTAAGGCAAGATTGGGTTGGTTCGCAGAAATACCACGTCCCTGCCTACCTTCCTAATGATCAAGAAATGTACAATAGTTAGATACGAAGATGTTCCCAGTAAATTGATTACGTTAAAATTGAATAAAACTGTGAATGGTTGAACAATCGCGGTAAATATCTAGTCAGTCGTAAGCTATATTTACAAAACTGTCCACCATCATTATAATATCTACCTTTCCAGCACGCATTCGCTCAAGTCGAGAACATTTTCGCGGATGAATGATTTCTGGTGGGTATCCACTTCTTATTTCAGGTAACCATGCGAATGTCCCCCACTGTTTAGTATTTGTGGTCGAATAATAATCTGGGAATAAATAGGTAGGTAAATACTTACCAACGTCCTCTCCCACGGTAAATGTTAAATGACAACGAACCCCATCCTTTTTACCTACTTGCCAGAAGTTCCCTACTATTGTACATTCATTATTATAATTAAGGTATGCCATTCTCTGGATGCACAGTTCGTAGCAAAACGAAACTTACCTAATTGATAACTTGGACCTTAAGTTACTCAAACTTAGTACCTATCATTAAATTTTTAAAAAATCCAAAGGTAGGATAAGAATTTGTTATGATTTGGCTGATCATTGCCTCGTTTTTAAGAGAAGAGACTGCCGACATTAGCTGTAAGTAATCTCTCCTCCTAAGGAAGGATCAGATTTCATTATGATTTGTCTGATAATTGCCTCTACTCCATGAGTAGAGACTATCGATTTTCTGTAAGTGAGCTCTCCTTCTGATTTAGGATCATATTTCGTTATGATTTGGCTACTCGTTGCCTCGTTTTTAAGAGAAGAGACTATCGACATTTTCTGTAAGTAAGCTCTCCTTCTACGGTAGGATCATAATTCGTTATGATTTGGCAACTCGTTGCCTCGTCCCTATCCGTTGAGGCTATCGACGTTTTTATGCCGTCCGAAAATGTCAGTGAACTGTTATAGTGATCTTGGTCCTAGGAGGTGGGAAGGTATGGCATGGGGCTAAGATCTCAGCGTAGGGTGTGATGCGTGTGCCACTAAAGGCCCGTTCACACGCTCAATTGAGTTTGGTAGCGCCCACACGTTCAATTGAGTTTGTGCAAACCGTTTGGTGGGATCGTTCTCAAATTTACTACTATTATGGATTAATTGTGGTTTCTATTGTTTTTTAATAAAAAATGAATGAGGAGGAGCTTATCCCTTGTGCGACTGCAGCTTATTTAGTGAAAAAGATATTGGAAATTAAAAGGGCTAAACGGCGGAAATGGAACAGGGACTGGTTACTGAAGAGGTACCTCCTTTCACATAAGAAGTTAATAGTCGAGTTGAAGGGGGAACCGAATGATTTCCGCAACTGTCTATACATTCACAAACGAATTCCTTTACTTGCTGCATCGCGAGAATAGTCCTATTGTTCCTGAACAAAACACACGACAAAAAATACGTCGTAGTGCTTACATCAGATGACATGGCATTGAGTACATGGATTCACTCCAGAAGAGGGGCGCTGCGAGGGCGATGCGCCTACGCGAGATTTGTGGGTTGGCTTGAACCGCGTTCACACGCTCAAACTTTGCTCCAACCTCAAGTCGATTTTCTGTCCGAGACAGATTTTACTCAAGCCAGATTTTTTGGTTTGCACAAACCAAATGGCTTGCGCAAACTTCGTTCACACGCAACGATATAACTGTGCAAACTTGCACAAGTATTGCATTTCGATAGAATCGCCTGGTGGTATCACCATCCTTCCTTTCCTAGTCTTTAGATAGTCTTTCTGCAGAGCCGCTCTCTCTACCTCCTCTTCCGTCAACTTACTCAATCCCTGTCATCCCTAGGGCTATTGTCCGTCAAACCCGGGCTTTCTCCCTAGTTAAAAAAAAAAGTAGCTGTCTGTGCCCGAAATCCTTGAAACAGGCTCTACTTATCAAACTTTGAAGAACTTTAACTTGTACTAAATGGAAGCAACTACCCCGATGGTCCTAATCTACATCAAAAATAAAACCCTGTTTTCATTCAAAAAGTTTCCGAGATCTCGATTTGTGCAATCCTTATTTCAACCTTTATTTTCAGTTCGGTTGAAAGGGTTCAGAACCAACCAGCGCCCATATGTGATTTGGGACATGAAATATATTAGGTCCAATTTCCAAAACTTACTAGTTTTCCCCCTAACCCATGAATACTTGAAAATGCTTGACGGCAAACATGAACTTTTTTTGTCATTATTGTTCAATGTATAGAGACATGTACGAAGCTTACAAATGAGTGTTTGTAATATTCGAATGTGCGGGATCATGGTACTGCAAACATTTCGAAAGATTTCAGAGATCATAATTACCGACTTCCCAAAAACGATTAAAAATTTGTTCCATTTTTTCAGCAGCCTATTTGTCGAAACAATGGCATTGCCACTTACTCCTACTAGGGGTCCGGTGGTTCGTGCAGGAACTTTTTTAATTATCTTTCTTTTCACTACAATTGCTCTTCCACTGCTCAGGTTTTTTGCCTCTTTCTCGAAGTTTGATGTTCATTATTCATCCTGAACTCTACTAAATCAAAATACGAAGAAATGACTCTGACACTACACGATTGGAGCTGGACCGAATAACAAATTATTGGAGATGGGTAGACGAGAAGGGGGCCGAAGCTTCAAGTTCGATCATATTGAGACACTAGTTTAATGGCCCTGCTACGCAGGTTAAAAAGAAATAGGTGAATAACACAACAATATGCAATATAATAACAATATAATAGCAATATAATAACAATATGCTAAGTCAGAAAATCGTACGTCCCAAGTCCTGGGAGACGCTCTGCCGGGTTGGGTGGGGGTAAGGGGGAGAACACCACCCGCCCAGCGTTAACACCCCCTGAAAAGGGGATATACCTACCTACTTACCCACTCTGATATTTTCGTCTTTAGATAGTTTGATGATGATGCTGATGATGGAAACTGAAGCTGAGTCCTAGGTACAGGGCCGCTGGCCACCTGCCGCGCCGCGCCTCTTGAGAGAGCACTCTCCCACAGCGCGGCGCGAAATCACACAGTACACACACACAGTCCTGTGTGTGTACCTACATGAAGAAGCCGCCAGCCGCGGACGCGTCAGGGTCATACGTGTGAAACGAACCCGAGCGCGCGGGCCACCAACGCGATCTGTTCTATAAGCGATCAAACTGTGCTGTTCTATGGAATTGTCATACGTAAAAGCGCGGCACCGCGCTAGTCAGCACGTTTGTCGCGGCAAACCCTCGTGCCGCGTGGTTTGACTTTAGAATCGCTTTCTCGCCGCGCTATCGCGCTTTGTAGGATAACCTGCTTCTCTCGAGATTTACCGTTCTTCGTTGATGTTACCTTTGTGGTGATTTTATTCGCCTACTGAATTGTCAGCAAGTCTATAAGATGATTGATGATGATCCGCTCATTATAGCTTTTCCCAGTCAAATTAATACTTTCCCCAATTGATACTTTTCCCAATAAACTTAATACTTTTTCCATTCAAATTAATACTTTTCCCAGTCAAATTAATACTTTTCCCAACCAAATTAATACTTTTCCCATCCAAATTAATACTTTTCCCATCCAAATCAATGCTTTTCCCTACCAAATTAATAATTTTCCCATCCAAATTAATACTTTCCCAACCAAATTAATATTTAAAAAAAATATTAACCTCCTATATATCAAATGCTAACTAACCAAATTGATCTTAAAAAAATTAAGGAAATAGAACAACGCAAAGATTGCAATCCAACGAATAATATATGTCTATATTATTTTATTATACAAATGATTGGCAGAAAAAATATTGGTAGTTTATCATCTTAGTTGAAGTTTATTTTTAGTGTAGGTATATTAATTGTATAAACATACTACTTTAATGGCCCTGTTACGCAGGTTAAAAAGAAATAGGTGAATAACACAATGAGGGAGTATAATAACAATATGCAAAGTCAAAAAATTATATCCCAAATCCCCGAGGAGAGGACCACGTCGCTTGCCCTGGGAGACGCTTCCCCCGATGGGGCCCTCTCCCCTTCTCTGGCGGGGTCGGGGGGATCAGGTCGGTTGCCCTGGGAGACGGGGGCGAGAATTCCACCCGCCCGGCGTTACCACCCCCTGAAACGTCGATATACTCTGATAAGCTCGTCTTTATATAGTGTGATTTCTCATATGAGCAAGGGAGAATACGAGTGATTTCTGGCGTAAAACGAGAGGGGAATGTGGTTTCAGATGTGGGGTTCGCCTTGCTCCTCCAGGAAATTCAGACTACGAGTTCTTCATTGATGATGATACCTCTCGATTCAATTGGTAGTAAAATGTTTGTCTTCGTCCCAGTAGGCTTATTACTTATATTCCAAGGGTAGCTTCGATCTTGCATCACCTTGCTTCCTGTGACTCACCCACGTCAGATTCTCCAATTCTGCCTGACATCGGGAAGGTAGCGTGTCGAAGTTGAAGAGACTTTCGAGGCCACTATTTCTCGTGTCAATGTAGGTGACCTTGCTCGTCGAGCCGCCCAGTAATCGGTTAATAGAGACTTCCGTCCGATCGAGGGATCGGGTCTGACATACGCGTTGACCGTGGAAGTGAATAATCCACCTCATCTCGCAACCTCCAGGGAACAGACGAAATTAATGGTACGAACGAACAGTCGAGCTCACCTTATTGGGTTTGCCATAGACTTTTATATGCAAAGGTCATCCGAAGCGAGGTTTAATTTGTTTGCCAGGTACCTACTAAATCAGTATTAATAAGCTAATCCCACCAGTATCAATTTTGAAATATGAAATTGGAAAATATTATAACAATGAAAATAACATTAAATTAGAAAATGTCTGCCGAGTATGATGCGCTGTATGGCACGTACATCTATCGTGTCTATGGCATGAATATAAAGATGATCAAAACGCATCCCACTCGGCCAATTCTGACAAGCGGAGGCCCTCAGACGAATGGCCAGTCACGAAAATGGCACTTCCAGTACATAGTGTAACAACTTGGCAACCTAATAGGGCAACGTATCATCGTAGCCAGCAATAGGGTACCAATCATCATAAGCTATGAAAACACAAGATCAGGCAGTAGGCAAGCTTCAAAACAGACTTTTTGACATGATTCTTGAAATTTACAAGGTTCCTCAACGGGTTCCTCTGGCTGCAGTAGGTGCCTAAAGACCAACACTGCGGCCCAGGGTGTCCTCGTCAGCCTTAGAGGCATCACATTGGACGTGGGACGAAACCACAACCGTGTCCAAGAGTACAATACTAATTTCCGAGGTGCATACAGACTGGTAACCTGGTGAAATTCATTGACTTTTACATCAAACTTCAGCATGATGAGGAATTCTGTTTTGAATTAGAAACAAAACACCACGTTGACGAAGCCTGTATGAACGACATAGTAGCTCTCAGCTCACACATCGACAATATCGTTACTCTCAATTCTTTTCTGGACCCGACTAATAGCCAATTGTCTTCCTGAATGAAGACTGTGCTGTGTTGTTAGAGGAGCAATCAAACGGTGTCAGCGGAGTTTTTAGACTCTTCCTGCGAAGTTTTGGCTACGCTGTAAGGATCGAAAGAAAACGGATAACCACTTGCACTTCAGTAGAAGGGTATGCTGATATTCGGAAAGTATGATCATCAATTGACACCAGCCTGGGAATTGCAGAACACTGGCACATCAACGTCACTTTTATTCCCAAGCCATCATGAGCAGAGCATCATCCAGATACAAAGAATCCATCTGGTCTCTAATGCTGTTCTGCTCCACATCATAAGGTGGTGATGGGGAGGTGTTATTACCCCTTAGAGGCTGACCTGCAGGAAACCTGAACGATTGCTGCAGAATCTGATATTACTTATATCTGATATAACCATAAGCGGAGCTGTTTCAAGGAACTATCCGTTTTATCACAGATTGGAGAAAATGGTATCTGTATCAAGGTTAAAGCTTAAAATGCTTCAGAGATGTAACGTTTGCGGAACAGCAAAATTACCAATGGTTTGGGAGCCTTGAAACTCATTGGGAACCATCTACAGCCTAAACTGCAAGATCGCTGAATGCTATATAGTGAGTTATACTTTTAAAAAAATAGTTACAAATAGTTGTCAGTTATTGTTGGTGAATTTTCATGAAAATTACAATGGAAATAAAATGCAAAATATTTTCAAAAAATGTCGTAATCGAAATCTGTTTTGAAGCATTCTGAATCGATTCCTGGGTTGTACCGCTTTTTTTATATGTAGCTATAGGTAGTTTGTCAAAATCAGTTGCAGTAGTTGTCATAACAGATGATAACACTCGATTTTATTGAGTAAAGACTCCGTTCTTGCACCAAAAAACCAAGCATTCTGAACGAAAGGATGGGTTCATTGTGAAGACACTTTTTGAGCACATGAAATTGGTCAAATTTCAAAAATTGAACCAAAAAACCATTACATTAATAATTTTTTTTAGAAAAAAGTTACTCGAACAAATCTAATTTACAATGAAATAGCTCATTTAAAATCCAAAGCCCAAATTTAAGCTGTACCTGAATTTCATTAAAATGAGCAAAAAAATGGATTAAAATTATAAGAATTCTTTACATCTAAAAAAAAGTGGAGAAAACTCTTTGTTTTAATGGTAGGAAATTATTTAGAACCAGGCTATTTAGCAATAAAAGTGATAGTTAGAATTTATTTTGCACATAATTTCAACTAAATTTAATATACCGGTAACACGAAATTTTGGAAAATTCGCTTGTACATGCAATCAAGCCGCATGATAGGTAATTTTTGGCATCTAAAAATATTTCGAATGTATATGTGTGTGATTCCAGTTGATAACTCTCCGTAGGATTGACGTAGGACTTCGTTCTTTCCACATAAAAATCGAGCATTTCAAATAGAGTGACGAGTTCGACAGAAAACACTTTTTGAAAACTGGTAATCATTACATGATTTTTTTGTACTGAAAAACAGTTGAGAATACACAAAACTGCTCAATATATTCAAAATACTAGAATACTCAAAACAAGTTCATCAGCTTTGAATAGAGCATTGAACAAGTTAACATGAAACTCATGTTGAAAAATAGCGTTTTCAATATCTCCGCGGCACAGTTGAAAATTCATTCAAAAATGGTGTAATTATTTTCAATGAAGTCTCTATCATTTAATGAGACTTGAATATTAGGAAGAAACAAAACTATTGCGTATAAAATCACGAGGTAGAGGACCTATCGATGCTGAGGTGACCTTTTACTTTCCTTCCAATATGATAAATGCTTGTGAAAATTTCTCGGGTGACAAGATTAGTTTCACAACAATAGTTCTCATTGTCTTTATTTACATTGTGTCGCCTCATTCGATTGAATTTATTCAATCAGGTCGATGTCATCTTATCCCTCCATTATCTTATCCCCCTGACAATAGCTAACGTTGCGAAATGCTGTTCTGTTATTCGTATGACATTTAAAGGGCATCTGTTTACTGGGAGTATTGAGAAATCATGACGAAAATCAGTACCTAGTAGAGGAAGTTGAAACAATTAATTATTCAGGTAGGTTCGTTTGCATCGTCAACATGAATGCGTTTGTATTTATATCTATTCAGGCCCATTCTTGAGAACACGAGAAATTTGATTCTTTGTTATTATTTTGAAAAATGAACCTTCCAAAACCGACTCCGAGTTTTTAACCTCCTAAAAAATTGTTGACGTTTCAAAATACGTAGATTTCAAAAATCGAATGAACAAAAAATTCGTTCGTCCGCCGTCCGAAGCTTTTCCCTAAAACCACTCAACCAAAGTTGTCGAAAATTGGTTAAAAAATACAGGATGCGCCAATAATCACGGCATCTAGATCAATCAACCCTAAGGGAATATAATTAATCTTTTTGGATTCCGAAATGAAAGTACAGGCCCTTGTAGTCGGGGCGGGTCAATTTTCAAGTTTATTTCGGTGTATCCAGGGTGGATTCGGATAAGTGACGAAAAACATTTTCTTTTAATCTGCTTCAAAAATGTAGTAAAACCCACACCCAACTTTTCTATCTCAATCCGTTCTCTAGATATAATTTTTTAAAGGTTTTTTTTCTTCAGAAAACCACGTTTTTTGACATAAAAACCCACTTTTCCGCGTTAAAACAACTTTTTTCTACTTTTGACCACATTTTCGGATTCAGCGTAAAATTTCCTTTACGACCAATGCACATTCATAATCATAAACGAACCCCTAAGGACCGCAATTGCAGTTCAAACATTGAAAATTTTAAAAAAATTGCTAGTTTCTGAATTACCTTTATTTTTACTGCACTTCCGAAAAACGTGCTGGAACTTGTCAAACCTCAGGAAAACTTGCAAATTTAATCAGCTTTCTAATGGGATGGTCAACTTTGCGATTCCGCGTCGACCTCATGGAGGAATTCCAGTTTAAACGTTAGGCACTTTTTAAACAGAAACGAGGACCCCAGGGATCCAGTTTGTATGAAAAAATGTTTAGCCCAAAAAGGTAGACAGATGTAGAACGGGGCACACAAATATCATCAACTGATCAATCCAAGGTGTTTTGGATGAGAACCGATTTACGGGTTCTATCATATCTCCTGAAATTCGATAATCGCTCTATCACCTTTAAAACACGAACGCACTGGAGTGAAGCGTTTTCACAGGTGATACATTGAATTTCAAATCACGAATCCAAGCCCGATTGCTATAATAATAATAAACCTCAGTAATAATATTGAATAATATTTACCTATATATATATATCATCAGAATGCTTCAACCCGTGTATCGGCTACTAAAACTACAAGTATTCACATCGGCTATCACTCCAGTATCCACATTCACTACAACTCGACGCTATCGGCATCACTAGGTTACAAACAAACAATAATAAACCAAAAAACGCAAATGTTGGCACCATAAATCGGGCCATACATCGGGAATGGTTTGACCTACGGACCTGGGGAGGGGCTCATTCGATTCCTCAGGGTATATTCTTCAAATAGGTAAATATTTAGACCAATTCGGCTTGTTTTGAGGTTTTTAGGGATTTTACAAAACTTTGACAGCCCTTAAAGGGCACTTTAAATTGAGTGAGAGAGCTGGCTCAAGAATTGGGGCGTCGTCGGACCAAGATGGATTTTTCCTGAAAATTTCAGATTTTTTGCTCCAGCCGTTTGGGGGAAATCGTGCTTACGGCGTACGGCGGACGGACTGAAAAATTTTTATTGCAGATTCGGATTCTTCACCCTTTGAAACGTAAACCATGAAATTTTCAGGGGGGGTTAGAATTTTGTTTTTCCAGAGCGATTACAATGGTTTTATTATTGAATAATAAACCAAAAATGATCGAAAAACATTTGTAGTAATCAGACTAGTAAAGTTTAAATGAATCAGACTAATAAAATTAAAAGAAGTCGCGCTCACAACGTGTTCTCAAAATGACCATCATTGTTTCTTATGTAGGCTCTCGTTCTTTTCCGCATGGTTTTAGCTGTTATGTCGTGCGTTAGACTATCCCACAATATTGCGGCTGCCTCTATGATCCTCGCCCTTAGAAAATGTCCCCGTATTCCTCATTTGTGATGCCTGCCATGATTTTAACGTAACTGAACACTTTCATGACGTTCTGTCGACTCGACTCGCTACCACACTTGAACTAGTCTTGAACTAGTCATAGCAAGAGAAAACATGAATATCCTCCTTTTAAGACCGGCATTTGCCTAACGTTTTTACGCCTTCAAACTGGAATTTCTCTATAAGGTCGACGCAGAAAGAAAGCTGATTGAATTTGCAAGTTTTCCTGAGGTTTGACAAGTTCCAGCACTTTTTTTGGAAGTGCAGTAAAAATAAAGGTAATTCAGTAACTAGCAATTTTTTTTAAATTTTCAATGTTTGAACTGCAATTGCGGTCCTTAGGGGTTCGTTTATGATTATGAATGTGCATCGGTCGTAAAGGAAATTTCACGCTGAATCCGAAAATGTGGTCAAAAGTAAAAAAAAGTGGTTTTAAAGTGGAAAAACGTGGGCTTTTATGTCAAAAAACGTGTTTTTTTGTATGGCGAAACCAAATTTGTTCAGTAGGTTATGAAACGCAAAATGCGAGTGGAAATTATGAATTCTGACAACGGATTAGGTAAAAGTTCTAATTACCCCCTGGTAAGAGCTTTGAGACCTTAGGGACCCGTTCGAGAACCAAGATTTTTGTCTCGTTGCTACATAAATATTTACAGATCCGCTTTACCCGGTAAATTAAAAGAAGAAAAAGTTTCATGATTCGTCGGCAATTTCCTGAAACACTCAACAAACAACGAGTCAAGGTTACAAATCATTCCGGTAAACTGCTGAGTCAGACTGTCAAGGCGCAGGTAGAACATCGTGCCATAGAACGAAGGTTTTACGGATCAACCATCTCCACCAGAACAACTTGCTCCTTGGACGTACAGTGTGATATTAGATGCCTTTGTTAGCAACGGATCGAACATTAAAACAAACGAACAACCAACTCCTTTTGGTTTATTATTCAATAATAAACCATTGTAATCGCTCTTGAAAAAAAAAAAAAAAAAAAAAAAATCTAACCCCCCTGAAAATGTCATGGTTTACGTTTCAAAGGGTGTAGAATCCGAATCTGCAATAAAAATTTTCCGTCCGTCCGCCGTACGCCGTACGCACGATTTCTCCCAAACGGCTGAGCAAAAAATCTGAAATTTTCAGGAAAAATCAATATTGGTCCGACAACGCCCCAATTCTTGAGCCAGCTCTCTCACTTAATTTAAAGTGCCCTTTAAGGGTTGTCAAAGTTTTGTAAAATCCTAAAAACCTCAAAAAAAGTCAAGGCGGCCTAAATTTGGACTTTTTTCGAAGAACTATCCACGAGGAATCGAATGAGCCCCCCTCCCCAGGTCCGTAGGTCAAAGCATTCCCGATGTATGGCCCGATTTATGGTGCCAACATTTGCGTTATTTTGGTTTATTATTGTTTTGTTTTAATATCAGTAACCTAGTGATGTAGTGATCTAGTAATGTGGATACTGGAGCGAACTCCTAAAAGGCTTTGTAGCCGATACACGGGTTGAAGCATTCTGATAAACATGAAACGCTGCAAATTCTTTCACTGGGGTTTATTATTCAATTGGCTTGCGTTCATGATTTGAATTTCTACTAAGCTTTGGAGTGTGTGTGTTTCACAGGTGATAGGCCGAGTATTGAATTTCAGGAGATATGCCGAGTGCACGTAAATCTGGTCTCAGCCAAAAGACCTCATTGATCAGTTGATCATATTTCTGTGCCTCCTGAAATTCAATAATCGCTCTATCACCTGTGAAACACGCACACTCCAAAGCTTAGTAGAAATTCAAATCATGAACGCAAGCCAATTGAATAATAAACCCCAGTGAAAGAATTTGCAGCGTTTTTTACTTCCGAAATATTAGGTACCTAATGTAACCGACTGTGCTGGATTTCAAATAACATCCAAATCGTGGTGATGTCCAGCCACTACAGATAGTATCACTACTGAGAATCGAGTAACAGGTGCCCTTACCTACCTTAACATATGGTTGACAAGAGTTACACTATATGGAAAATTTTATGGAATTATTTGGAGTCTTGTCGAACATCTTGTCTTGTTTGGACATTGTCGAATCTTGTACATATTTTATAAGAGATGTAGCTACTACGAAATGATGGAAAATTGTAAGGACTGTTTGCTTTGTTCCTCAATTTACGGGAGTGAGCTACATTATCGGGGACTTTTTATGTGCTGAGAATTATTTTTTTCCTGTAAAACGGCATTTATTTTCTGATGTCCGATTTTTTTTTCTTAGGAAAGAAAAGACACAAGTCTGAAAAAAAAGTAAAACTTTTTGCGACTTCTAAAACGCAACGAAATCTGCTGAAAATGTAGCATTATTGTTTTTTCGCGTACACGTGAACAACCCCTCCTGTGTGTAGGTACTTGTGTTCGCTACGTACGGGCAAACGTAAGATCCTCTTTCCTCATAGTCTAGCTAACATTCCGAGCTCGCTCAAATTCGGATATTAGTAAATGGTGATTTGATTACCTCCATAGAAGTTTGAAATTTTAATCTTGAGTTCTATTTCCCTCAATTACAGGTACAAATCCGCTGTGACGTATAAGAATATTAATCTTAATCGTTCATTCATGTTTAAATAAATTACTTTTTCATATTATAATGATCCATAGCTGTTGCGAATTCTGGTGAGCGGGGGGGAGGGGGCTAAGTCCTACACTATGTCGGAAGGAGTTTTTGCGGAGGGTCTGTGTTGAGAAACTGTCTCAACTGCGTTTCACGTGTTTATAGCAACAAGATGAAACTCGGAAACGCTGGACATCGTGACAACCTCTGAACTAACGGTGGATGGAAGGACGTGGGAGCTCCCCAACAATGGGATACTGGGAAAAAATGCCAGGAGCCTGACGGGCATCGGAGGTTCCGAGAACGTTGGCGTCTTGACGGATGACTATGACACAGCGTCACGACTCTCGTTCAAATTATTATCTGGCAATCTACTCAATGCTAGACTCAAGATTCATTTACATGCAACAAAGCAAAAGCTATTAACCCAAGATGAGCATAGCAGTTTTTCTATTACATTCATGCATAGTGGGGTGCTACACATCCCAATTCCTTTAAAATAAAATAAAAAATTGTTTTCTTTGATTTCTTCAATTTTAGTCACTCCCATGCCAATGGAAAAGGTTTTTTGAATAATTAAAGGCAGAAAAATTGAATACTAGTGTATATAAAACATTTTATAAGGTATCTTTCGAAATCACAAACTTTCACAAAACTAGGAAATTCAGTCTTCAAATTAAGTAAAATAAAAATCCTTCCTTATGAAACACAAAACTCTTCAATCCTTTCAAACTTTGGACACTGCATGAAAATAAGAAAGAAACAATGAAAAACTCACGAAAAAACAAGCCCCCTGGACCCCCTTTTGCTTTTATTTAGAGACTACTGCCACAAGTATAGGAACGTAGAATACGCTTTAGCCTCGATTGAACGCTGAACGTTCAACGATGATCATCGAACGTTCGAAATTGTCGAACCGAAGGACGATACTGAAACTCCGATTTACAAAAATAAAATGAATCACTTCAAACGGGTTTGTCGCAACTACTACACATGGATGTAAATATTCTTATGTTTATTGGTCTCGCGTCACCGTTTTCGTTCCTGGATACCATACCTTTTTTCGTTCCACTCCCGCGTGACACTTTTCGGCTAGTTAGTCCATGGCTAAATATTCTACGCTAAAACATAGATTCATTGCAGAGATATGGATTTCTTTCTTTCATGGTTTTTTGAATAAAGCTCATTGGAAAAATGGTTAATGACAGGTATCACAGATCGACTTAGTTCCCGACTGCAATTACACAACCCACGTCTTTCGTACTTTTTAAGCTAACATGGAACCTCTAGTCGTGTCTCTAATTCCACACCGGATCGAATGATGATATGATCTTGCTGAAATTGTTATGAAAGCATCTTTTGAAAATATGTCGTATGAAAGTATCTCGTTCTTATTCCGCTACCTTAAACATTTTAGCTCGATCAAACCACAAGAACCTGAGTAAATTAAGCTTGGGAGATTACTTTAGAGCAAACAAAGAGTGGAACTGATTTGGGCTATGAAAGTCATCACAATTTAACAACAACAATGCAAACAATCGCAATTTCTGAACCTTAAAGTGACCCCCAAAACCTCATATTATTCACAAATTTCTCACAGGAATAGATGCAACAGGTCAAAACGTAGTTTTCGGGGATTTTTACTGATATAGGCAAGTCTTTTTCCAGTAATTGTGGACGAAAAATCGATTCGGATAGATTTCAGATCCGTAGAAATCCGCTCAAATCAAATAATCGCAATTCAAACACGATAGTGTCATTAGTAGCTACAGGCCATACGAACCTGAAATCCTCGTAACAAACTTAATTTCCTCAGTTGTGAAGCAACTTCGATGAAATAATCAGAGAATTGGCGGGTTACGCTATACATCCTCCACAAAATTCGTTATTCACAGACATTGCACAAGCAACGACACTCGCGTTATTCAAAAAGATGATAAACCCATATGTTAGAATTGCCATGAATTATATTATCTTGAAAGGAGAAAAAAACACATTTGAATTTTGGATTAAAAGAACTTCACATTCTTTTTGGTCGATCATTGAAAATAATAAATCAAAACCATCAACATTATTTATTGCAAAATTTACTGTTATTACAAGTTGTGTAGTAAGCAGCAGGTTCAATCCATCTTGGTCGAAGATATTTTTTCTTACGATCCCAATTTTTCTTCCAGTTTTTTTGGGTTAATGTTTTCGACCTTCGCTCTGGACGCTTCATCGCCTCTAAAATCCAAAAGGTCTTCGGCGGTTCACTTTTTCCTCACTGCTTCCAGACACATTCGGAGCTCGAGTAATTGGGGAAGCGGTGGGTACTCGCTCTCTTCCATCTCCGCAGTCTACGGGCGTGCCGAAACATCTGTCATTCACTCGCCTAACACCTTCACAAATGATAACGAGGGGATTGAAACAATCTAATGGGTTGAGAGATCTAATGGAGTGAAAGAAACCCGAGTGCCGACAACTTGAGTGACAAGGGATTTACTATTATTAAATTCAGAAAAATAATCGTTTGTAATGTAACTAAATGGGTGTCCACATCTTACTGTGTCCCGCTTTGTGTGTTGGACTTAATTTTAAAAGCTGCAATCATCATTGAACGAACGTACCGAGTATTTGAGATCGAGCAGCGCAAAATCATGTACTTATTACGTTCACACAAATAATCATTTCGGTAAGCTTTCAACCCGCCAAGTACTTATAAGGGCGCCCATGCAAATTTCCACTCCTTCTTTTTATATGTTGTTACTGAGAGGTAATGAGAAGCATACAAAACCGAGAGAAAAATTATTTACCTATTCAAAAGATATGAGGGTGTCACCCCTAGGCCAGAGCTCAACACCACATAAGTATTAGACCTCCAAAATCTTACACTGTGAACTTTTATCACTTGTACGTTGAACCAAACATTAGTTTTGTGGAATGAATACCAACCATGAAGAATATTCAGCAGCAGCAACCAGGTGAAAAATTTTTCAATGTACAAATTGTATGGTCAGAGCTCTGTTGGCATCCTTGAATGAGTGGTGAGGACGACTGCAGCTCCAAGTCCAACTTCATTTTGATGAAGAAGGGGGCAGCTTTTGCACCTTGGTAAGGTTCAATCGACACTAGGAACCCATTCTTGGTGGCTACGGACCAGAGTTTGTAGCCAAAACGGATTGGCTTCCCCTTTATGTGCTGCTTGCTGCCATGCCTGCCATGGTAGATCTGTGACATCTAAAATCCTCCTCCAACGGGGTCAACAGAGAACAGCCAACACCAGAGTTACAGTTCTAATAAAACATAAGTATTACGAATAAAACACTTTTGACGTCTTTTGTGAGAGTTGGGGGTTGATGTTCCGTGAAATACTAGAGTCACCTACAGGTGACATGGCTGATTTGGTTGAGTATAGGGGGCTTCAGTTTGAATTTTTCTGGACAAAATGTTATTTACAAACACATGCTACATCCTAAAAAACAGATTATCACAAAAAAGTTCCAGAATTCTACCTGATCTTCGGCATTTTTCTCAAAACTCTTGACAAGTTTCAGGGAAACACGAAATTCACGAGATAACAAAACTTATGAGCTTATCAGTTGAACTGTCATGAATATTCACTTCTTCTATGACTCGTGAGTTGTTGTCCATGTCCTGTAGATCCCGAATTTGGCGGCTAATTTATTTTTAATTAATTATCAAAGTAGTGTCACCTAGAGGTGACTATAGTACTTGACGGGTTAAACATATGGGTAGATATAAGTAATGTAACTATGCGGGTGTCCACATCTCACTGTGTCCGAAAAAGTGTTTCGGACAATACAATCATCTCTACTGGCTCATATAGTAATAGAGATAATAAGGTAAGTAATTTGATTTATTTTAGAACCTACCAATTATGGCTGTACCACTAATTATATCCAGAAAAATAATCATATATTTAAGGTCGAGCAGGACTAATTACATTGACACAAATAATCATTTGGGTAAGTTTTCACACTTACGGGTAGGTGTAAGTGATGTAACTACGTTGGTGTCCACATCTCACTGTGTCCAGCTGAATGTGTTGAACTTCATTTTCAAGGCTACAATCATCATTGAACGAAAGTGCTATTTATGGTTGGACAGGTCTAAATGATGTACTAGGAATGGGTAGTTATTGATATAACTATATGGGTGTCAACGTCTCACTGTGTCCCCCTGAATGTGTTGAACTTGATTTCAGAGGCTCGATCATCATTGAACACACCTATATACTAATTAAATTTCTGCTTTACTGCTTTTTATATGATCTTTGGATAAATACTTGGACACCCAATTGAATTTGGACATACGCAAGATTTTGCAAAAAGCGCCCACGGTGCGTCAAATGCGGTCAAAATCACGAAACCTCAGCTTGTCAAAAGCCCAAGGATGAATTTAATGATAATTAAATTTAGGGCATTTTATATTCAGAAAAAAGATCATTTGGGTAAATAGTTGGACACCCAAGTATTGACCCTAATTTTTAAGAACCAATTTTACTCATTTTTTAGTATATGGAATGCAATTCTGTGGGAGTCCACTTCTCACTTTGTCCAAATGAGTGTTTTGGGCTCTACGATGATCCCACTGGTAATAATGTAGAAACAGTGATATGAGGTAAATAATGTGACTATATTTTAGAGGCTATAATCATCGTTGAACCCGCCTACCTACTAATTATGGCTATACCACTAATTATATCCAGAAAAATAATCACATATTTAAGGTCGGGCAGGGCCAAATTATGTCTTTATTACATATACATATAAATTATGACTTTATTACATTCACACAAACAATCATTTGGGTGAGCATTTAATTTATTGGGTAGGTTTGGTGTCCGAATATCAATCAATCAATTTTATTTGCCGTTATAGGTAACAATGACCTTCAACATGATCAAAGGAAATTTGCCATTACCAATACATGAGTTTTTAAAAATTAGAGAATAATGTTTCCAATTGGTAAAAACACCTTCACGTATAAAATTAAATATGGACATTAAATTTCCACAAATTGGACTGACTTAACATTATAGTTGGACCTAAGCTACATCTCTTCTGGAATCATTTAAATTAATTATCTCCTAGTTTAAAATATTGCACCCCGACATCGGTTATTATTGCTCCATCTTTGTCGTTCTGTCTAAACTTCCTCCAAAGATTTTTTGTGTGCGATCTGTATAGCTGATTCATTGAAACAATCAATTTCAGGCTGCAATAACTCCTCACGTTAGTCCATTGATCCAGATTCTATTGATTGATCAGCTGTGATCACCTAGGTTGGAGGAAGTTTCTCCTGAAATTGCATAAGCTTTGTTCGGGGTCTATTTTTAATACAATTTTGTGAAAATGCAAAGCTTGAGTCGAAATTCAATCATGAATGATCACAAGCCACCTCAAATGGGATGTTGAATAATGCCCAGTGAAAGAACCCCTCGATCGTCTTTAATTTTTATTGTATGATGAGAATCATCCTTTCGTAATCTTCATGGCTGTCATTTTCTCGCTGTTCAAAAATTGCTGTTCTTTTTGACGATGATCAACGGACATTTTAAAAAAAGACTGTATTGTTTAGAAACAGCGATAGTTGACTTGTATCACCATTCTACATGTAAGACGTTATTTTATATTATAGATAATCATCGTTGAACCGCCTACCTACTAATTAAGGCTATACCACTTAATCAGTATGTTGCAGAAAAATAATCATCTATTTAATGTCGGGCAGGGCCAAATTATGTCTTCATTACATTCACACAAACAATCATTTGGGTGAGCATTTAATTTATGGGTAGGTTGGGTGTCCGAATATTTACCCAAATGATTATTTCTCTGATTCCTAATTTTTACGATCCAATTTACCCATATTTTATGGTTTATGTAATGTAATTCTACTACATTATTGTTCTTGTTCTATTCGAATTCGAGTGAACGTATCGAGAGGATTCAGCGCAGATTTGCGCGATATGTTGCTTACAAAGAAAGAATTAATTTTTCTAATTTCAATTATAATGATATCCTTGAAAAATGCAACCTTGCCACTCTTGCTGGTCGTCACCGTACGTCCGATTCTATATTTATTTTTAAGTTATTGCATAACAAGATTGATTGTCCATTTTTGTTGCAATTGATCAATTTTCACGTTCCTCCGTATATTACCAGAAGTAATGATTTCTTTTACAACCCCACTTCTTTCACCAATTATCTTTTCAATAACCCGATTCGTAGAGCGCAGAGAACCCTCAACCAACTGGAAGATTTTGATTTGTTTTGTGATTCGGTTAGTTCTCTGAGACGAGCTCTTAAGTAATTTTTTTTTTTTTTTTGTATTATACTGTATTTCTGTTTTGATATAACACTATCGATTTATGTTTTATTGACTACCATGGTTAACGGCATTATTATTTGATTAATTTGTAATTGGGCTCTTGCCCGTGTATGAAAAACGTCTGCCAAGTGGGTGTGGCACATGGCTTCCTCGTATCCATAACATGACTGTATAGATCATTGAAAATTATTATTGACTAAAGAACTTCGTTCAATTAGGCGAAGTAAATATTGAATTAGGGTAAATTTATTGTTATGCAGGAGCATAACTTGAGAAAATAAAGGTAGGCATGTTCAACTATTGAACAAACTATAAAATATACCTAAAAAGTCCGAACAATCCCGAAAATTTCATCGAAATCGGTCAAGTTAACAAGGATGCCACGTTTGCGCATGCGCAGAGGCCACTATTGATCCGGGGGTCATGAATTCATAGGGGACCATCTACACATCAAACAATCCCTGAAAATTTCGAAACGTCACGCATGCGTAACAAGGATTTAACGTACTATTGATCCGGAGGTCATGAAACCTATAGGGGACCATCTACACCCCAACCCGCACAATCCCTGAAAATTGCATCAAAATCGGACTATAACTTCGTGTAATTTTGCCCGTAACAAGGATTTGCTGACAGACAGACAGACACGGAACCAAAATTGTTCAGAAAGGTCTAAAACGCAAAACGCGAGTGGAATTTTTGACTTTGGAGACAAAAAAATTTTCACATTCCGAAAGTGAAAACAATGCTTCCGCTACTTTAGTAGACTCGGAAGCAAAAATAAAATAAAACTCTGTGGGTGTCCACAGCTCACTGTGACCGGCGGTGTGTTTTGGCCTTCATTTTGAAGACGCTCACTTTCCCAGCAAATGATTGGTACATCGCCCAATGTTTTCGATTTATCACAGGTACAGATTATCAGGTTTTTATCAGAACTCCGGCCAACGCTGATGGATGAGCGATTAGAAGCAAAATCTCGAAATCATCCGGCGGAACCCGTCACGGTTTGCTCACTGAACTGTAGAAGCTCGTTTTTCCTTTTCTGGGTGGCTTTAGCATGCAATCCGTTGCAATCTGTTGCACCAAACGCATATTTTCTCAGGTTAGCTCGTTATCCACGTTAGAATACAACTTTCTGATTTTTTTTAGTCCCACTGAGCAAGGCTTCGTCAGTGCAGGGAAGCCAATTAGAATTGGCTGGAATGTTAGACAACCCAAAAGGGGGGAAAAATAATAACTTACATACAAATCCATTTCAGACCATTCAAGATCGTATTCGTAAAAAACTACGGGTGTATGTGTGTGCATGTCCGTATGTAATTCATTTTGTCGAGTATGCTCAATGTTTTAGACAGAAACAATAATGGACAACGCAAACTATTTTCTATATTTCGGCTTTTGCCTTTCAAATTAAAGAGAAAATTAATTTTGATTTTGGGAATTTTGAGAATGATGTGCCGAGAGAAGCCTGCCATAGAGAAGCGTAGTTGCCTGATGTTCAAACCTGGAGGATCATATGCTTTCAAAACATTTGCATGGGCCCTCTCTGATTGAGGCAGCGCCAACTTATTATCTTCGAGTCTCATTATTTTCAAGATTTTCAGGCCGTAACAGCCATCAAATGGAGCATCATGCGACGAGGCAAGGCGGCTTATGGGCAAATCTTCGTTTTTTCTGACCACTGACGATCGGTGGTTATTTACCCTTAGATTGAGAGCCGTATCTGTTTTTCCAACATAAAAGGCTGAACATTGCTTACTCACCAACTCATACACACACATAGGTGTCTGGCAATCTGCCGACCCTTTGCATTTGTATGAGTTAGGCTTATTTGGGGACGTGAAGTTTTCCTCTTCCACAGCCAGTGGACAAACCTTACATCTGCGTTTGCCGCAAGGATACTGTACTCTGAATCGTTCTGTCCTATCAGATCGTCTGGGGTCAGAATGTTTCCGATAGATGATCCTTGTCGATAGGACAACGAAGGCGCTTGGAGAATGCCTTTTTGGTCTCTAGGTAGGCTGAGAGGAGCAGGTACAGATCTTTTAAAATTTTGTTCAACTCAAAAAGTGTGATCCAACCCATTCTGAATAAAACGCCGTAAATTCTTTCATTGGGGTATATTATTCAATTTCATTCATTTGGCTTGCATTCATGATTTGAATTTCTACTAAGCTTTGAGTGTGCGTGTTTCACAGGTGATAAAGCGATTATTGAATTACAGGAGATATGCGTAGAGCACGTAAATCGGTTCTCAACCACAATACCTATTTGGATTGATCAGTTGATCATATTTGTGTGCCTCCAGAAATTCAATAATCGCTCTATCACCTGTGAAACACGCACACTCCAAGGCTTAGTAGAAATTCAAATCATGAATGCAAGCCAAATTAAAGAAATTGAATAATAAACCGAAGTGAAAGAATTTGCAGCATTTCATGCATATCAGAATGCTTCAACTCGTGTATCAGCTATAAACCCTTTTAGGAGTTCACTCCAGTATCCACATTCACTACGCTGTTGTTTTTGTTTTGATCACAAACACCCTAGTGATGTAGTGAATGTGGATGCAAATGTTTGCAGCATAAGATCATCCCATACATCGGGCATGGTTTGAGCTACGAACCTGGGGAAGGGTTCATTCATTCGATTCCTCATGAAAAGTTCTTCAAAAAGAGTCCAAATTTAGGTCGCTTCGACTTTTTTTGAGGTTTTTAGGGATTTTCCAAAACTTTGACAACCCTTAAAGGGCACTTTAATTTAAGTGAGAGAGCTGGCTAAAGAATTGTGGCGTTGTCGGACCAGTATTGATTTTTCCTGAAAATTTCAGATTTTTTGCTTCAGCCGTGGAGAAATTGCGTGACGGAGAAAATTTGTTTGCAGATTTGGATCTACCACGAAACGTAAACCAAGAAATTTTCAGGGGGGTTAGAAAATTTTTTTCAAGAGCGATTACAATGGTTTATTATTGAATAATAAACCAAAAACAAAGGATGTTGCGTATTTCTCTACAACCCAATAACATTGCAGATTGATCGAAAACAAAGAACTGTGAGTTCTGTATTCAATCCACCTCCTTCTATCAACAACAGAGTTTTCAACATTCGATTCAGCACAAAAAAACACATTGCAGGATGAACTTTAAATTTATCCTTTTCATATAACTCTGCGATCAAGCGTTATCGCATAAGCGTGTGCGGTACTATCGTGATTTTCCCACTTGGGATCAATAAGAAACATCTGGAATTCAGTGTAACATGTTAACAAAAACTTGAAAGTATACTTCGAAAATTTCAGACATTGTGACAACATTGTAAATGACCCATTTTCAAAAGCATTACTGAATTGCCAGTAGGTACAACCAACAGATGAACACCTAAATATTCAACCTGATTGATTGAAATAATTTACACATGGAGACACAGTGATTAGGGGGACTACGTACTGACTCCCGCACTCGCAAAACTGAAGGGGCGTCTGCGAGGGCAGAACGTACTGACTCCCAGCGAGACTCAGGCTCTTCAAAGACTGAGAAGGGGGGCGTGATCCACGTACGTACTGACTCCCGCGAAAACAAAGAGGCAAGGATGATAAATCTATGGGAGTAGTCGATATCATAACAAAGTTCAAATGGTGTTTTTCGCGGATAGCAACCACACCCATGCGGAAAACGCCTTGACTGCAGAAATCCAGAAATTGAATACGCAAGCTGCCATAAAAAGGAACGACGATTTGGGGACACCTCTCCGGAAGATCGTCAGACAAACATTGTAAGAACAACCAAATGCCTCTACTACCATGCGTAACATCAGGAATTACCGTCGAGTGGGGTACACAGCCCGACGAAGAAAAATCGGTACTGTCCCGCGCAATCGAGACGAAGTTTTTGACAAGGTGGAGGAATTGGACCCCACAACAAGCACGGGAGAAGATTTCCTGCTGCATGAGGACAAGGAGCTGTTAGCTGGGCCCTTGTGGCTAACTGCGTTCCCAATCGATCTACCGCGATAAAATATTAATCGGGCTCTTTAATGGGGTTTAGAATGCAATTACAAGGTGTGCATGCGCTAAGTGCCGGATGTATGGTATGGTATGTATGGTTTTGGTATGTACCACAGACTCCGTATAACATAATGGGATCAGCGATTTGTGTGCGAGGGAAAAGAGTTATTGCACACCGGTTGATCTAGTGGAAGAGGAAGTTTTATCTTAGCTACCTAGATTAATGGGGAAATGACTAGCAACAAGAGAAACAACATTATATTTTGTTTTATTTATGGGTATCTAACTGTTGATTAGAGATCAACTAACACAAGGATTGCCAACATTTGGTAGGACTAGGAACAAAAAGTAGAATTCGTCTTTCCCACAGAATCCCAATAGAGTAATACTTCCGTGAGGTCTCAAGTGTCAGAAGAAGAAAAGAAGGCAACATGGAACAAAGAAGACAACGAGATAGGAACGATCCTATCGGTATGAGTATCGCAGTTCCCAGGAAAAGCGTACAAATGAGCCAAAGCAGTATAGGAAGGAAGAGCCTGTCGTCAGCTCGCATGTCCGGTTTTGAGCGGCGGCGGACGACTTTAGTCGACGTTCGGGGGAGGAGGAGAAGACACACTAACGACCTGGTGACCTGCTGCCTTCACGTGGGATTCTTCACGGTCGCGTTCATATTGACTTTGAGCTGTTTCATCATGGGAATCTCTTACAGGACGAGCTGTCCCGGGAATTCGATGCTTCCTCTGATCCTGATGGCCAAGGGTTTATTAATTGGTGAGTCAACGCAACTCTGCAGTAGGGATGGGACGTCGACATCGATATTATCGATGTTTGGCTTCGATATTACGATGTTTTGCCATCGATGCCACACATTCGATAAGATCGATATATCGATGTTTTGGCTCCGATAACATCGGTTTGGTTTACTCTTCACTCACTGAGAAAATTCCATCTGGTGTGCTTGCTACCTAACGTGAAAAAAAAAAGAAATATTAAAAATTCTTTCAACTGCTGTAGTATTACCGAATTTTCGAAGAAAAAATAACTATTGTTCTCAGTCGAAAATATTTTCAAAAAATGTTTGCACCAAAATCCGTCTCAAAGCATTCTAAATCCACTCTCAAAAGGCACCAAAACTCATTCCAGACGATAACTCTCGATTATATTGAGAGAGAAAGCTCAAATTTGCACAAAAAATCTAAGCTTTCAAAAGGCTAAGTTTGAAAACGGACACAATCGTTTCACTCGAAGGGGAGATTTGAGTTATTTCAAATGGGGGAAAATTACCCGAAAACCCCCGAGTAGGTGACTCTCTTTTATATAGGTTTTGTGAACTATCACACGGTGGTGAAATCGGATTGGAAATATCTCAATCCGTTCTAACTAGAGCAGTTTGAAGATTATAAAACAAGGTAGATGGACAAAATTCGTGTGAAAACTCAATTCTCGGTTCACCGAGCAGTCTCCATGAGGCTAAGGGGCCCTAGGAAACACGTACGAGGACTAGGACTGGAGGACGGAGCAGCAATTTGGCTACCGAAAGACTAAAATCACACACGCACGCACACACACACACACACACATATATATATATAGTTAGGAAAAAAATGAAATCAGATTAGTTTGGCAAAATCAATTTGAATTTTTGGCATACTATCAAATTGAAGATTTTGGCAAATTAATTTGAACCTTTGGCACGAATCAATTCTAATATTTTTGGCATCTCAATTTAAACTTTCGTCGACTCAATTTCTACTTCTGGCAAACCACTTCGAGCTTTCGGCATATCAATTTATACTTTTCACAAATCCCAACTAACCCAACATAAAATGATCAATAAATGTTTTTTCCATTTAATCGTTTAAAAAAAAAAAAAAAATTTAAAAAAAAAAAAAAAAAAAGGTAGATGGACAAAATTGGAAAAAAAATTATGAGATTGTTCAGCTTTCAAAAATGTCCTAATTAAAATGAGGTATCACCAATCAGAAAATAAAATTGTTTTTTGCGTAATTTTTCCTCATGCAAAACTAGTTTGAAAATTTGCTCATTTCATCATGCTACATGACTGGAACTTTTTACCATCTTCTTCAGCGTTGAAATACCTTCAAAATGAGATATCGTTTGTCACAAAATAAAACTATTGATTTTGCATCAATTTTCCTCATAAAAACCGTGTGGTAAGGATGTTGTTAACTGATAAGGACACCGATATCGAAAATATCTATAATATCGATGTTTTCATCCGATTATGGACGACATATCGATGCCAACACTCAACATAGAAACTAACTTTGAGTTTTGTATACACAGATTAAGTAGGTAATCCAATATGATGTTAGAAGATTAATGTTATAGAATATTATTTAGAAAAATGTATGCTTATATATAGCTTTTAAGCTAAAGGACTATTTTCATTGTGATTTTATGGTGTAAACATTTGCGTTATTTTGGTTATTATTGTTTTTGTTTTGAATACAGTAACGTAGTGATGCAGTGAATGTGGATACTGGAGTGAACTCCTAAAAGGGTTTATAGCCGATACACGGGTTGAAGTATTCTGATAACCATAAAAAACGCTGCAAATTCTTTCACTGGGGTTTATTATTCAATTGGCTTGCGTTCATGATTTGAATTTATACTAAGCTTTCGAGTGTGCGTGTTTCACAAGTGATAGAGCGATTATTGAATTTCAGGAGATGTGCATAGAGCACGTACATCTGTTCTCAACCAAAATACCTATTTGGATTGATCAGTTGATCATATTTGAGTGCCTCCTGAAATTCAATAATCGCTTTATCACCTGTGAAACAGGCACACTCCAAAGGTTAGTAGAAATCCAAATCATGAACGCAAGCCAATTGAATAATAAACCCCAGTGAAAGAATTTGCAGCGTTTTCCTGTCGCTTTTCGGCGGGGGGTCCCATCGCAAAAACCTTTACAAGGTTAAAAAAAAAAAAATCCTTTCTAAGTTAGAAGTGTTTTTGCCCACCACCAGGTACAGAATTCGGAACTGGGTACATAATGCTGGCGAGAACCCACGACTGGGCGCGCAAACTGGTCAGGGGCGAGTGCATGAGCAGAATCCACACCGCCACTGGGTTACTGTGTATCCTAACCGGCATTTGGTTCAGCATCATGACGATTTGGACTTTTGAAAATGAAGTGTCATACGATCCAGACGACAAGCATTATTGCCACCCGCATTTTTACAGGTAAGTGGCATTTATTTTGGTTTAATATTGGTAATGGAAGATTCGTTTCCATTTTCGGGAGATAAAATGCGCTCCGAATTCGTGAGGAATGAATTTTTTCTCCCAATTTTGGGGGATCGAAATTCTTCAAAATCAAATTTTTTATTCCTACGTTCCTTTTTAGAACATTCAGAACAACTTTCATTTTTGTCTCTGTCTGCCTGTGTGTGAGTGTATCTGTCCGTGTGTCCGCAGATCGTTGTAAAAAGGCTAATTCCAACTAGAGGTGAGACGATATTTCAATAACCGATATTTTGTAACCGTTACTGGCCGTCAGAAATGTAACTGATACTGAAAAGCCCAACATGGGGTTAAAGCTGCTTGTCCTATGGGTTCATATCCAGGCCTCCTGAGGGTGGCTGGACAATCCGATATGGCGATATAGTAATATTGCAACTTCCCTACAAGTCGCTAGTAAGCCAACCCCGTGTAATCGAGCCTTAAGACACCTTTTTTTCCACGGATTTGGTCTTAAAGTATTCTGAAAAGAATTTGTATGCAGGGCCGTGAAGAGAGAATCCCGGCCCAGGGGCAAAATACCAAGCCCCCTAAAAAAAAGGAATCGTCTACGATCAACTGCAACCATTGTGGAAAATAGAGAATGATTGAGTTCTAAAGCTTTGTATGGGTATATTCATCAATTCTGTGTTAATACTTCCAAACCAAATTAAAATTGAACGAGGGAGCTTCTAAAACTTCAAACGGCCAAGAAGGCTTACGAGTCGGGCCCGAGGGGCATTGGTCCAGTCCCCCCCCCTCATATATTAGGGGCTGTTTGTATGCAGATATTTGCTTTCTCATGTTTGAGTTGCCCAACAAACCTCTGGATCAATTCTAATAGGCTTCCCTCTACTGGTGAAGTCTTGCTCAGAGGAACGTCCTAATAAAAGGGTACTGTTTTGACGGATTACTGAGCATACTAACCTACCACACTAAAATAAAAAAACTTGTTTGTTTCAGGTTTACCGTTGGACTCGTCACGTTGATCATCATACTATTAGGGTTTTTTATATTCGTGTTTTTCTTCGGATGTCTGATGCTGGCGTTTTTATTGGTAATAAACAGGCGACTAAAAGGTCCCGAACCGGAGGCGAAGCGAGGCAAGAGACAATCTGTGGTTACTTACGGCGAAACTATGATCGTAGGAAAATGAAATTAAACACCATTCTTACCAGAAGGGACTTTAATTCTTAGCGTGTGTATCCGGTATTTTATTGATATAACATGAAAATCAGTAGGAATTAATTGAATTAGCTCGGTTATTTGTATCTATTTTAGGGTGTTTCAAACAGGTTTATTAACAAAAATATAAATCCAAAAACAGTTTTGAAATATTTAAATCGTTATAAAATGTTCTAGAGTTGTTCAAATACCCGCCACCAGTAATTCTCCCAATATCCAATTGGTATTGAAATGCAATTCAAACTCTCTCCAGCATATCATGAGTAACATTTTGAAAGACAGCAGTAATCCTTGCATTGGGCTCTTCCACAGGAAATCAATAGGGAGTGATAAACAACTTTAAGAATTACGATGTTTGTAATAGCTCATGTATGAAAACTCTCGTAAAAGATAATGAGGAACAGAATTTACATATGAACAGTTTTAACTTGCACTTAATGAACAAAAAATAAGATGGTAAACAATTTTTAAACAACAAAGGTGTTTTGAAACCAGTGCGGTTTTTCCACAGAATACCTCCCTGCGCCATGCGACAGAATAGGTACCCCACCACCACAACTGGTTTCATTTCCAAAACCCTCAGAGGTGCAACTTTAGAATTGAACAGTTTTTCGTTAACAGTGCACACTGCCGACTTGAACTGGAAATCATCCCCATCGTGCAAGTCAAAAATTGTTTTCCGTATTATTTCTTGTCATTAAGTGTAAGTTAAGACTGTTCACATGTGAATTCTGTTCCACATTACTCTTTACGAGTAGTTTTTATTCATAAGCTATTACAAACATCATAATTCTTAAAGATTTTCAATTTCTCTCTATTTATTTAATTTTGATTTAATGAATATTGACTTGAATGACAAGGTGTTTGGCTTTGCTGATGATACTGCTTTGGTTTTTTGCCATAAAAACTTCAAAGATTTGGTCGCATTGGCTAGCTCGGAGCTTTTCGTGGTTCGCAAATGGGTTGATTTGAACTTTCTAAGATTAAATATTTCTAAGACATCAGTAATCCGTTTTTCATTATCAAGAATCAGATCTAACTTTAATACTGTGATGGATATGGTTAGTTGATCCTTCCCAATTCTTGAATCCGTCGCCTTGGGAGATGAACAGACGACTTCAAGCGTCTGGGTCATCCTCTTAGCGTGGCGGGCATTACCGCATTCAGCTCAATGGAAGGGGCAACTATACCATCCCATCACCTCACAATACTCAAGTAAAGTACCACGATTATTGCTGCGATTCCTCATCAATTCTCTGTGATTGTGAGTCTTTGCCATAAGAAGATAACTGTAAGTATTTAGGAATTGTTTTGACGGAAATTAAAATTCAAAACTCATATCGCAACTCTAAAAAACCGACTGCGTAAGTTATTTTTTGTATTCAAAACTGTTGGAAATTTTTGACGAAAAATCAACTCCGATCTGTTTATTTTGGCTTGGATTTTTCCATTATAAAATATGATATTACTGTTCAGATGTATCTGAAATGGTTTTAGATCTTGAAGAATTTTTCAGTATTTAGGTCATTACCTCTTGAAAACCACCCTTGACTTGTATTCGACCGTACCGTGGGTTAAGCGTAAAGCCTAGTCGTCGCTGCTGGTTACCTCAATGTCTATTAATCCCGTTCCTATATGAAAATATTTAAAGCCTTTAATGGACTCCAAATTCTCCAAGCTGCTTTGCGCCGTTGGTTTTTCCCAAGCCACCCTTTTTCTGGCAAACGGTCAGTTACCCGTAGTCTCCCCCCTGGGGCACCCCGGGATAGTTGTAACCCCGTCCCTGATTGGTTTTTTTTAATGTTTTCAAGACTTCCCCTAAAAAATTTTTTTTGTTTTTTCAACAGAATCATGCATTCCTTTTTGGATCCAGCATCTTACACACAAAGATGAACATTTGTGCCGATTATCAAACTTGACTGACTTCATATCATAGAAAGTCTAAAGTAGTGGCAAAGCAGCATATTTTGTGATATTGACATCGGTTTTATTCAACAACACCTTTAATTTGATTGGTTCACTGTATCGATTAACTGAATTATTTATTTCCATACTCGTTCATTGAAATAATACAATTCATTTTAGCAGCCTTTCATTTAAGAAGGTCCTTGATCTATATCATTTAACTAACAAATCTTCCTTGGGTAATCACCTTAACAATTACGATTGGGGAAGGATACTTAAATTCTCTCAATCCATTAGACATACAAAATGCTCTTTTGAAAATATTTTTGAATGAACCCTTCAGGTATCATACTGCTAAACTTTATTCTGATTTTATTGATTTCAAGATGAAAGATATTTTTTCAATGGAATCATGCATTCACGTTTTTGGACCCGGCATCAAAAATGAACATTAGTCCCAATTATTGAGCGCTAGAACGTCGAATTTTTCTAACATCGCATTACCTCAAATTATTACAGCAGAATTGCCTTTGTAGTTCCGTTGAAACTTTTTGTACTAACGAAATTGATATTCAAATTAATTGGGTCTACAAATCTTTAATTTCATTCAAGAAACACCTTCGTTATATCTTAACTGATTTATAATCATATTATTATCACTTTTTTTTATAACAATTCAAGTAGGTGAGCTTCCAGTGTTTTTTTTCCATTCTTTCGTCCATTGATTTAATCAGAGGGTATATTTTTATTTATTTTATTATTTATTTTTTGTAATTTGAATGAAGACTCCACCAGGGAACACAAGTTCACCTGAACTTAAACCTTGGTGGGCAAGAAGAAGAGTTTTGTTTTTAAAGTCGTATCTTTGCCGTTTGTATCTTTTGTTTGTATCTTTTCCTTAAAATTAGTTTGTAATAGCACATGCAATTCTTTGTTTTCACTGTTTTTCTCTTTTCTCGTCGAAAAATAACTAAATAAATGAAATTTCTAAATACGTAGGAAATTCTGTTCTCAAACACCAATACGTTTATCAGTTTATCATTAATAGGTTATTCCATTATTTCTGTATATGTATACGCAATCCTGTCACGCATTTGACGTCTTTCGCATCTTTCCCATTTTCGTTGTCTCGTTTGTATGGCATGAGCAACCGGCCAGAACTCAGTATTTCAACCTTTTGCAATGGGCTTTGTTGTGAAACTCCTTTCATCAAGACCTACAGAATATCCGAGTGTAGAAGGTTATCTCTCGGGCTCCATATGGGACTTGCTCCATGGAAGCTGCGTTGTTAGGAATATAAAGCTCATCGGACTGATGTCATCGGATAGAACGCGTTACGTGAATCGCATCAGGTAGTTTACTCAAGGCTGCTCTCTAACTCGTCCTTCTCCTCGTAGGGACGTTGGGACACTTCATTTCTTAGTGCGTTTCTGTAAGAATTAGATTAGATTATCACTTTGTGCGCAGTGGTTTTAGACTCATCAACTACCGGATGCATTCTAAGATACACTCCAAGATACAGTCTTCACTAACAACGTTGCAGTCTACTAAATTTCGAGTTGGTGTCATTCTATTTAGAGAAATATCACTTACAGAAATCTACATGGAAATTGGAAATGGAAGTGGTTCTTTTCCGTCAATTCACCACCACTACTTTGGTTTTCCATGAGTTCTCCACCGGTCGGAATATCAGATAAAGTGAAGGAAAACGGACCGGAAAATGTCTTCGACAAAATGTAGGAATACATTCCACAGTTTATGACGGGGCAATAAAGAATGGTCTTTTAAAAATGTAGTACTGATATCTTACCTAGAGAATACCAGCGTGACAAGTCCAAAATATCGACTTTTTTAGTTAAACTAGAAGCAGATAGATCTCGACAAGTTCTACAAGGAAATAGTATCATTGCAAGCTTAGGGTCAATTGTTGTCACTTGGGAACGGTAGTTACCCTACCACCCGTGTCAGAAAGGGGCCTCACACCAGGATAGCAGTGTGATACCATCTACTAGTCAGTTGCGACCGAGGTGCTCTTCTCGTTGTAACATCGCTCTTCGCCCAGACTACATCATCTTTTGGATTGTCGCACTTCTCTCCTCCGAGTTGTCATAGTACTCTCCTTCGTAAGAATTTCGTTTTGACTCTTAATTGAAATAGTCAACTGTTG
Source organism: Creontiades dilutus (assembly GCA_031894815.1). NCBI lineage: Eukaryota > Metazoa > Arthropoda > Insecta > Hemiptera > Miridae > Creontiades > Creontiades dilutus. The sequence goes on from JAVIWC010004080.1 coordinate 65,708, forward strand.
ATTAAGAACTTTCGACTTGAGAAGGTCTAGAAAACCCCACATTCCCCGAGTCAGGAGGACACACAGGGTCTCCATTCGTTTTATCGAAAACACACACGTAAACTCCGATGCCAACCTCTTATTTTGTGACTATTCGATTTTGGGTAAAAACCCACGTTTTTCCCGCATTCAAACGTCCAAATTCCTCCTCTAACTTTTGCATAAGATTTTTTTATTATACTGCTGAAAAGCTGAAATTTTGCCGCACATTGTAGGACCACAGGCTAAAACTACACTCTGACTCACAGGGTCTAGTTGTGTCACCAACCTCGGGAATGTCGAACTTCATGAAGAAAAAGACAGAGTTGAGGGATTAACGCTAAAAAAGTCTTTTATTATTGAATTTTCCCCCAAGACACTTTGTTGAAGCTGCTCAGGCTATAATTCTCACTAAATTCTTATGATTCTTACCTTTCTCGATCCCAATTTGAATCTAGATGTGCCAAAAACCTTGAAAATATCGATTTTCATGAATAAAAAGAGAGATTTGAGGAAGGACAGCCGAAAAGGAAGTGTTTTATTGATTCTGTAATCAATTCAAAAAAGTGAAAATTTTCAAGATTTGACAATTTTGCCTCTTCAAGTTCATTATTCATCAATTTAGCTATTGAAAAACTTCGGTTTTCCATCATGGAGGTAGAGCATTTAACGCTCTTTTCTACGGTATAATTACTCCTCCGATTATGGGAGTTATGATCATTTTAGTGAGTTGAAGTCGAAAAACGCTGCAAATTCTTTCACTGGGGTTCATCATTCAATTTCATTCATTTGGCTTGCATTCATGATTTGAATTTTTACTGAGCTTTGGAGTGTGCGCGTTTCACAGTTGATAGAGCGGTTATTGAATTCCAGGAAGGCACACAAATATGATCAACTGAACAATCCAAATAGGTATTTTGGTTGAGAACTGATTTACGTGCTCTATGCATATCTCCTGAAATTCAATAATCGCTCTATCACCAGTGAAACACGCACACTCCGAAGCATAGTAGAAATTCAAATCATGAATGCAAGCCAAATGAATGAAATTGAATAATAAACCCCAATGAAAGAATTTGCAGCGTTTTTTTCAAGAGCGATTACAATGGAAAAATATTATATTTGAAAATTTTAAATTTCGTAAGACGGAGCACTGGCATATCAGAATGCTTCAACCCGTGTATCGGCTATAAACCCTTTTAGGATTTCACTCCAGTATCCACATTCTGTACTGAATGTGGATGCAATGTTGCCAGCATAAATCGGGCCATACATCGGTAATGGTTTGAGCTACGGACCTGGGGAGAGGCTCATTCGATTCCTCACGGAACGTTCTTCAAAAAAGTCCAAATTTAGGCCGCCTTGACTTTTTTTGAGGTTTTTAGGGATTTTACAAAACTTTGACAACCCTTAAAGGGCACTTTAAATTAAGTGAGAGAGCTGGCTCAAGAATTGGGGCGTTTTCGGACCAACATGGATTTTTCCTGAAAATTTCAGAATTTTTGCTCCAGCCGTATGGGAGAAATCGTGCGTACGGCAGTAAGGACGGAAAATTTTTATTGCAGATTTGGATTCTAAACCCTCTGAAACGTAAACCATGAAATTTTCAGTGTTGGTTAGAAATTTTTGTTTCAAGAGCAATTACAATGGTTTATAATTGAATAATAAACCAAAAACGGAAAAACCTATAACCGACGTAACTTTAAAAGCAAGCGAGATTTGAAAAGAAAATATTAACTGACAACTTTTATTGCATATTAGTTGTACCAACTGTCGTGTGGCAGGTACCGAAGATTGCCGCCTTTTACACTCACGTTACTAATACGAGGATGGTTTTTGCCACAACTAACTTGACAGATGTTTTTTCCAAGTTGGTATCTATTTCAGTTTCATTTTTCAACTCATCTTTTTCTTCGAAATAGATCACAGATAAGCAGGTAGAACTCTTCGGAGAACTCCATTCCCAATCACTTCGTTTGAGCGAGGCTAGATGGATCCAGGACCATAATGATTAACTGCCTTCAAAATAGTCCGTCGGTGTTTTGAAACCGCGGGCGGAGAAATGATGACCTTCCTTCGACCACTAATCTGTCTTTTCCCATCAGCATGGAAATTAGAAATCCCGAGGACGACGTTGGGAATTTCGGAGATGGCACGTCCATTAGCTCGAAAAGTAAACATTCGAGTAATCCCGTTTCTGTTAATTACCTACATGTTTCACAATATACACGGAAGTAACCAGGAGCTGCGTACGTACGTAGTCTTGTAAGCAGTTCTTTCTCTGGTAGATATTTGTTGTTGATACTCGAAAATCAGCTAGGAGCTCCTCATTTAAGAATACTTCCTCAAGAACAAAACTTTTCAGGGTGAGCGAAGAAAGGGCAGTAAGGGAAGAAAGGGTGGCGAAGCCTGTGCTCATCTCTGGATTCGGCGATGACCAGACGATTTAATAAATTAGTTAATACTAATGTTAAATACACAATTCCCTCTTTATAAAAAAGAAATGTTCATGCTCGCAGTTGGCGCAATTACCACCTAATCGGCGACATTAGCGGTTGTGTGGAAGCGCTGTCATTCTGCGGATCTCATACACTTCCCCACACCCACTGCAGAGGGCCCCCTCCTCTTACTCCCTCCAAAACATCGACCAATAAAATCGCATTAAGGCTTCTGCTTAAACAAACAGCTTAAAGCGAGTCCGGCAACCTTCGGAGAGCTCTGGATTTCTCGGTTGCGTCAGTGGAATTTCGGTTCAAAGTCATAACGACAGGGTTGCCGTAGCAAGCGATTTTCAGCCTTAAGGCGGAGTTTGTAGACATCAAAGTGGTTTGTGGTGCGTGGTTCAAAAAGTGTCATTCAAAGCTGTATTTGCACGATTCCAACAATAAAAAACGTGAATTTCATACGTCAAAAACACCTTAGATTGGCGTTTTTGACAGGTAATTTTCCAAAATTTCCCTGGGGCGGACACCGGACACCCTTTTTTGCTGGGGGGAGTGCCCCCCAGGACTTCTGGTTACTAATCGCCGCCACTGGCGATGATCTAGCAAAAATGTCACGTCTCGCCACTGAGAAAAGGGTGCCATGAAATCATTAAATACTGGTTTTTATCCTGTTCAAGTGATTTTTAATCCAGTTGAATGTTGAACATCAACTTCAAATAGCAAAGCGGGGGATCGCCATCACGTACGCTCGTGCCGAACCTAGAGATAGTTTGCGTCCAGATGCCCGATTAGTTTACTCTTCCTAACCATTATCTTCAGATAACTAGCATCCTGTCAGCGCGCTTTTAATTGTATTGGCTGTTGTCAGTCATTCCAACAGTCGAGACAACAAAAGAGCAACTTGGAACGCTCTTTATAGCAATCTGCGGACTATTCGTAGGGTGGACTAAGGGTTCTACAAATCCGTAGACAGGGTTGCCACTCGTCATAAGCTGCAGACCTGACAGATACATCAGGACTTTTTCCGTTAAACGATTACGTCAATAGTGTAATTCGCCTCTAGAAAAAAGTTCCAGCAGTTTTACTGATCTTAAGAGCGTGATCTTGTTTTTCCTAAATTATCGTATTACGAGTACGTTCATTTTCGATAGTGATGACATTTGTGCACTTTCAAATCAAATGCAATGTTGTTATTGTTCAAGTATTCACGCCCGTTTGGAATGCTGTTGTCACTGTTCGGTCACTTATAGTTTCCTATGTTGACGAAGACATGATGAGATCCCCTTCGAGTTCTGAGATTTGGATATCTTTACAATTTTAGGTTCACCCTTTCTATAAATCTCTTTAGAGCATGTTTATCCATTGGAAATCGTTCGCTGTCCACAAGATGGTCATGTGTAAGGTTAGCTCTCTTGCAGTTTACATGCTTCCTTGGTTCTAGTGGCTGGATCCCTTTGAGTTGTGCATTCTTTTGTGCCTACACACCTTGCACAGGCCTCATCAAGCTCATGACATTAGTTTGACTTGGCGTTTTGTTCTTATCCCTCGCATTTGTAGCACCTCGTTACCTCCACAAAGTCTGCAAAACGACATCTGCCCAGACCAATGTAGAAAATACGGTGCTCCTGTCATGCTTTGCTCAGTGCTTCTCTGACCTTGTTGTCTCATATGCAATGGAATTTTGTGTTCAAAGGTTCCTTTTGAAATCTAGTTGTTCATAACATACGTTACATATTTGTGGACAACTGAAGTATAATTTATATCAATTGTCAAATTGCAGTTGTTCTCATTCCAACGTCCTTGCCAATATATAATATATTGCATCGGTGTAGTTATCTACATATCTGTTGGTGCTACGTACTGAGGAACTAGTAAAGTTTCGATTTTCGAGGAGTTATATTAACGACAAAGTCATTCTATCAGAATCGTATTGATCGTTTTCTGATCAATCTACGGAGGTGAAGTAGGTTTTTTTTTCAAGAGAATTCAATCCTGGAGTCGCCTGACATGATTTCGGTTTTGTATCAAAAGTAGATCTTAGATTTTTTGCGTATAATGTGGGCTTTGCGGTGCGTAAAGGAGTCGGTGTGGTAAGAAGTCAAGGAGAATCGGCGAAGGGAGAGCGAGTAACATTAGTTTGTTGTATTAGAGGGAACGAATAAAATTAGAAAGTCCGTGCAAACACTCGCAGCCTGTGACCCAGGCAGAATACGAAATGACTGCTGTCGAGTGGGCAACTACTGCCCCACTGTCATTCAGGATCAATCAAAGCGGTTGCCAATCCACGCCGTGTTTTTCAGACTGCACTGAACGCATTGAAATCTACGTCACCTTCTTCTACTCTACGTGATTGATACACATAGTACGGACTAAGTCACTCGCGACGAAGTTGTGGAAACCCATTTCAATAAAAACGGAGTAAGATAGAACGTTGTCTAGATTTCCACGAAAGTAAAGAGTTACACAGTATTTTGACGGTTAAGTCATCATCAGTAACAAACATGAATTGAAGGTACATCACAGAAAACATATATTATATAGGATCAAGTGAGAAGAGATTGAATCCTATTGGCTCAGGGAAGTGAAAGGGGCGGGGAGGACCAACCAATGCCACTCAAGGCTTACTAAGTGAAAGGGACACAAACTGTATCATTATAGAGAGGCGGAGCCAAACTTATTCCAAGAAGGAACCCAATAATGGTGGAATATTTTGAGGAATGACATCATTTAAACATTTTCCTGAGTGATAGGTGATTTGAAAATAGATAAAAAGCTGCATATTGTTCCACAAAGGTTGATCATTTTTGACACCTCTTTATAAGCCCACCCTTCAACTTTTCTTGGTTGTCAAGTCGACAAAACAAAAAATGAAAAAATTGGGATTTGAAATTTTTGAATTTTATTCCAGCCTTCAACATGTTCACCCTTAAAAAGAGATTTTCTAAGACAGATGTGCTTGGACTGCACTCAAACCTATCTCAGTCGTTCCGTGTTTTATGTTCTTAGAAAATTTCATCAAAATCGGACGAAAACCGTCGGAATTAGGGTTATTACAAGGATCTGCGGACACAAGAACAGATAAACACAGACAGACAGACACGAATGATTTTCAGAATGGCCTCTAAAATTTGAGATGGGAGTGGAAAATTTGGTTTTAGAGGAAAAAATCTGATCACCAGAAAGTTAAAACAAAGTAAAACAAACGCTACCTGTAGGAAGCAAAACGTACTAGTATGGTAATATGGTCGATCACGTAGCATCATAGTTAAGGATGTGAATAGGGGTGATATGTTGTACCTTCTGACAGAGAACACGTAGGTGGCCAAGCTGTGGAATTCCAACATACTTGGAGACGATAAAAACAAATTGAGATTGGTGGAGAATATTATTGGAAATGATTTATTAGCAATGGCTTTGATAGCATCAGTTCTCATTGCATATTCGTCCGATTTCGTTCAAAGTAGTTGGCGAAATGACGATTTGAAATAGCGAAACCCCTTTTCTCGATGGAAGGGAAGAGCTAAACTAAATTATAGGGAGCTTGCCCAGATTGACCCAAAAGCGGCTCTGAGGTTGCGGAAGGGGTGCGAAGAAATCCCTCCATGCCTCCATAAAATGACCACATGTCAAGGGTAAAAGCCTCGAAGGACACGGGAGGAGGTATGATGAAGAACTCCTGACGAGGCCCAAACAAAGTAACGCCGTAGCACTTTTCTTTCACTACACCCAGAGCCATCGAACGGTCGTGCCCGTGACCTTGATCTCATTTGGTTCCACTCCTTTGTCGCATTATCTTGCCCAAAACAAGTGTGTGGGGGTCGCTTCGTAGCTAAAGCCATACAAGCATTCACACTATGCTTCCCTACAAGTATCCTTAGACACATCTGAATGAAAGGATTCTTTATTGGCCGTGTATTTCACTGCATGGGTTCTACTTTTTATTGAAGAACCTTGTGATAGACGACATTTTTGTTTTATTATCTGGTGCAAGAACAAATAACGCAGATGGTCTTCCGACCCGTGAACATGCCACATATTAGTGACCAAGGGAAAACCGTGGATTTTCTAGATTCAGACCACAAACTTTTGAGGATTGGCCGTATGATCTGTTTACGGTCATGGCGAATGCAAGACTGATCGGAAATTGAAGTTGTTTAAATTCAAACGGCATGTCGGTTGGTATCATCGGGATCCCTGGAATCACGGACAAAAAAATCCCCGGACAAAAAATCCTCGCGTTTAGCCCACCCCGGACAAAAAATCCCCGTGTGAAAAATGACAGAAACAGATACGTATCTATTTCTATTCCAAGAATAATTCTTCTGTGTTCGGGGCCCCAAGTTGATGTTTATGTGTGAGTTGATGTTTATGCTACCGGGGTCAACGTGACAAGTTTTATTGCAATCATGATTCGTCATATCGCTCCACATTACTTCCTACTCGGGGAGTCTTCAGTTTCACGATGGAGGTCATCCCAACACTTACCAAGCGAGGAGAAAAGCTGTTATTCGAAGGGTATCAGTACACGCGACACAAAATATTGAGTGACGGCGTAAGGTGGGCTTGCTCCAAAAAATCCTCGTTCAAAGTGAGTACATTATTATGTAGCTATACTCGTACCTACTGTTGAAAAACAAAATATTATTGGCTTATTGAAATTCCGATTCTATTTAATCCCGATTCCCGTTAACAGTGCCCGTTATTTATGCTCTCCACTCATAATTTCCAGTGCAAAGTGGCACTCAAAGTAATCGGTGGAAAGCCGTGTGTACTAAATGTATTACGTATTTTTCCCTTTTTCAGTAGTTTTCCGAAGTTAAGGATTTTTTGTCCGCCCTTGGGGATTTTTTGTCTGGGGAGTTTTTGTCCGGGGATTTTTCGTCCGATGACCGGATCCCTGGAATGAGAAATTCTTTATCACCAAACGCGTTTCGTTGTACAGTCTTGGTTGACACATGAGTACCATTGTTGTAAATTGTGCGATGGTAAGCTTGTCATTCTCCTGATTCTAAGCAACCTCACCAACGATTTTCAGCCTGGGATATAATGTTGGTCGCGACATGGCTCTCTTAATGATTATATCGGTACAATAAGCTAATAGAAACTCGAAACAATCACATTAACCGGTCAACTTCAAAATTCAACTATAATTAACCATAGACTACATGACGTTTAGCTGTCAGTTGCGTTCACAACAAAATGCTAGGATGTTTTCTAAACTGATAAATTGCTTTCAGCTCCGTTTTGTTGTACCACGTTTTATACTAAGTCCCACGGGAACATGATAAAAAGTATCCTTGTCCCCCACCCATTTTCACCCAAATCAGGTCAGCCGTTGTTGAGTTATAAATGGTGAAACCAACACGACTTTCTTTTATATATGTAGATGACTTAGAGCGTGTAAATCACAAAGTTTGAGAAGGGGTTGTAAAGAATGTTTGCTTTTCGGTTACAAAGGTGTTTTGCTCATAGAACCCAAACCCAAACGAAATCAACTTGTCTATCCAAACTATTTGCTCGTTTTATTTAGTTTCACACTTAAATGTAAAACTCATCGAAGTTAGTGAGTAGGGAAGTTCCCAAGTTGTACACGTATTGTATTGTAGATTTAAAAACCTTTTTAAAGTGATTTCTCGTCGAGAAGGTAATCAACGGGAAGATTTCCGCTCCATATTCTGAACAGTTCGTAAATATTATGAGGCTGGAAGCTGTTTGGGTAAATATTTTGAATGAGAATTGTTTACAGATGGAAACACTGTTTTGTAGATTCTCACGTCTTGAATATGATGACAAACGTGGCACAATTGAATATAACGAATAATTATTCAACAACAAGGGATAACAATGGGTGTATACCAACGCGAATTACGAACTTAAAAGGAACCAAGAAGTGATCGAATTTCGGTTTTCCAATTTGGTGTTAACCATTTCAAATTAGTTTCAAAAATATATTAAGAAACGTTTAATTTTCAAATGTTCAAGCCCTTTTGGCTTATCATTTTCAAAATTAAGCCTTTGAAATTGGGTTGCAAAAGTTGTGTATTTTAATTTTGCGTTTTTACGAGTCAAGTTGAGTAAATTCAACTTCTACAATGTCTGTCCACCGTACACCAATGAACCGTAGGAACGGCCGCGCGATTCTGCTTTTAAATTCAGATGCATTTCACTTTTCTGGTTCATAAAGATTTTCATTGAAGTCTTATTTTTCTCTTTTTAGTAATCAATTTTTTTTCAAATATCTACCTATTTGATTTGTTTACTTCGACAAGTAGTTACGCAGTTTTAACAACATCATATCTTACAAAAAGTGCTGGTCAATCGTTGTATTTCATAACGAACTACCATCTTTCTGTCACGACCTATCTTGGTGTCAAACACTCCCTTCTCGTTCATTCGAAGTGATTGTTGGGGAGACCTGGGAGGGCCTCAGAGAGAGGTCCTGGTCGTTCCACGTACTGCCCTAATGAATATGAAAAGAGCACTTATTCAACAATTATTCTTTAAATAAACACGTACCTAGGTGGTAATTCATTTAGTTTCATCTTCTGTGTAAAACTGCCATCACAGAAAGACTTCCTACCACTTGGAACAAACTACACAGGCCAATTAGCTGTTGCAAGGAGGTTGGTATCTTTCCAGCGTACTGGCCGTCCTCAGTAATAGGCCTGTCATTGATAATTTACGTCCCGGCGCTGCCTCTGCGAATCCACGTCACGTAATCATCAATCAATCGTGTAATCATCGAGGAAATCTAAACTTGCCTACTGCATAATTGAAGCGACCTGCTAACCGTTGTATTATTGAAGCCGCACTAACTCTATTCTCACGTCCGGTATGTAATCAATTTGTCCAATTATGTTGGCCCGTATGTTTAATGATTATACAATTTTGCCATCGCGGAGAGGGGACTAGGGATTTCCAGTTCCCAGGATGTTAGCCTCATTTTTCATCGTCTTGGTGGTCCTTAAAAGGGATGTAGACGTAATCAGAGCTCCAGCAACTTTGCTCTGCATGGTGGAGATGCCATGGAAGTAACTTGTCCACAGTTAAGAGGCCTCATTTGGAATATCGAGGGCGGGTCAATACGACAACAGTTGCTGTTACTGGGGATACACCTGACATCTACTGGTTATTTCGCACCATAGGAAACAGTAGCGTTTACTGCCATGAAACTCCGGGGGCCAATCTACCTTTTCGTAGTAGTGAGGGTTGATTTTGCGAATCGTGGAGCGATTTCTGCTGGCCTTTGAGGATTGTTGCAGTCCTGTCAATACTGACATCGCGAATAATGAGTCTTCGTGCCACAAACAATTTAGCGAATTCACGTTCTAAAGCACTTACTGTAATCATTTCCTATTTACAGCTAACACAGTTCAGTCACAAATGTTGGGGACTATCAACTGATAATAGGATAAGTATGTTTTGGTGATTAGATACACGCATTCTAGCTGGTGGGGAGCTTCGGGAAACTTCGGGGGCTTCTTTTTGCAGTGCTCTCATTGGTTCATTCTTTGGATCTGGATAGAATCAAACGCTGTAGAAACGTGTTAGGTCCTTCCATTCGGAGCAGGGCTGACTTGCTCCCTGACAGCAAACCTCAACCCCCTCACCAAACTCACGACTCCACCATCCTCTCACTCATCCTGAAGGTCTGTTTGGTGCGTGAATTTGAAACTCTTCTGCTCTTCAATGACGATTCATAGGTTAAATTTGGAAAACAGTATGATAATGTTATACTTAAAATATTATTATCACCAGGTATCCTTTCCATTTTGGCCCGGGGGGTGCAAATGCGCCTGTGCTCCTCCGCCCCTGATAGGAAAGGAAACGTCCTCCACACATGGAAGTACCTAGTTGTCTTTTACTTAGGCCGGTCTTTGCACTCCAGAATGTCGCACAAATACTTTTCTATTTTATTTGGGTTACGTAGCCCTGAAATGGAAACTGGATTCAATGGCATCTCAACGTCTTGTTTGAAAGGCTTCATACAGAATCCATTCCCTGCAATTGATTTCAGTTTGTTTTATCAGTCAAGTTTGCTGCGTAATTCTGTCCATGTTGCATTTGCTGCATTGAATTGATGTAGGTTGATTTCACTCCTTCCTATTCACCTAGTGACCACAAAGGTGGGCCAGAATCAAATATGAGAAACAGTAAATAGTAATAATGAGGTGGGAGACGATTGCTTGTGGCCGTAGTTCAACTTAGATGTGAGAACCTTTTTCTGCCGTTCCCACGGTTATATTCAGTTGTATCACATTCAAGGAGACCCATTAATATTTAATCATCGCATTACTTATTCGAGATTCCAGTACTACAAGGATTGAACGTTCTCGTGGATTCACCGAATTCGAGTATTGGACCTAAAACTTTCTTATATTACCTTTAAAAGCTCGTTTTCCTTCGGAGTCTGGTGAAGCTTAATCCAGAGTGGCGGGAGCTTATTTTCGCTCTCTCCAAAATCAAAATTTCGATTTATATCTAACATTTTAGATCATACTGAACAACTTTCGTCTCATTTTATGGCTGTAGGTAGTGAGTACGCAAATCTTTGAAACAAGCTCATTTGCTACTGTTACCAGCAGGGTTTTGATGGTTCCGTCAGAATTTCATTGTTTAAAATCTCAACAACTCACTCAGCGAAAGCGCGAATTTAAAATCCACTCAGCATAATTTCGTCAGGTTCTAGAGGTTCTATGGTGGTTGAAAAGAAAACCAATGAAATGATCTCAGATAAATTTCAAACTGATGGTATCATAACCGTGCTCAATATGGAATTAGGAGACGAACCCGCAATACAAGTCGCCTTACCCGTTAAAGGCGTTGATGCCAGCGGGACGATGTTCCGTGGCATTTGGTCCCTCGAATCGTTCTAAAAACGTTTACCATAAACACTTTACTGATCTGTGGTCTTGTAGATAGGAGAAAGCTATGTCCCACACCCAAATTGGCAGAGGGTTTTAGCAAACCGAAATATCAACAAATTTTTAGTAACCAATAGGTGTTGTGTGATTCTGATTCGGAATAATTCCAAAGAATGTTAGATTAACATAGGAAGCTATTAATAAACGAAATACAAGTTACACAAAAAAATCTGTACAGTTTTGTGGTCGAAACGCATGTTGACTGTTTCGCCTCTATCAAATTCTAAAGAAATGTTATCGACTGAGAATAAATCAAAAGGATAAGATGACAAATATCCACGTTTCATCAAAGAAACACGAAATTTCACCAAAGTTTGCTACTTCATCCTCCAGAAAAGGAACTTGATTTGACATTGTTGCACGTGTGGAAACTACCAAAGCTTATTATAATGTAGCAGTTAGCTCAAGCAAGAATGTACATTCCTTTCCTTTCCAATTAAAGGATCGGGTCTTGGATATTAAGCAACTGTTCGACAAGGTCTCATGGCGATTGAAAATAAAAAACTCAATCTTTCAAGCTTCCCTGTGACAATTATAACAATGACCTCACTCCGCCAGCTTACTCATCGAAATGGACGCAAGAGATAGCAAGATGTTTTATAATACAACTGAAGGAGACCACCTATCGGGATCATCGGCCGCCAAGCGGGGCACTCGAGAGTTCGGTAGTTCACACCTGTTGATCATTTGAACAGGGAAAGTTGAATTGATAAATGTGCAGGTGTCTTCTTGACAACAATCAGCTCTTCAAACCACGTGGCAACTGAATAGAATAATCTTAATCAAACAGGAAAAGCAACACACTCACCTCACTTATGTACCTAATTCATAATCACGGCAAATGAATCATTTGTGACGGCTCAAATTTTTCAACAATGAACCCTTGGTATCAACCAAGAAAACAAACCCCCTCAAAATTTGTTGGTTTGCATTTCAAGATGCGATGAATACAAAAACCGAATAATAAACAACGAATTTGAATACAAAAATGTATTTTTTCTATTTTAGATAGGCCTTTTAAGTAAATCAATGGTACATCAACTGAACTCCGTATCTAGTAATTGTATTTAGATTGCCCTAAAAAGGACTCCATTAATACTTCACCTCTAAAGATCGATTGGGATTAGCAACAAGGGCCCTTCAGCTGATCAGAAAAACGAAAAAACAGAGTTTTTAGAAGAAACGCAGTCTATATCCACAAAAATTAAAAGAGTTACAACGTTAAATCGATTCCGACGGTTAAATCATTAAAAGTAACAGAGCAACTGAATGTACATTCCAGAAAACAGTGGTTGTACAGTGACAGGTGAATGGGAGATTCAATGGAAGGTGAAAGGAGGGTCGAACAATATTGGGGAAAAACAGATAAAGGTAATACAACAAATCAGAAAGAAATGGAAAAATGAAAAGGCGGAGCTATTTTAAAAATGCACCTATTCTAGGAATGTGTCTAGGAATGTCCTCGTTCAAACATTCACCAGCGCTATCACTTTTAATTATTTCACATTTTTCTAGGAACTTCAGTACACCACCCTTCTGAGGGGAGTTAAGGGATGCAATCGTCACATTTTGCTTGGCGATGTTTACTACGTTCACATGTTCTTGATTTACACTCGTATTAACGTTCTTTTTTATATGTTTACAAATTTTTGTCCTTTCTAGGGCTAGTGAATATTCGATCTAATGAAAGAGGTTCTACCAATAGCAAACACTAAAACAATTGGAATTTCGATTTTCCGATTTGTTGATTAATTCTGCCTTTGATTTCACCTTTCAGGGATAGTCGGATATGATGCCCGCGATTCAGGACCAACCTCGGCTCTTTTGTGATTTGTTTATAAACATTTCATTCATTTCAATCCGGTCGTTTCGGAGAAAATTTTCATAGCAAGGGGGTGGTATGAATTTTTATAATTAATTTTTGGAATCTAGAAAGTAAACCTACAAATTTGACGGAGGGCCAGCTTGTTACTTTCTAATCGACTATAAAGGTTCATTATTGAGAATAATGAACCAAATGGAGCCTTGATGCAGCCCAACCTCTTGTCACCTAAGATTCGCAACTCGCTAATTACCAATTCGTACGAATGAATCAAGAATTCGAATCCAGACCCGTATTTTGGTGGAGAAACTGAATTATCAGAAATCGCTATTCCTGTCCATGAACGAGATCTATTATCGCGAGTCGAACGGCAAGGGGCAATAGCTGGTAGTATTGCACGTGCCTTTATCAAAATTTGATTTAATAGCATTTAGAAGCATTTAATGCTTCTTTGTACCTAATGTAATTCGACTGCATTATCATATTTGTAAAGAAAATTATGAAGCTAGACAGATCAATTGTCACGTAGACACTTGTGTTGACTCTGGGCCTTCACGGCTAATCGTCAAGTGGCCTGGGGTTACCACATCCTAATCATTCGGAACCGTTGGTTGTTTCACAGGACCAAATACAGACAGATGATAAGACCATGACGAACAAAAGCAGATATGAGCCAGACAGAGAGTTTCCCAAAGACAATCGTAATAGGTAAGTAAGCTGTGCCCTACTAATCATTTTATCGAATTTTTAGAGAAATTGCTATTTTCAATTTATTGCAATCAAATTGATTTTGCAAAACATCTGAATAACTATATATAATATATAAAATATTATTTGTGTGTGTGTGTGTGTGCCTATTAACAAATTATTTTATGAATGTACCTATTCAGACAGAATATAAACAATAATTTGTAGAACATCATTGAAATGATTTAAATGAAATATTTAAATAATCTTTAAAGATCTTAACCTTAAGGGATGTATAAATGAAATTTGCTACGAGAATTCACAGGACAACAATGGCACGGATAGTGATAAGAACCTTGTCTATTTCTATAAAAATAAAGATTTATAGACTGGTATTGAGTTTTACGGTTAAGTCATCATCTGTAATAATCCAATATTCAGCTATTCCTAGGTGCTTTTCCCCATGATGGCGTGGCGACTAAAAGGCCATCGTCAGACCTATGGTCACAAATGTATCTGTTATGTGGTAGCCGGAATCTTGCCAGTCCAATGCGTGGATGGTGTTAAACAAAGTCCAAAGACTTCATGGCTTGCCGGGCAATGAACACAACACCCACTACTGTTTACCTTAGATCATACATCACTGCACAGTTACATGCAAAGAACAGCCTATCTGGAGACAACCAGAATGCTGCAACTGGTGGATTCAGTACTCCTTCGCTCAAAGGTAATCACTTAGAAATACTGGATAAGATTAAAACAGAACTAGCGTTAGTTCCTGACATTGTGTTGGCAAAAATTAACGTCTTAGATTGATCATTGATGATCATAAACTCTGGAAAAGAGGTAAACCTCCATTTGATCAAGGTTTACCCAGGTCACTAGTTTGGAACATAGATGGGTCTGTGATGAATGGTGCAGTGGGATCGGAGATCAAGGGCTCCAATTTTGATGATCATCCATGTGTGAAATACTTCATAAGGCAGAAACAGATGCAATTGAATTGTGTTGGCAAAAATACCCAGGTCACTTGTGATTGATCTATCTGTAAACCTCCATTAGAGAAGACAACAATCAGACAACAGTAGCAGTAAAGGCTATTTCTGCCTTCTCATCAAGCTCAAAGCTGACCTGAAGTTTCCTTAGCTCTCTCACGGCTTTGGCAACCGGGACATTGCTCTGGGTATCAGATCATGAGGAAGTAGAAGAGTGCAACAACGAATCTGATCCCCTAGCAAAGAACGGATCAGAGTCTAAGTGAAAGGAGACACTGGTAACAGGCAGGGAAGCTGGGTTACAGGCAGATATGCTGAGTAAAAGACAGAGACACTGAGTATAAACCATATAAAGCAGATATGCTTGGTAAAGGCAAGGACACTGCTAACAGGCAAAGACGCTGGGTACAAATTTCGTACCGAGTGTTATTGTGTCTGTTCTGCTGCGTGACCGCAAATCCTTGTATCAACCCTAATTTCTACTATTTTAATCCAATTTCGAAAAAATATGTCAGGAATATAGGCCCTACGAGTTGGGCTGTAAATGATCTCTAATGAGTTTCATTGCGCAAAAATGAATCCAACCAGCATTATTTTGTCTCGTTCAACTCATACAAATTTCAACACCATCTCATCGTTTTAATTCACGCTTTGTAATTACTTGAAGGCATTTCCTAGTGAACTGTGTGTCTTCTCAACAAGCTCAATTTCTACCTCTTTTAAAATTATTTAGACCACAAATTTAGACTTTTACGAGTAAGATTTTGATTTTAAGACTTCTGAAATATTAATTATGTAAAGGAGTAACGAAAATTGTCCTTTCGAACAAATGTTGGTTTTTTTTTTCAATTTAAATTTTTTTGTGGTTTTTTTTTTTTTCGAAATAAAACATGATTTTGTCTTACCTATTGGTTGAATTTGAGTTGGAAAAGGTTGAATTTGACTTGGGAAAGCTCAGCTTCCAATGTCAGTTGCGTACAAAACACATTCGTAGGTTTCAGTCCCTCGTACTTTACCTTACCTTACTATAATATTTATATTCAGTGACCTTACGTAGTTACAGAATTGAGAAAATGAGGAGTGGGACTTACTGTCTATCAGGTCTATCAGCTGTCTGAGGGCTTCTTCTCGTACTTCGGTCGTCTCTCTAAGTTCCTCTCGAGCTTTATTCTCGAACCACTCGCCTATTTCCGCGTCATTCTCAAACCGCAGTTTGTACTCCCCCATCTCCACGATACGCGGTTCGTCCTCAATTTCGTTCGAAGACATTTTTTTAGAAACTGTCGTGTGGGTTTCTTAAGGATTAACAAATTTCGGGTTTTGAGGAAGAGCGAAAAGATCGCGGTTCAGGGAGTTGACGACAGGTATACGATCTCCTGAACGCGGTCCGAGGTGAGACTGACTGACGAGATTTCAGGGATCGGGTCTGGTGTCGTATGGGGGCCCCCACTACGGAGGACGGCCGGCGACCAGGCCGCTGGGAGGGCGGGCACGGTACCCGGAAGGACGACTCGCTCGACTTGGATATGCGAATATCTCAATACATGGTGGCTTATTATTTCCAACGCTATGGCTCAAAAACTGGCGGAAAACGTGGTTCTTCGAGGTATTTACTGCCATTGCTCAGTGGGATTTGATTTTCTAGTAATGTAATGTTGACTACTTTAGGTTTTAGATACGTAGAAGTTCAACCAAAGCAAATAATCGCAATTACTGAATCTAAAAGTGACCCCCCAAACTCAAAGGTGAAAGCTTTTTACAAAGACTTACGGAGCACAAGTTTTGCAGGACATGATGCTGCTGACATGAACTCCTTCTAGAGGGAGGTCGACATGTATTGCGGGTCTCTCAATCTAATTATACAAAGGTTGGAATAATTGTAGGCCATTCTTTCCAAACTACTATCAAATTTTGAGCGCAATATGATCTTTGCAACCTGGGAAAATGGTACAGGGTATACGTTTGCTGATGGGAAAACTGATGTATTGATTTGTGATCGATGAACCTGATGACGGATCATCTAGAGTATAACCAGCATTCTTCTTGAAACTTTAATCAAAATCAAATGAAAACAGTGAGAATTAGGCTCGTCCCAAAGATCGCGTTGAAATTGATATGGGATTATCAAATCGTTTTTTCCCTGACTGCCCTGAAAATGTGGACTTCTAGAACCTGGAAATGTTATATTTGGTGGATTTGTTTTCGAGTCATGTCAGTCATAAGATTGTTTTCGTGTTTTCGGCTCACTAAAATGATCAGCACTCTCTTTATGGATAGAGTAACATCACATTTGATCACACCGTTTGTACATTTCATAACCCCCTGATGTAAATTTTTTCGAATACGAAAAAGCATTAAAAATAAACTAGGTAAAATTGTCAAACTTGGACAACTTCAATTTTGGTTTATTATTCATTGGTTTATTATTCAATAGGTAATAAACCATTGTAATCGCTCTTGAAAGAAAAAAATTCTAAAAAAAAAATTTAAAAAAATGCTGTAATAAAAATTTTTCCGTCCGTACGCTCGATTTCTCCCAAACATCTGAAGCAAAAAATCTGAAATTTTCAGGAAAAATCCATGTTGGTCCGACAACGCCCCAATTCTTTAGCCAGCTCTCTCACTTAATTTAAAGTGCCCTTTGAGGGTTGTCAAAGTTTTGTAAAATCCCTAAAACCCTCAAAAAAGTCAAGGCGGAATAAATTTGGACTTTTTTTTTTGAAGAACTTTCCACGAGGAATCGAATGAGCCCCTCTCCAGGTCCGTAGCTCAAACCATTCCCGATGTATGGCCCGATTTATGGTGCCAACATTTGCATCCACATTCACTACATCACTAGGTTGCTGCGATCAAAACAAAAACAGCAGGGTTTTTTTTTTCTGTTTTGATCGCAGTAACCTAATGATGTAGTGATTGTGGATACTGCAGTGAACTCCTAAAATGGTTTATAGCCAATACACGGGTTGAAGCATTCTAATATGCATGCTCCGTCTTACGAAATTTAAAATTTTCAAATAGAATATTTTTCCAGTGTAATCGCTCTTGAAAATAACGCTGCAAATTCTTTCACCGGGGTTTATTATTCATTGATTCAAGATTTTAATTTCTACTAAGCTTTGGAGGGTGCGTGTTTCACAGGTGATAGAGCGATTATTGAATTTCAGGAGGCACACAAATATGATCAATCCAGATAGGTATTTTGGTTGAGAACCGATTTACGTGCTCTATGCATATCTCCTGAAATTCAATAATCGCTCTATCACCTGTGAAACACGCACACTCCAAAGCTTAGTAGAAATTCAAATCATGAATCATTAAATAATAAACCCAAGTGAAAGAATTTGCAGCATTTTACAATCGCTTACCCTGATCCGTATGACAGGTCCATGTGATCTTGAGTGAGATATTTCCGTATGTAAGCCTAAAAGTTCAGTTTTCCAAAGGTGTAAACCTAAAAAAATCATTTGTACACAGGTGTAATAAAAAATATTTTACGCTGGAAGTTAGTAAAGCAATCGCGGAAAAAAGGATTTTTCCGGTAAAATCCACATTTTCACCAAAAATCAACTTGCCCCAAAAACTAAAAACCACGCTAAAATAAGAATAATAAGTTATTTTCTGTTACTGATGATTTTCTAATGGTCGAAATCGATTTAACGTGTATAATTCTTTAATTTTGTCGAAATATCCTTGTTTTTAATCACGATTTAAACTGAAAACTTCCTATCAATAGTTTGACCATTTCGAGTCTTTGCTTGACCGGCTTCTGTACGTGGGTACTGATGTATTCGGGAGGTTGAGAGCCAGCTCTTCGCTATCAACAGAAATAATAACAAAAATGCTAAATCTCCTCACCTATAACATTCCATCACCTCACTAAGTTCAACTCGAACAATAATACGGGTTAACTGCAGGTTGCCCTCTTCTCTAGTTGGCTGCAGCTTTTAATATTTGACTGGCAAATTAGGAACTGATTCGTTTCTTTGGCACCTCTATTACAATACACGCGTTTGTTTTGTTCCCAGTCGGCGTTCGGTATTCGCTCGGACGACGGTCGGGTGAATGCCCTACATTCCTGGGCATAGTCTCTAGAATCGAAGATGTCTTAGAGGACATGATATTGAAATAAATCAAATGGTCAACACCTGAATAAATATTGAACTCACCCGGCGAGCTGATAAAAGTTAGGTAACTGCCTACCAGGTAGTCTCTTTGCAATATCACAATTCAAACGTCTCTACCGAAATTCTTGTTAAAAAGTTCCAGTCATTCAACATGATAGTATGAGCAAATTTTTCTCAATTATCTTACTACATTTATGTTACACTAGTTTAATGGCCCTGCTATGCAGGTTAAAAAGAAATAGGTGAATAACACAATGAGGGAGTATAATAACAATATGCAAAGTCAAAAAATCGTATATCCCAAATCCCCGAGGAGAGGACCACGTCGCTTGCCCTGGGAGACGCTTCCCCCCGCTGGGGCCCTCCTTCCTTCACTGGCGGGGTCGGGGGGAGGAGGGAGCAGGTCGGTTGCCCTGGGAGACGGGGAGGGAGAATTCCACCCGCCCAGCGTTACCACCCCCTGAAACGCCGATATACTCTGATAAGCTCGTCTTAATATAGTGTGATTGAGTTGAAATGTGAGCACATCATGAGCAAAGAAATTGTTGAATATCAAGTTTAATAGGGAAAAACTTGTTCTACGTATTATTCTCCTATTCAAACAAAGATTTTGGGTTTTTAGAATTCATTTCCGTTTTACCGATGCTTTAGCTCAGGACTCTCCAAACTACGGACCGCGGTAGGATGTGGTCTGGCCCGTCTCCGCGAAAAAATATGGATGGATGGGAAAAACGTGAAGACTTCAAAGAAAATCAAGAGTTATGCTAAGAAAAAAGATATCAATTACACAGGTCTGCAAAAAAAATTTTTTTGATCAGCTGCATGGAATATTTTAGCTGAATTCTATGTTTTTTGGTGTGCTGAATCTAAAAATTACCGCTATTTTCCTCCATCACGTACAGTTTTCTTGCAACGTACTTGTTTTCTTTGGTTCCGTGTCTGTCTGTCAGCCAATCCTTGTTACGGGCAAAACTACACGAAGTTATAGTCCGATTTTGATTAAATTTTCAGGGATTGTGCGGGTTGGGGTATAGATGGTCCCCTATGGTTGTCATGACCCCCGGATCAATAGTAACCTCTGCGCATGCGCAAACGTGAAATCCTTGTTACGGGCAAAACTACACGAAGTTATAATCCGATTTTGATGAAATTTTCAGGGATTGTTCGGTTTGATGTGTAGATGGTCCCCTATAAGTTTCATTACCCCCGGATCAATAGTAGCCTCTGCGCATGCGCAAACGAAATCCTTGTTACGCGCATAACTCCGGGAGTTCTAGACCAATTTCGATGAAATTTTCAGGAATTGTTCGGTTTGATGTTTAGATGGTCCCCTATGAGTTTCATGACACCCGGATCAATAGTAGCCTCTGCGCATCCGCAAACGTGAAATCCTTGTTACACGCATAACTCCGGGAGTTCATGACTGATTTCGATGAAATTTTCAGGGATTGTTCGGACTGATGTAAAGATGGTCCTCGTGAGTAATAAAGAGAATTCAATATTTACTTCGCCTAATTGAACGAAGTTCTTTAGTCAATGATAATTTTCAATGATCTATACAGTCATGTTATGGATACGAGGATGAATTTAAAAAAAAAAAAGTTTCGTTTACATTTGATTCACCCTTATAACTAGGTAACGGACCCTCTAAAATAATTTTAGGAGGCATTTTTTGTTGGAAAAGACCTTTAGTATTGAGCCTTAGACTTTTGACCACTAGGTTTGTGTTTTGCCATGAAACGGAGTACACAGTAGGACAGTTTCCAGAGCTAGTGCTGGCGTATTAGCGTGGGAGTTTTCTTCTCTAGCACACAGCAGTGGATGTTGGCTGATGATACCCTCTTACGAAAGAAACGCGTACTTAATTGTCCTGGTTTTCGGCTGCTGTTCTAGCCTGGATTGGACAGTCTAGGGAAAGCTGATAACACCCCATAATATTGGTAAATGGACTCATGGACGCCTTGTGATCTTGTAGCTAACTGGTGGCAAGCAAAGATTTTGTTGACTGATTTAACACAAGTAGCTTTGAGAATTGCAATAACCGAGTCATAACTATCCGCTTCACAAATCATTGCAAATATAGGCAGAGACCATTTTCTGACGGGTCATGCGTAAATCAAGTTTAACTCCCTCAGCAAGTGGTCCAGGGAGTTCCGTAAGAAGCTTTCAAAAGGGCCAAACCAACGGATCCACTCAACCACCGTAGTTGCTGTGTTGGGATTTAGTTAGAGACGATTCGGGGGGAAGAAGCCTATAAATTTTGAATTCAGTTTAATAAATTGTAATAAAGCTGACCTCGATTATTAGGGCTTTATTGCACTAAATTCTGAACTACAATGAAATTAATAGAATATAATTGGGAAACTAATAATGTAGCGACCGTATAAACTGATGACATCAAGGAAACAACTATAATGTTTGCGAGTTTATCACATGTTTGTTACCCCCAGTAGAGTTAGTGCAACAGACCTGCAATGTCAACTCAAATCTTGAAGACGTTGATGCCTGCAGGAACAAGTTCACGGTATTTCTGTCCTTCGAACCGTTCTGATAAGCGTTTTTGTAAACAAGTGCTCTCAACTAGGCCTACGTATCACTATCGCTGATGTTATTGAGTGAACATCGGGTCACACAACTCGTATTCATTCAATCTAGGCAGGCTGAAGTAGAGAATAGGTAACCCCTTCCTTTTATCAGGCTCATTTGAACATGTATCGATGTGTACATTTATCGATATAAGCTATATAAGATTATACATCGATAACACTTCCATGTATTATGGAATGATTTTCACGACCGTTATAGTGATAAAAGTATTTTTAATACGCAGAGACACAAGTGTTAACACATTCTGATCTGTTTGTCCAACTGATCTATACTTTACTAGAAGGATTGATGTAGGATATTTTTTTGTTTTTGAGAAGCAAGCGAAGCGAGCATCCAGACTAGCAAACTAGACAGAACATACATCGAAAGCGTGGACGTATATCGATAGGAGATATCGGGTTTTTCCAATGGAGACGGTCTTATCAGGAAGGGGTTACCTATTCTCGACCTCTACCATCTAGGCATTGTGATCGGGGGAGGCACGTAAGCGGGAAATAGCGTGGTAGTAGGGCAGATTTGCGGGAAGATTTGAGACACGTTTGCGGGACAAGAAATTTCTTCGAGAGAATCGCATAATTTGTAAAAAATGCATGCGGGAATCACAAAATTAGTAAAAAATGCACACTCACCTAAATATTCAGCTTCGAGTCAGTCTTGGTGAAGAATCACAGCGTCAAATTGTTGTTGAGTAAACCAGTCTTCGGGTTCGGGTGCGTATTCCGTAACATTGATGAGGAAGGCCATTATGCCATTATTTTTTATTGGGTTTTGAACATAAGTCCAAACCCCTCACTCACTTTATCCTTCAAAACAGTTTGTAGGCAGGGTCTCTCTACAACCTGATCAGTCATGGATTTGTGATTATGAAACGTTCGTCTCACTCACGATTGTTTTGCAATCCTTGTCAACAGCCACAAAATAATTGCAACTTTTTTCGTGCAGACAAACGAAATCAATCCGTCCTCCATTTCACGGTATTTGGAGGGTCGGAATTTATTCACTATTATAGCCACATTCCCGCGTTTTGTTTGAGTGACTTGATTAATGTGGAGATCCATTTTACTCGCGCACAGTGAACCGAAAGACTAATCAACTCGTGCTTGACGGAAGACCGACTCGACAAGTGATAAGAGAAGAGAACAAGTAGCAAGGGTCAGATCTAGGGGTGGTCCACTGCCGATTGCGACAATAGATAGATCGATTGCTACTTCCAATCGATTGTTTTTCCAACAATCGATAGTTACATACGAATTGCTTTGGAGTTTGAAATATCTACCCAGATGATCATCTATTTTTACGAATGTCAGCTGAACAATGTTTCTAGAAAATTCACAGTTGGGATTCACTGGTAGACTAGCCAGAGACCACACCTGCAAAAATTCTGGACATTCCCACAACCAAACAGACTTTCCCTTCTCCTGTGTTCCACGCAAATGCCTACACTCTGAACTCTGTTTCCACACCCTTGTTAATTTTTTTGAAAGCTAATCTATTGATTTTAAGTAGATTAAATTTAATTTCCTTACTTTTTTCATGTACATACGGTCATTCCTTTTTTGTCATTGTTAATTTATGATTTATAATTCAACAATATTTTTTTAATTATATTCCTATGACAAATAAGTTGTTATTTCGTTTTAAATTTTTCAAAATAAAAGGGCATTAAAAATGTTCGATTTTTAATCGATTAATCGATTGTTCCTTGTCGATAGCATCGAAACAACCGATTGTTGGCTATTATCGACAATCGGCCACCCCTAGTCAGATCTGAGTTCCCGCAAACCGCAAACGTGTCGCATTCACCGATGCCCACCAGTCCCCAATTCCCGCAACCGTGTTTTACGCACTGTGGATCAACAACAACAACATGGATGCTAAACTTGATAGCCTATCTTTATCTCATTGGTCTTATCACATTCAGATTTATTATTGTGGGCATTTCCTCCTACTGTGTTCTGCGCGGTGAAGTCAACTTTAATTGAGTTGTTAAATAATAGTTTAATGCAACTTGCTTCGTATCGTATGCAGATCACTGTCTCTTGATAAAAATGAAGCGTTTAGGTTTAACAGTATTAAACCATTCAAAGAACAACCGGGCGCTGCAGCGGCATGCTACACCGCTCACTTCGTGTCAGAATGTTAGAAATTGTTCTAAATTCATCAAAGAAACTCCGAAAAATCAGAATTCGGTGCCAGCATTGTACACAGACAGTGACAGAATCCTCTCTCGCCTTCCCGCTCTCGATAAATATCCCGAAGATCTGCCAAACCAGCTGTCACCCAATTTTGCAAGCTTCGTTGACAGGTTTGTTCACTATATTTCCCAAGAAACGTATTCGGATAGGAAACAATTAAGTGATATTGATTTGAATTTGCGGATCTTTCAATCGCCTTTCTTGATTGGGTGCTCCATCTAATACATTTGTCTTTTAATTTTTTAGGTCACCATATTTACAGGAATTGATTAAACTTGGAGTCAATCTTGACAAAATTGAAAGGACGAAAGGTGCACCAGAAATATTTCTCAGGATGGATTTTGAAAGAGATGTGAAACCATATATACAGTAAGTCAAAAGTCAGTAACAATACAGAATACTCTTGCCTTTTTCCAGGATGATGCTTTGGTGTGGTGTCTTGTATAACTAGACGTTCGAATACAAATTTGCAAGCGTTGTTCACTCATATCATAACCTGCTGTATCAACGTGGGGTAGGTTCTTTCTGGGACCTTTCTAGCCCAATAAAATCTGCCAGGACTTAACAGAAGCGGCAGTAGTGGGTTTCCCTTACTCTTTCTCGTTAACACAGCAAGCCCTCCTGTCTCCTGACGTTAGCCACACTCTATGAGTATGCCCAGGAGGGACCACAGTTCTCATTAGGGACAGGAGTTAATGACACCTAAGAACTAGTTTACCTCTTCTTTTAACTTGTTATCTTCCCATTATTGGATGTAATTTTATCATTTAAATGATTAATAGGAGTACAATCCAGTTCTTAGCGACCGTACCGACCCAACAGTCCCCCCCCCCTCCCTCGCTCAACACTCACCTTCGGGTGGGCTCCTTCCACCCTTTGTTATACCGGCATCACCACTTTTCCATCCGCCCGAGGGGGTCATTCGTGTACCTGCCCCCCCCCCCCCCCCCCCCAGCCGTAGCTTTCATCTCTGTTTACTAGCTCCCCTCCTCTGAGCTAGAATCCCATATTTGTTTAGTTAGGTCCATATCTTGTTGAAAGAGGACCGAGACAGGACGAGTACTGAGCATCCTCCTAGCATATCATGAATCCTACCTACATACTAGATTCCTAATCTACTAAATTGTACTGATTATCACAAATTACATTTCACAACATCATTACGTTCACAGAATAATCACAATCACAACCTGTTAACACGGACTTTCATACTAGCCACCGGAGCTTGGGAAACCCTTGAGACCACCCTTCGCTAGATGACCCCCCCCCCTGGTACCCTTCACATCATATCCGTACTTTCAACACATTCTCATAGTAGTTTCACAGTTTATTCTGTGAAAGGTGAGCTATAGGCAAAATGGGGGTTGCCCATTGAATGCCAAGCCATCGTAATATCCAGATTGCCTTGTGGAGTGATGGCCTGATGTTGAAAAAGCAGGAAATACTGTGGCGTTATTGAAAGAATAAAATAGTTATTAGATCAATCAGAATTAGGTTCGTTGAATTTCGTGTTAATACTCGATTCAGTTACAGTAGTGTTCCAATTCAATTTTGAAATGGATAATTACCACTTTCATTGAATAAAAGTAACATTATGTAATTAAAATTAACCAAAATGTCAATTTTGTTGTGGATTATTCCTTTATTTTCATTTGTGATTTATCAAATAAAAATACAATAACGACATAAATTATACCACGTTAGCTGTTTTGCCTCGTCAGGGACCGTCTTGTTTGCATCTAGAATATAGAGTTTAATGGCTGAAAACTGTAGGAACGTGGAAGGGGTTAGTGTCGCCCAACCCCTGTACATGTAAACCTTCCATTATTAAAGAAGTATCTAACGAAAGACATCCTCTCGGACAGCCAAGCCTCGATAAAAGTATTAATGGCACCAACCATCTCTTCACGATTGGTGTGGGACTGCAAGCAAACCCTTAATAACCTGGCAAAACACAACCGGGTTCGCCTGGAATGGGTGCCAGGGCATAAAGGAATACCTGGTAACGAGAAGGCTGACGAGCTTGCAAGAAGGGGCTCCCGAACCCCATTTGTAGGCGCTGAGCCGGCAGTCGGTATGCCAAAAACCGCCTTCAGAGGGACCATCAACATGTGGGTCAATAAACAAACCACAAGTAGATGGCTCAATATCGAAGGACACGTCCACAGTAAACTCATGGTGGCGAAATCCAACACCAAAATTACTGACTGGCTACTAGGCAAAAACCGTAGGGAACTAAAAACAATGGTCGGCCTCATAACCCGCTTTGTACCCCTACGGTTTCACCTACACCGCATTGGGGTCACACAAAGTACAACCCTGTGCAGGCTATGTGAGGAGACTGATGAAACGGCATCCCACATAATATTTGAGTGCCCAGCACTCGCATCTCGCAGATTTGAACTCTTTGGGGCACAAACCCCAACGAGGTCCATTCTGAGCGAACAACTAATCAAGGGTCTCAAACCCCTCACCAAGGGGCTGAATCTCCTTGATTAGAAGCAAAACTCCCAGGAAAGTACAATAAGCCAACAGGCTTCCGTGCTGGGGGCTCCCAAACCCCCACCCTGAGAGTTTTAGTTATCATCTACATCTTAACGAAAGAGAAGAACGAGAGTTTCGTGTTCAAAATGTGTTCCAATATTGGCTCTTAAGAAGGGCCTCATCGTTCGGAATGACAGTCAAAGTGCGTGTGAAGAATTCACCATGTGTTTGTAGAATTATTCCCAAATAAAGAAGGGCCAAGCCAACAGGTAACGTCGTCCCCTAGAAGGGGATTCCGTCCAGTACATCAACCTCTCTCTCTCTCTCCAGCCAACAGATTTGGTGCGGCAGTCTCGAGGGACTGGTACCGCCAACTTTGTCCGCTGACTCCTTACTACACACCATTAACATTAGCGACCGAAAGGGGTATAAGAAATATAGCTAGTATCTCCCTTCAGGAGAAAAAGCAGTAATAGTGGTGAAATCTCCCATAAGGAATTCACTACAGTGGGTATCTCCGAAAGGCACAGGTGGAGGATTACAGGATTACATCCATGCGTTGACAGTAGAACAGGGTCGCGTAGGAGTTGGTGAAAAATGAATCTGATTAGGTTCTGAACACGAGGCAAAACTGCTAAGACCAGTAAAAACCTCTGAAAATGAAAGTGCTAGGGTTGAATGCTTCAAGATTTTAACTCTGCTTCCTTGAAGAAAACGGATGTCAAATAATGTATATTTCTAAGAAATAATTTAAAGCAATGTTGAATAGATTTTGCCGGTTAGGTCACCATCGGTAACTAACAATAACTGATCATACGACGGAAAGAACGCAACTTACACGGTCACAGGTGAACGAGAGCTTGAATCCCTTTGATCAAGAAAAAGGAAAGTGCCTAATGATGATACCAATAAAATTCAAACAAACTGTATCTTTGTTACCACTAGTGTTGCACTTGTTTTAGAAATTACTTGCCCCACCAATACCCATTCGTTTCTCAAATTCAAGGAACTATGTAGCGAAATCAGTCTATTATACCATGTTGATAAATTAAAATGAGTAATTCCATACCTTCTGGTGCCAAACATGGGTGGCACAATAATTTATTACCCTCGCATTAATGAGATTTGAGTGGGGAGAGGTGGTTGATTGATTGAAGATAATTTTTGGCTTGGCAGACTGTGTGCTGCCCCTTGGTGACAATCCCTCACAGAGGGTGGGAGCATTTGAATCATTGCCCCTGGGCCCAGCCTTCATGAAGGGGCCCAGATTTTCTAAAATAATGATAGTAAAATTTAATTAAATTAATATGAACAGAAGAGGACTGTTGATGGGTGACCTATATCGTATCCAAGGGTAGATACAAGAAAGTTTGAGGAATCTGATAAGATGAGCTAATTTGGAACGAGTTACATAGCATCTTTTTAAAGAGTTCTGGGGCAGGCCCAACCAATTTTGAAGAAAACGGCCTCGAGTAACTTTCCTTAGGGATCAATAAATTATTTGTCATATGAACGTATGTCCGCTACTTCACTGTCTCTTTTTCATATCGCCAAATATTTCGTAGTTAGGGATAACAGTGTTCTATGGTAATAAAAATCTAAAAAACAAGGTGTCAACTGGAGATTAGTAGTCGTGTTACAACTGAAACACGCTTCGGGGACTGGACATGCATGCCAATCAATGTAATGCAATTCGTTGTACTTTTTCCTTCAAGCTTGCTTGTATAAGATTGGATATACAGTCTTCTATACAAATGTTTCCTTTGTTGTTTTTCCAGATTTCTCCATGACCATGGGGTACCCTCGGAAGAACTTGGACATTTCTTTACAAAAAACCCATTCATCTTCAAAGAAGATCTGGAAAACCTTCAAATACGAATCAATTACTTGGAAGCTAAACTTTTCAGTGTGGATTCTATCGCCAGGATCATCACTAAAAACCCAAAATGGCTGTCGCACAGGTGATAATATTATAATACCATAACGAGAAAGTTTATGTGGAAACAACACTTCCATACTCCAATTTAATTTGAATTGCTTTCGATTGATGGTTCTTCCTGTAGTTAAATTTTATTTCGAGATGTCTCTCTAATAACCCAGAATCTGCAATCAGAACCGTATTTGGCCCTGATGTAATGGACCTAAATTGGTCATGGTTCGGTTAAAATCGGTGTTGTTGCTTACTCACTGACAACTTATTGATAATTTTCTGATCCATCTTGTGATGGACATGGATTATGTCAGATTCTCGAAACCCCAAGTCTATACCTAGAGCTAAAAACTTCCTGTCATTGCTTTTAGCAGGCGTATTAGTCTCCACCCTTCTAAAAGGATATCCACATCAACTTCTCCTTCCCAGATGGCTAACATCCCAGCATCTCCTGGCAGTCCAGAACAGGTGGCAGGGATTACCCCGTGCATTCTTGAGAAAAGGCTCAACTAGAGCGCAAGTTAACCCCCAATAAATATGACCCAAATTGCCAGACAAGATGGAAGGAAAAGCGTGTTCCCAGCAACCTGGCTATCAGATCTACCAACTGCTGGGTTTCCACATCTCTTTCTGTTTGACAGCAGGGTTTGAATTGGAAAATAGCAGCTTTTTAGGGTTTTTCGAATTGTTTTCTCCTTATAATGTTTAGTTCATTCTTCCGAATAGTAATCTTGGTGGACTGCAGGATTTCCACATCTCTTTCTGGTAGATGCAGGTTTTGACGTTGAAAATACCAGTTTTTTAGGGTTTTTCATGATTTTTCCCAGCTTTTCCTCCCAAATAATAATCTGGCTTGACTGCTGGTTGTCCACATCCGGTTCTGGTTGACTGTTGATTCTGAAATTTGACTGTCAAATTAGGTAAACCCTTAGTTGATGTTCGCCCTCATAAATCATTAACCCCGAGCAATGCGTCCAGATTGATTTGAAGAACATCGTATGTTGTCGTTACTTAAGCTGCAACTTATTTATTGACTGTGCAGTGTAAATTTATTCTATTAACGTTTTAACGCTTTCGAATCCCAGACCCCTAAGCTCCAGTTGAAAAGTCACGCTTAATATGGTAGTCTTCAAGAAACTTAACCATTTTCAGTTAAACTTTAACAAAAATGAACTAAGACCCACAACTTCTAGGCATTGTCATGCTAATGTATAATTCACGTTTCTGTTATGTGTGAGTTCTACTGCCAATAGATGATTTAACAGTTGTCTTGCATTTGCAGCACGAAAGACATTGACCGTCGTCTTGGATTCCTTCAGTCACAGTTTTCTCTGATCGGTCCAGAAGTTCGATCTGTTAGCACGAGGATGCCAAAGCTCGTCACCTACTCACTTCGTCTAATTGAGGTTTGTGGATTGCTTGAAATTTTTCCTCAAAACATTTTGTACCTACTTGTTCTTAACACTAGAACGGTACACTAACGTAAGTTTTACGTGTTGATGGGGAAGTTCTGTAACCCCGCCCCTCCATGTTGCCTGAACGCATTCCTTTCTCACTTCCCTCACCATCATCTTCTCTCACCACACTCTTCTGACAATCTTCGAGGACTCGAAAGTAGATTTATGAATCCCTCTTAGCGAGCGTACCGTCATTAAGACCTATCTGAGTAGAATGTTTTAAGCAAACCCTGCTGATATCCAACTTCTCGTTTAAGAAATAACTTGCATTATAACCTGGATTAATTTTGAAACAATAGGTTGGGTTGACTCAAAAGCTTGATCCATATGCGAAAATTAAATATGTTCTTCCCTCGAAAGAAGAAATTGAAGTAGAACTCTGAAATTGGATTTTATTGCAGTGGTAGGTAAAACTTTAAAGCATCAATGCAGAGGGATGAACGGAAGCAATCATTTTTCCTAGTCCATATGATGTAGGAACTAAAGATCAGTTTCTATAAATGAAGATGGTTGCCGAAAACCCAGATTGTTAGTCAAAGCTATAAGATACATTGAATTATAATTATAGTTTTCTTAGCCCAAACTGAGTGTATTCTATTATTAGTTCTAGGAAGCAAAGAAATGTGTTCAGTATATGGATTTAAATTATTTTTTTAGGAGGCTAAGTTCGCTGTTATAGAAGAAATGGGCTTTACCAAAGAAGAATCGAAGTCTCTCCTGTTGAATAAACCAAAAGTCTACACCATCCGTAAGTGTGTTTTACAAGAGGTATTCTATTTTTCGGTTTATGCATATGCATAATTTTTGTACTTTCTTGAAAGAAAAAGAAGCTTCTAAAATCCAAGTTCCTTTCCAAATGCGTAATATACTTTATAAATTGGATGGTAACTATTTAATTGCAAGCTCGAATAACCAAGAGCTCAGGTAACGTAAGGGAAGTTTGTGCATTCGTTGTTTGGTGAGAGTCCATATGAAGATAGTAGACCAATTCATCGCCTGGATTTCAGACGGATATTAACTTATTTTGTAGTTCCCCAGGTGGTCTATTTAAAATGTATTATTGAGATGAAATAGAAATAAAATTATTCATTGGATTACTCGATTGATAAGAGTGGCTACCTTCTTCCTATCAGTCCCTAAGAGGGAGAGATATTAATGTATCTGATAATTAAAACTGATTGGGGTTGCAGCATACCTCCTCATTATTGTCAAAAATGAACTTTCAGTATCTTAATAAAATTACATTCAAGTATTGTTGAGGTTTTTTTCACAGTTCGAATGTAAGTAAAACAATTCAAGGAAACGTTGTGAACATATCGCTAGCAGTTGCTCATTCAAAGTTCTGATGTTTGAAAATTATTGATACCTCATCAAGAGAGTAATCCTGCATTATGTCGACTTTTTTCCTTCAATTGGCATTCGCCAGGAGCCATTGTCATAAAGTGATCTTCATTAAATAATAATTAACAATTCATATTAATAATAACATTTATGCATTTTCGTAAAATGAATTTGTATCTTCACTTCGTTGATAAATGAAATCGCTTGATGTGCATTGACAGATCTGGAAATGGTTCATTGGGCTGTCCAGGTGTTTTGCAAGGACAATAAACTATTGAAGCACTTAGAAATAAAGCTGGCAATCTCTTCTTTTTTTAACTTCGTGTGCCCGCAGAGGCCTAAGTTCAAAGAACTTGTGTCCCCCTGCGGAGTTGCCACAAATCAGCCACCAAGAATATCTAAGAAATTATTTTAAAAAATGACGCTAAAAAAAAAAAAATAATAATAATAATAATAATCCACGACACCACTAAGCGCCAAACAATAACTAACAAAATTATACTGTTTTACTACAAATAAATTTCTTAAAATGCTCATACTTTTTGAAACTACGAATATCAATATAATTATTATAAAAAAAAGACAATGCCACAACATAAGAGCTACGCCGATAAACCTCTAGATTAATCTTAGGTAATCTAATATTTGACCTGTTTGCAGTTCTTGTTGAATCTAATAGTGAAAAATTACATTCATCAATCCCCGTCCTAAAGACGTGCAAACAGCATTCCTTTAGAAACATCTCCTTAATCTTCGCCACTCCCATTCTTCCATACAATTTAGATGAATGACACCTAGATGGCTTATTAAACATTACCCGGAGTATAGAGTTTTGAACAATTTGCAAAGGCCTAAGAGTACTACTACAGGCACTTCCCCAAAACAAGATGCCATACTTCAGCAAAGAATTAACTAATCCAAAATAAACCATTCTCAGCAGTTTCAGATTCAGAAATCCCCTCAGAATTTTAAATACATAAAATAGTTTTCTTAATTTTTTTACCAGCATATCTACATGTTCATTAAATTTCAGACGGTCATCTATTATCACTCCCAAATATTTACATTGCTTTGAAAAAGGTATTGGTTCGCAAGAGCAATTCAAGGAACCATCACATTTATAACTATGGGACTTCACGCACCTGTTACTAGGAGCCTTACTGCCTGATACGGAAAACCTTAACACCGAAGTTTTACTTAAATTAAGTCGCAAGTAATTTAGATCTAACCAAGTCTTAACCAATTGAAATTCTGAACTAGCATCCGATATCAAATTCTCATATGACTTATTCCAAAAAACAAGCGCCGTGTCGTCCGCAAATCCAAATATCTGACACTTGAGTTTCATGTTCATAAGTTCATTGATATAAAGTATAAACAGAATAGGTCCCAGGACCGTTCCTTGCGGGACACCACACCTAACTTTTCTAGATCCGCTTATTGCATCACCCACCCTCACAACTTGTGTGCGATTAGTAAGGTACGACTCTAATAATCTAAAAGGCAAGCCCCTAATTCCGTATTTATACAGCCTATCCAGTAATACATTATGTTGGACACAATCAAACGCCTTACTGATATCCAGAAAGATGCTCAATACATGCTGACCTTCATTGCACTTTTCCGTGATTAATTTATTCACCTGGAATAAAGCGTGCTCTGTACTCAAATTCTTTTGAAAACCGAATTGCCTTTTTGAGATTATATTGTATTTATCAAAAAAGCTGACCATCCTTGCTTTAATACATTTCTCAAGTACCTTTGATAAGGCCAGGGTCAGTGAAATAGGTCTATAATTACCCATTATATCCTTCTTTCCCGACTTGAATAGTGGCACGATTCTTGATTCTTTGAACAAATCTGGGAAGATTCCAGTAGAAAATACCAAATTAAAAATATAGGACAATGGCTCACATATGTATGAACAGACATGCTTCAAAACCCTGTTACTTACAATGCCATAATTATAACTGCTATGTGCTTTCAATTTAAATAAATACTTCTCAATTTCCAGGGGGGTTACAGGATTCAAAAACAATGAATTATCGGATGTAAAATTCTCAACTCTACTCTTTAAACTATTTATCATAGAACTGGGTGGTTTTTCAATTTCCTTGAGCATATTAGGTCCCACACTGGCAAAATAATCATTGAAGCAATTCGCAATACTCCCACTCTCCTCCAAAAGTGTACCATCGGCGCTCGTAAGCTTTGAGCAAAACACTTGATTTTCATTTTTTTTTGTATTTGAAGCCACTTTAATTGTTTCCCATATAGATTTAGCATCTCCCCCTGATTCTGAGATTAAGGTAGAAAAATAGTTATTCTTCAGTTTTTTAATTAGCGAAATCAACTGTTGTTTTGAAAATAATACTGACACCTCGAAACCCCAGATTCTTTCAGTGTCAATAATTGAGATATTTATATTATTCTGGACGATGGTGAAATTATAGTGGAACACTGCTTCACTTTTAGTTATCGAAACCGTAACTGCCTATATGGGCATTGAAACATAGTTTTCATCTGTACGATACGTCATATCAACCTTCCAGTAGCACATACTATATGTTTTGTTTACTTCAAGTATTAAATTAAGTATAGGACCTACAATGGCACTTGTGTAGGGGTTTCTGCCCAGCTACAGTCCCACTTCAATTGTAAGGTTCCCACTTCAGTTTAGGAGGTCATCAGCTCTTTTTCGTTTAAGGCGTCTTGGTTGATGCCTATCCCAAAATGACAGTGAATTATCGAAAATAGGAGTAGGATGGCTTGAAATAGAGACGTGGAGGCGGGTGTTGTTCGTTTTTATTACTTCTTCCACTTCGGGGATGTCGAGGTCTTTGTGAAGAACGGCATTTCTGACATACCAGGGTGCATGCGTAATGAGACGAAGCGCTCTATTATGTTGAGTCTGGACCTTCTTTATTTGGGTTCTGCTAGCCAGACCCCAGACAGAGCAGCCATACTGCCAGATCGGACGTACTAGAGTTAGGTACAGTAATCGTTTGTTATCGAGTGACAGAGGTGAATCACGACCGAACAGGGGTTTGAGGAGGTTCCGTCTCGAACTGAGGCTTTCGACGAGCTCTCCTGTATGATGGTTATACCTGAGTCGTTGTTGTAGGTAGATACTCAGGTATCGAACTGCGTCAACTTAGCCCAAATTTTGAGTAAAATATTTTGTTTCATCAAAATTGTATGAAAACCGTGGATATTAACCTTGTTACAATGATTTGCAAACTTATTCGAAACTAATGTTGTTCAGAATGGTTTGAAACGTGAAATGAGAGTGGAACATTTGATTTTATGCTTCAAATGTTTATGTTTAAAAAATTGATATCCTCCCCTGAAGGTAAAGTCAGGAGACATATTGTTAGACTCAGAAGCAATACCTGAAATCATAGAGTCTCTCTTGGTTATTGAACTATTTGTTGTGCTTGTTAAAATTGACATTTTCCGAGAAAGTTATCGATTTTAAATTCTGCACTACACATTCAGAACTTCAAGTTAATGCTCTTTACTGATAATGCACTGTCGTCTTTGATTGCCAGGTCGTGAAGATGCCGTAGCAAGGTTTAGTTACATCCATAATGAGATGGGACTCTCACACAGCACCATCGTCTCACAACCCGATATTCTTACCTATCGAGAAAGCAGAATCAGAGAGCGCCACTCCTTTCTCAAGTCCATCGGAAAGGCACAATATGACCCTAAAGCGCCAGGTTACGTCTCGCTTAAAGCCCTCATGTCCTCGACAGACTCAGATTTTTGTCAAAACGTCGCCAAAACGTCAGTTTTAATTTACAACCAATTTTTAAAAACTTTGTAAACTATAGTAACGGTATACATTTGAAACTAAGACTGTGGAATACTACAAGCATTGCCTTGCTGAAAGAGCCTATTGTGTCGAGTTTTACAGAAATATAATAAATGTGAGTTATTACGTGACCTTGTTTCGAAGTTGTAGATAATGAGATTGTAAATACTTCTTGTATATAACTATATAAATTTATAAATTCTGTGTATTCACTTTTCTTCCCTTATTTTCAATAATGCAATATTCCTGAGGCTACAATGGGTCTGAGTCATGTTGTATGGCCAAAAATTATTGAACAATTTATTGTGCTAAGTTGGCACATTTTCTGGAAATTATATATTTTACAATTTCTTCAATACTGATTTTACAAGATTAAGCATTATGGTGCTGTTCGTTTTTAACCAACGAAGAGGCCTTTGCACACTGTTTAATCATACTGACCTTGAATTTTGTACAAGGTTTGAAAATTTACAACGATTTGGGACTCTGATTTTATGTTCACAAGCCGATATTGATAAATAAAGTATAAGTATCGAGGAAAGCAGAATCAGTAGTGCTGTTCCTTTTCAAGTCACTGATGTGTACTGATAAGTCATCCTTTTATCAAGGTGGACTCATCGTTTGAATGCAATCTTATTGATCCACATCAGGGATAGGAGTGGAAAAGATTGTAGGTTCTTGAGTCTTCTAATATGTGAAGATAGTTATATTGATTTTTCCACAAAGTTTCGCCAAAAACCATTTTTGAGATGAGACCAATTTTTAAAAACTGATATTGCCGTTAAGTAAAAGGATGGCCAGGTCATACAGTTGAAACTAAAACTGTGGTATATACAGTAGTGGGCCCAAAATTGCCCCTAAAAATTTGTATTGTTCTGGAGCAGAAAAATAATGAAGATGGAGTTATGTACGGTAACCTGGTTTCAACTGTAGATAATGAGATTGTAAATACTCTATCTTGTATATAACCATATAAATTCCTATAAATTCTGTGTATTCTATGCAACTTTTCAAGAATGCATTGGCCGGAATCCAAACTTCAGGGATTATTTTCAAGTTAATAATGCAATATTCCTGAGAAGGATAGCAATGATAGGTCTGAGTCATGTTGTATGGCCAAAAATTGTAGGGAGAGACCGGAGCAAGTTGGCACAGTTTCTGGTTTTTGAATTTTCCAATTTTTTCAACGCTGATTTTAAAGATTAAGCAGTATGGTGCTGTTCGTTTCACTCCTTGGCTACAAAATCTTATAGGACACGTAATTTAAAAAAAGATTTTAATACCCATAAAAACCATTTTTCCAGAGTGCCTTAACCATGCCCATCTGCCCCTCACGTTGGCATACCCCTTGGGGTGAGTTGGCATAGACTTTTCAAGTGAGGGGCTGGATAGGCAAGTAATAGTTTTTTGAATGAAAAAAATCGGATTTACTGGACAAAATGAAAAAACGTAACAGGAACTTCTTCCAAAACTAAAAAAGAATGTCGCTTTCTTGCTTAGCTTTCTTTTTTGTTTTCTTCCGTCTTTTTTGGGCATCTTCCTATCAGCTCTTTCCTCTGCAAGAGCGTTTCTGTTCGGAGTGTCAGTCAGGACATAAGCATGTCTTGTTTTCCTGCCTCGACTGGATTGTTTCCACGGGCCAAACTTCTTCAGGGGTTATGCGTTGGGAGGATTTTGGTGTGCTGAAAATGAGAATGCCAACTTGCCCCACACGAATTTTTCAACAAAAATGGCTTCCTCTGAGGTCCTTGAGTAGGAAACCCTGAACTTTTACACACCATTCCGTTCACAGGACTCTACTCTCCACAAATTACTATTGGAATTGTCTCACTTTGGTTTCATAGCTATGCAAAAAGAGAATAACTTTTGAAAATAAATTTACTTGCAAGTCCAAAAACCACTTGTTGCGGCACCTTCCCTGTACTTTTTGTGGAAGGTTCACCACGTCCAACTGCAACTACGAAATGCGACAGTAGCGCTCCCAAGTGTCAGTGGTAAAAATTAGAAACATACTGCCAACTTGCCTCATTCTCCCCTATATACCTATCTTGGCAGAATTCAAACTCATACGCCAGGGAGACAACTCGGGAAAGGTCACCCATTACACTGTTAAACGAAGTAGGTCAGTGGCGGCTCCTTCCTTGGAACCCCAGGGATGGGAGACCGTAAGGTACAACCACGAAGGGAACGTGAGACAAAAATGAGCTTTTCTTGCCCAAATAAATATTTTCTTGGCTTCAAATCGTTAAACAAACGACTCAATCCTACCTTTAAATTAAGTTCATTACTAGGTACATAAATACCTAAAAAGAAAATGAAGATTTTGACATGATTATCAAACTACAGAAAACCGTGTTTTGCAACAGTTGATATTCATATCTGCCCAGCAAAAACCATCGTGGAGGTGAGAGCCCTATTCCATCTTTAACCAAGCTTCATTCCTATTATTAGCCCCTTTACGTACGTTCCAGACACCGCAAAACCGGCACTTCAGCAACTGCAGAGCCAATCTATCTTTTGTAGTAGTGAGGGTTACGTCCGTCTTGTGGAACAAACTGTAAAACTTGCAAACTTTTAACTAAAATAGTTATAACCGCGAAAACAACCAACCAGGCAACCACAGCTTCAAGGGAAACTGCATGAAAAACATGGCCGTTCCAACATGCGCCAGTTTCCTGCGTTCTACCTGGGTGAATCGCCTTTACATGGATGTATGTTCTTTCCCTTCCAACTGGCATTGAAACGCAATCACGAGCGAAAGAAAGAATGTCCAATTAACGCAACTTAACAAGCACAGCGTGATTGAGTGTGAAAGCTTCCCCGCGCGCAGTCCCGTACTTCCTGAGCATACGCGTAAGAACGTAAGATGTAAAGGGGGCTAATACTGGAATTGGGTTTCCTGCATCTACCGACAATTTAGCGAACTCACGTTTTATAGAACGTACTGTATTCGTTGCGTATTTACAGCTAAATGCAGTTCACTCGCAAGGGTTGGAGACATGGAATGCAAAGAAACCAAATGTGAACATCTCGACAGGTTGCAAGATGAACTTCAGGCTGGCAAAAAATGTTGGCTCCATTGTTGATGTGGAGTCACTTCCTGCCGAAATCCAGGAAGAAGCGATAGTTTTGCAGAGCGATTCGACTACAAAGATGGCCTTTGAAGCAGCAGAGTTTGAGACATTCTGAATTTGACACCTTCCTACCTACTGAAATATTTCTACGGTGGCGTTGAGAATTCTTGTGCTCTTCCCAATTACCTATCTATGTGAATCAGGATTTTCACACTGGCATTAAAACCTAAATCCTGAAACCGCCTTAATGTCAAAAGTGATCCAAGGTGCCCGCTGTCGAAAATTCCTCCAAACAATGCAAACGTCACCGAAAAACAAAGCAAAGTGTCACATTAAGCTTAAAAAGAAAGAATTGAATCAGCCAAGAAATTCAATATTTTGATTATGTACCTACCTACCTTTGAATTTACCCATTAAAGTATACCGTATATTTAGCATTTTCGAGGAGACGGAGAGTGTACTTACATAAAACAAAAAATAAGGTTGGAAACCCCTGATCAAAAACTAACTTGTAAGGAACCTAATGACAGCTCAAACGTCCGACATTAAAGGAAAAATTTTCTGAAAATACTTGAATTTACCTCAACTCCAAAAAACGTGGTGAAAGCTGTAAAATTTCAGTTAAACTTGCAAATTTAATCAGCTTACCAACGGGTAGACTTTCGTAGTTGTATAAGTCGTTCTACTTTCAGGGGTGAAATCAAGAAACTCGAAAACAGATATAAAACATTTATAGCATAACATTAATACAACAAATACAAATTTAATTTCCGCCATGAAAAAAACATGAAATTAAAGAGTTCAACAATCGTAAAACAATGATACAACAGCACTCATAAGAGCAACCAAGATAAATTTGATTTTGAGTTGTCAATTCATACTTCAACATTTGGGATGATTGGTTTTACTGGCCGATTGCAAAGGTTTAGTATTTACATAAATATATACCTTATGATTTCATGTGAGGCCTGCAGTTAGGCTTGGTCAGTCTTATACAAAGAATGAAAGAATAAATTTTATAAAGGAAGTAGGGACGGGTATCAGAATTATGTTTTAGATACCGTTAAAATAAAGCCGGATTTACTTTGGTTTTTGTAGCAACGATTCTGCTGCCTTTCGAGCAGAAAGAATTACATCGTTCACTCCTACGCCAGTGAACGATGAGCCTACGAGGGAAAGTGGAAGTTTTTTGTCGTTAATGTAAGATTCAATTCGATTAATTCTATCGTAATGACCTACCACGTACTGAGGAATGCAGTTCTTCATTATCGAAACGTGATGAGCCGCAGGTTGCCCGTCAATATTGAGGATTTCCTTCGTTTGTGACACGGCCAGCTCCAGAAGTTGTTCTTTCTTGACGTCAGAACTGAAATATTTGTTGAACCAAGCGCCGCCCATCATTACGGTGAGCACGGTCCAGTCTCCCGCGTCGAAATTACAACTGTCAAATATCACTCCTAAAATGGGCACATTCTGCGAAGGTGGTATTAGAAAACCGAACGCGTCTTTTTGAAGCCTTTTCCCTTTGTAGGCCAAATTAACCACTGCGACGTCCACGAATGGTATTTCTGAGAGCTCTTTGCTCAGAAACGGATGCTCTTCCTTCAACAATGTCGCGAGGTTGTTAGCAGGCAAACAGCTAATAAGATGAGAATTTTCAAGCACCTCATTTCCGAGGTGACATTTTACTGTGTGGTTTCCAAATGATATTTTTAAAACTTCCGCTTCTAATTTAATGTCAACTCCTTTAGATATGATGTTTTCAGACAAGGCTTGTGGAAATGTCTCCATTCCACCTTCGAAACCAAATATATTCCAATTCTCCTTCGCAGCTTTGCTGTTTAGGGCTCCAAGTGGTTTCTCTGGTTTGATCTTATTCTTATCCAAAATATCCTTCACTATGCCTACCATGACAGACCCGTTTTTCTGTTCCATATCAAATAATCTAGGCATGAGAAATTTCACACTGATATCTCTAGCGTCTCCTGCGCAAATACCGCAAATCATCGCCGATATCAAATAGTCTGCCATTTCCTTCCCGAATCGGCGTTCCACGAAATCGTAAATGTTATCGTCCTTTGACTTCTTGGCCTGGAGAGAACAAATCCTTAAAAATTGCGGAAATGAACGGTTTGGAAAAAGGCTGCGTCCTTTTGAAGATAGCGCTCAAACTAGTAGGAAGCAAATGAAGCTGGTTGTTCACGTAAATCATTCTATTCTTGGCGGACGGCTGGTCGCCTGTTATGGGGAGCACTTTATTTTCCAATTTCAGCTCTTC
Source organism: Creontiades dilutus (assembly GCA_031894815.1). Lineage (NCBI taxonomy): Eukaryota > Metazoa > Arthropoda > Insecta > Hemiptera > Miridae > Creontiades > Creontiades dilutus. Next base: position 105,905 of record JAVIWC010004080.1, read on the forward strand.
TATAAGTCTGAGAGTGTTTTCGGCCGATTCGCCTTTCACCCGGAGAGTTCGTGGGCCTTTATCGAAACGAACTCCAGTCGCTGGGTCTCTGATGGTCTTGATCCATCCTCCCAGACGTTTGCCAGCTTCAATCAGAGTAACTTTCTGGCCACCCTGGACGAGATAGTAAGCCGCTGCAAGGCCACCGATGCCTCCTCCCAAAACTAGACTCATCTTGAGGTAGGCAAAGTACAACGGGAAATCTGAAAATAAAAAATGAAAAATTATCATAATGATGTAGTTACAACCAATACTAGAAATAACTCAATCCCTAGGTCTGGAGGTCATGAACCCTTGTAAAAAGTTTAAACCTGAAATGTTCAAAGTCGTTGAGTAACAGACTGTTTTTTAATATGCAGAGCTATTTTTACGTTCCCACATAGTCCCATATTTTTCAGGTGTAAGGCATTTCTTATTATAATCGAGGAGTACACCATCTAAAAGCTTGTACTTTAAGCTATTTTTCTACATAGTCGCCAGATTTTTCTATACAACGAGTTATCCACTTTTGAAAAGTAGCTTCGTCCGATCTGAAGCGTTGTCCACCCAAGTGTTGTTTTAACGTGGTGCACTACGTTAACCCAAAGGAAATTCACGAACAGAATCGCCGCCACCGGAGGTGTTCCTACTATGGCAGCTAAACATCTTGCTTACCGAATTTATAGGGACGACAAGAATATACTGCGAAACGTTCAAAAAACTCAAAAGAGCCATTCAAAATCTCAAACAACCAGATAACGCGCGCCCGCATGTTTCCCGGAAGACTTGTTTAATCGACAATACCTGGAATGTGGTTTATACAAGTACATGATGGAGGGACTATCATGATCAACTTGAGATGGACAATGAAAACTATCTTAAATTCAAAATGGAAGCACAAAAAAGTGAAAAAATGTAGAAAGTACAAGCTTTCAGATGGTGTACTCCTCGATTATAATAAAAAATGCCTGCATAACATGAAAAATGGGAACCTTATTTTTTTATAATTATTATTTTGATTATTCAGCTGACGTTAAACATAATATGCATGCTGAACATACGCGTGATTGAGAAGCCCTGTCACAAGAAAACTGGTTTTTCACAATAGCCTACCTACTTGTTTGACAACACCACTGTTTGCTCAAGTTAATTGAAACACGATCAATATGAGCTTACGAAAACTATCTTAAATTCCATGGAAGCACAAGTGAACTAGAGTAAGCCATAAGTTAATGTACATAACACAATAATGATTGAGTTTTGATTGATAGAAATAAGGTATTACAATATGGTGGTACATATTCGACGATAAGGTCGTGTACATGTTTTTTTTCTTTAATGAGAAGCACAGAATAAGAATAGAATACAATTATTGTGTATCTGGGTAGCTAAGAACGATTGTAACGGTTAACATGATGGGGCAGTCCAATCTGCGCCAAATCCAATTCGCAGGAGGCAAATTGAAACATGAATGTTTGAAGAAATTGTATACCAAGGAAGAGGGCAATATGAATTATTTAGCTAGATCAGCTACCATCTTGTATCATATTCCAAAGAAAGGTCAGTCAATGACTCTTTCCCATGGTTTAGACTATCAAATATATTGAGTATCTTAAGAAACCTAACAATTGATTTAAGAAAATTGTTGTGTTGTTGATATATGTGGCCCCTGATCATTTAACTACACAAATCGCTCATGTTCATGAAAGTTTTTCAGGCATTTTGATCATTTTAAATCAACTCATGCGACAGAGGCGGAGCTTTATTTAGATACAGGACAAATAGCTGATGTAGCCGAACATTTATCTAAAATCTTCAATATTATTGGACGTTGGTGTTCCTGAATATGGAAGCTAAACATACGTGTGATTGAGAGTGACTCAAGAAAACTGGGTTTCTCACAACAGCCTACTTGTTTGACAATATCGCTGTTTATTAAGTAAGTAAGTTAATTGAAACATGATCAACATTATGCTTACGAAAACTATCTTAAATTCCATGTAAGCACAAGTGAACTGAAGTAAGCCCTAGGTTAATGTACATAACACAATAATAATTGTGTTTTGAGTGATAGAAATATGGTTTCACAATATGGTGGTACATATTCGATGATAAGGTCGAGTGAATGCGTTTTCCTTAAAGGAGAAAAACAGAATTGTGTACTTTTGAGGTGTTAAAAACGATTCTAACAGTTAATTTGATGGCTCCATCGCCTATGTGCCAAATCCAGTTCGCAGGATGCAAATTGAAACATGCATTTTTGAAGAAAGTTTATAGCATGATTGCAGACAAGATAAACTATTTAGCTAGATCAGCTATGATCTTGTATACAAATGTTGCTCCCCCATGGTTTTGACTATGAAATATACTTGAGTATCTCATATTAACCTAACGAAGGATTTAAGAAACATTTTTGTACTGTTGAGATATGTGGCCCCTGATCATTCAACTACACAAATCGCTCATGCTTACGAGAATCTGTCATGCATTTTGATAATTTTAAATCAGTTCATGTAGCTTTTATACAATAGATAGATAAATAGATAAAAAGTTTATTTGTAGAGATCGTAGATCGTTACAAGAGTTTGTTGAACAAAAAATAAAGTGAGGAGCTTACTTTCAAACAGGCACATATCCATTCCGACAAAATGTTCAGGAAGCGAAAAAAAAAAAAACGATTTGCAGATTAGTGGAGATGTTTTTCTGCAGTTTCTCATCGGAGTAATGTGTGAGAAGGCATAGATCATGAATGCCTCAGAATATGAATCAATTTTCTCCAAAACACGAGGCTATATATCCATTTTTACTTTGGAAATGTGCCCTTTTGATCAAAACTCAAGAATTTGTGCCTTTTTGAAAAAGAAAGAATTCATTCTCCATTCTGTAGATTTTATTGAAAACATTACCTGACTCCAAATTTCCATTTGTCATGCCTGCCATCTATCGAGTCTCGTGTAATGGCGCAATGCTTCTTTTTGGATAAGTGCCTTTTTGAAAACCCACGACTTATCGCCCGACGAAATTCGGAGGATATGTGCCATTTCGATTGCAAGGCACTGAAAAAAATGTAGGGGACGGATTTGTTACCTTTTGATGCAAACACATAACTTTAGCCCCGGAATTGACGTGGATGTGTTCTGTTTTGTTCGGAAATGATAGGGGGATCTGATTCAACACATATTCAGAGATAGAAAATTGAGAAAAAAAGGATCCCAGATTTGGATATGTGCCTTTTTGAAAGTAAGCTCCTCAAGTACATTTTTGAAAATTTAAATAAAATGTTAAAACAAAGAAAAATTGGAGGTAGAAGTTCAGAATAGGGGGCCCTTCCTGATAAGACCGTCGCTCTTAAATGCTGTAAGAGCGAAATAAACTCAGTATTGTATTCCCAGCTAGATCTTGACCATCCAGAAAGAAGCGTATGACAAAAGAAACCAGTAGACTATTGTAAATAGACATCAACACATCACAGCAGCTACTCATTAGCAGAGAAGGCGGGTAACAGCCCTAACCGACTGAATAAGTTATAAACTACAAAAGCCTTCTCATTGCTTTCGCCTAAATCCAAAATATCACAAAGGACAGTGTCAAGTTCACTGGAGCTTACCTGACCAAAAGATCTGCCAGACGGCATAGGTATGCGGTGTCAAATAGTGCGCACGGTACGGTTGATAGAGTGGGCACAGTAAAATTAAGTGGGGGGACTCGCATATTGCGTGCAATTTAGCTTTTATACGATATAAACGGGATTGTTGTCTGAGCTGATTAATTGTCAATGAATTCGTTATACTCACTTGTGTTGCCGGTTCAATGAAGGACGTTCTAACAAGATAGCGAACTAACAACTTCATCTACCATTAAATTCGCTCGATGAATGACCGCTAGTCCTTGGAGATATGAAATAGGCACATTTTCAGAGGTTTCGGGAGGAAGATAAAAGAGGAATTTTAGAATAATCTTGTATCTAATGATCTTATCAAACTAGTTATCTAATCAAACCTTCTTCTTTTACTTTATCATAAAAGAAGAGAAGGTCTCTATCTATCTTTTACGTTATCATCCTTTCACATGGATTCTATCAAAGGAATTATGAAATATTAAGGAACCATTTTTTGATAAAGTCACCAAAATTCCATCATCTTCGGGGTTTCAATGTAGGTATTTTTAAAAATAAAACTTAATCTTAAAATTATCAGTTGTATTAACCCTGTGTTTTTACAACCAGACTGCCTGATTTTAATAACAATGGGATATTTAATTATAAAAAAGTATTTTTCTCGAAAACATGACGATGTTGTGGTAATCATCATAGCTGTGACGAAAGGGTTGTTGTTCACCATTTTTATACATCCATCAAATAAATATTCATTCAGTTTAATTGCAAATAAATTTTTTCAGATTTTCCGAGCCCATTAGCATCCTGAATACAAAGGAATAATTAAATAAATTAGGTGCCTTGGTAGAAATGAAGGATATTACAAGATCTGATTTGCTTCCACCTACAAATTTCTAGAAACCTAGAAGTAAAATAGAAAATACAGAAGTTGGATCGATTTGACAGAAAAAGGAAAGAGAATCTATAAATCATCAAAGCGTATGCTCAAAATTCTGCACACGCCTCTCTGTTTGAACCATGGTGTCCCTTATTGTTGTAAGCAAAAATAATATGTTCAATAAAATCTACACAAAAGCATTGTAACAATGCAAAAGATACATTGTAAAAAAAGCAAAACATTTCATAAGAAACTTGAGTTTGCTTAGAATTTAACTAGTTGTGGAATGTTTGGGATTAGTCTAACACAAAATAATATCATTTTCACCCAGAGCTGCCTGATTGCAAATTGTTTTTAACTGTACCAGTGGAAAATCCATTTTCACAATTGAAGAAGTAAAAAGACATCTTCAAGCCTTTGGTCAATTGGGCACCCCTTATACTTAGCCAAAAATTCCATGTTCGAAAGGAACATTGGTCAATGAACTACAATGGGGTTCAAAAATTCTCAACTAACTGATGGGTCAGATTGTTTCCAATGTAGGTTGAGAAATATTCACGAATTGAATGAAGGAAACAACCAATCCAGAGATCATGAACATTCCTATAATCATGTGAGAAATATTGTTGTAAAGCACGAAAATTGATTCATTTTATCAAGTTACTATCTCAGACTTGATGTGCCAGTTCCTCAAGCAACAGACTTCGTCAAATAGTTGCATGCAATAAAACTTGTCAATGAATTCCCCAATTCCAGTGAAATTCTGAAAAACTGATTTTTGATTCCAGTATTTATGTTCACAGAAGAATGCAGCTGAGGCGCCATTTGCACGTTTGGAACCATCTGTGTAAATCCTGGCATAGTCGGTGTAATTGTGATATGTTCTATCACCTTTTGACGCATTTGGTCACTATCAGTAGTGTTCCTTTTTTTTTTGGACCCCTGGAATGGTAGTTAAGCAGATTTTCCTGAGAGTGGGATTAGTGTTGTGCCACTGCAGATCATGCTCGGTGGGCCTCAAAACATTTCTTTTACTTTATCATAGAAGACGAGAAGGTCTCTTCTCCAATGTACGTCATCATCCTTTCCCATGGATTCTATCAAAGGAATTATGAAATATTAAGGAACCAGTTTTTGATAAAGTCACCAAAATTCCATCATCTCGGGGTTTCAATGTAGGTAGTTTTTAAAAATAAAAATAATCTTAAAATTATCAGTTGTATTAAACCTTGTTTTATAGTAGAGCTGACATATTGGTTCAGAAAAGTGATAGAGAAAAAGAGACACTTGAAATTGCTTATATGTTGTGGTAATTATCTATATCTGGAAAGCGGTTTTCTCCTCTACCATTTTTATATATACTCTGCAATATTAAATATTAATTAATAATATTAATTAATAAATTGTAATGTATATTTCTGTCTAGATTTTGGTGCCATCCATCGTGAGTTAACTTGAATCCAAGGCACAAGGCTTGAAAAGCCGGTTGATCCATACAAATGTTCTAGAAGAAGAAGAAGAATAAGTTTCGTTTGACAGTTTTGACAGATTCCTACTAGGACCAACTGCTTCCGAGATTCCAATATTTGCTTTTACCCATTTGACGCTAGGATAAGATAAAGGATCTTTTATCATTTAAGTTCGTACCGCAATATTTTTTTATGACAGAAAACGAAGGGGCCCATAAATTCATGAGTGATACACATTATTCAGCCGCCAAGTAAGCCGCTCAAACTCTCATTTCGCTTTTTGTGGTTCACTGTTTACATCCCTTGTTCGCAAATGTTTGTCTTTTTTAGCTGTTGTGTTCCGTCTCAATTGAGCTAAGAATTTTACCGAGGAGATTTGAGGATATCAGTGCGATGAATTAGTTCGTGTCATAAACAACCTCCCTCGGTATGGGATTGCACAGAACCTATTTCACAAGGATAAGCTGCTCTTGTTTCTCGCTCTTCTTTTTATGCGAATATCTCATTTATTACATTGTTCTCATTCAGGTGAGTAAATTATGTCAATCATGAGGAACTTATTGTTGCGTTAAGTCCAATCGTGTACGGTATTCCTCGTTTCCGTTTCTCAGTTCAATTCTTTCTAGTTGTGTGTGATGGTTCCAGTGCTCATGGCCGGATCTGGATCCTCTGAAAGCCGACAAAACTATAGAGGTCAAAGAGACGAACCAAATGGTGAAAGTTATGCTGCTAGCTGACCCTCATCTGCTCGGACCTCGCCGGGGTCATTGGTTTGACAAACTGAGAAGGTAATTACAAACAGCAAAAACAACCTTTTAGGAATGCATTCCGTTAAATCCTTAAAAATCCAACTGCTCGACAAAACTGAAATTCGCCAAATTAAGAGGTACTCAACTTAATTACCTTGTTAAAGTTTTGAAGAAATGTTTCCTTGGGGGGAAAACAATAGATCATGGATATGTCATTGTTAGAGTTGTAATTAGCAAATCAAAATGACGAAATAAATAAAATACACACAACATATCGTCGGGTTCCGGGTAAAAGTGACCAAGTAACATTTTTTTTCAAAATGAGCTTTTTTTGTCATTCCGGTACTAAGGAACGTTGTCTACTGTGTGTTGTTGCTAAGAACGTTATCTTCAAACTGATGTGCAAGAAATACTTGAAAATAAATTTTACCTGCCTGACCCAAAGAGTTTTATGTGACCAAATGGCATTTGAACTCAACCACAAAACACGAGATGGATTATAAATGTACTCTCGCTGGTGCATGTAAATGTTATCAATTGCCATTCGATCACTTTTACTGTGTAAGATTTATAAGATTGCATAGTGGGCAGGTGAAAATGACCAATTACAGTGATAGGTAATGGATAACCTTTTCTAACAGAAATAGGTATATCATTGTTATTAGATGCTTGGCAACACGATAAATTAACGAAAAAAACTATTCAATCCCTCAATTTCATGTAACTATGCGACAGATTTTCGAAGAATTGAATTGACCAAATGAGTAAAGCTTGAAACTCCAGGCAGGTAAAAATGATCAAATAGAGTTTTCCGGAAAACAGCTCTTATTTAATCTGAAGTGAATTTTGAAGCACGATATCATAGGCGGGCACTAGCTAACTACCTACAGGATAAAGAAAAATCGAAACATAGTCGGATGAGACATCACACAACCAGTGTTCGTAAGAAGAAAATAGGTGAAACTTCAGATCGCTCTCCTGTAAAATTTTGCAAATGTTACTTGGTCACTTTTACTCGGAACCCCACGATATTTTTCATGAAAAAATTATTGGTATTGAACATTAATGAACAAAATTAGGTGCAACAATGCTCAATAATGGTTTATAGTAAGAAAAATATGAGATAAAATGCCTTGTTTCCATATGATCTATATGGTTCATTAAAAAATTTCGGTCACATTTATGTCACTGATCAGTATTGGCATCCAATCTCAACTAAATACAGTTTTGTAAGTGTTTTACTATTTTCTCCGATGTGGATGTACATGTTCCATGAAAAAGTATGTAAAAGTTGTGTCTACAGGACCCAGGAGAAAATACCAAAGTTCGTATTTCTCACTCCCTACTCACGTACTCGTACTCTGGTCACTAACCAGAGGTATACAACTTCCATCGTCACTACTCAGCGAAATATTTATTGGGGCTGTTATATCCACTTACACTATGAAAGAACAAACCATCTAATGGATATCCGCCTCAGGAAAAAAAATGGATCAAATCAAGTAGCCTTATCAGCCCGTTATTTCAGTGTCACACGGTTTTTCCTCACTCCCTACAATGTTTTGAAAAGTAGCCCCTGGCAGGAAAGGGTGTTTATGAAGTTGCTTCTGTTTTGTGGGCATCTCTTATTCAAGATGGTCCCAACGCTGGTGGTTGGATTTTGCCTAGACCTTCCCAGTCAGTTCTACCGGGAAAACCATCCCTGGAGGCAGCAGTGTGGGTTTTTAACTCTCACTCCTTATTCCAGTAACATTCTGACTGTGGCAAGTGAAACTTGATAGAACTTGTTGGCTATTAGTGTAGTTGTTGGAAGTTCGTTGACAACATTTAGGTTCAACCAGTTTCAATTGATTTGTGGCCTGTAATGGCGGTGAAAGGCTATAACCTCACTCCCTACAATATCCAGCCAAAAGCCCCTTAAATTGTAGGGAGTGAGATCTGCTTGTAGCAAGTGAGATTTTGGCAAGGAAACCTTAGTATTTACTGTAGCTAAAATTAAGCTAATTTGTTCTGTTCCACTCACCTAAATTGAAAGACTTGAGCGTCGATTCCCATGGAGGTTGGAGGCTCAAGAGGGGAAAAATAGTATATACCCTCGCTCCCTACAAAACGTTTTCTTTTTTCAAAATGGCGTATCAGCAGTATGGTTCAAGATTATGTGTGCTCACTTGGGTAATATGCCGAGAGAACCGCAGTGATTGATTAGGAACAAGAAAATTTATCAAGTTTCAACTTTTTTTTGTTAGAAATTCGATACCTAAATGTGACGGAAACTTTGAAATGACCCATATATCGTGTGAATACAGCATCAGTAATTGTTGTTTCGGGTTGTAGTGATAGCTGAATCACTATTCAGCTCTAGATTGAATGTTTCACGCATGAAAGTTACAAATTCCGCACCTTTTGTGGTATTCAAATTCACATTGAGATCACTCGATGTACTTTCAATTCATCAATTTACTTTCTTGTAAAAAATCGGGACTGTATGAAGTATTTTTCTAGCGTCAGACTCTCTCCATTACCAACCTTGGTAAGGATCCTAGAGAACGTAACGCCAGCTTGACGCATACCTTGAACGAGAGGGTAGTATTCCAATGATTGTCATACAATTTCCTGGCCGAAGTTGCTCTATTCTTTTGATGTATTGGTGTCTGGCACACGGGCAGTAACTGGGGAGGTCACTAAGTTTGACACTTTACACGCATACTCTAATCAAACAACAAATTCTGTCCAAATAGTTACTAAGTATTCTGGTATTTTAGCTTACTGGAGAAGATAGTTGTTATTTGTAAGTCTAAACAACAATAAGAATGAGCGCTACTCCGAGTTCCTGGGTCACATCCAGTCTTGAGCGACATGTACTATTCATGGCAGATGGTGCAGAAAACCAAGTATCAATGGAATAAGTAGTGGCGATTGGAGTGAGAATTTTCAATATATTCGCACTCAAAATTGGGTGTTCCTTTCGTACACAAATCCAGTAAGATGTGAGGGAAGATTCTTTAAAATTAATCGTCACCTCGGAGGTCAATGAGATCTTTTCCATCATGTTGAGGGATCACTCGTCAACTGAGGGTTGGAACGAGATTTGAACCTATGCTCATCCTTTTTGTATTTCTAAAACTACAAAATTTTCTCTATTATTTTGTAAGTAAATTAATTAATTTTTCAACCAAGCTTTGGGGCCCTCCTAAGTCTCGCCGAAAGCTTTAAGAACCGCTGTTTTAACTAATGACTTCCCCATATTCGTTGTAAACTGAGAATCTCTTAATTTTTCTTCTTCTTTGACTTGATGCCTAATTGTTGCCTATTCTGTGTACAGGGAGTGGCAGATGTACCGAGCTTTTCAAACTGCGATGGTTTTGCAGAGGCCTGATGTAGTTTTCATTCTCGGTAGGTAATTTAATATTTACTCATGATTTCTAATATTTTAGCAAGTAGAGAATGGATGTCACTTGATATTTTGATGTTTTATAATTCAATAAAGTCGTCTTTTACATCCTACGTTTCTCTCCCATTAACTGGGAATAGAACTGTTCTACTCACATTCCAACTGTAATTAATTTAGTAAATTTTCGTTGAAGATTAACCTATTGCATTGGCTTCCAACATTTTTGAATAAATATTTTCCTAAATCATATTCCTTGAAACTGTTGGATACATTCTGCAACGATTCCTAGATTTAACGCTTTTTTGTAGCTCGGTAAATTGGTCATGTTCACTACAGCGAACTTGTTTCATTAAAATTAGATAGAAATCCAATTTAAATGTGTGTCTATGCTAGATAATCTCTAAATCCATTTTCATCTGTTTTCCATTACGATTTTTATCGCGACTGATTGTCTTTATCTGAAAAATATTGTGCTGAAAATTCCGACCAGAAAGTTATTTGGTTAAATTCGTTCTCTCATTGTTGTGTTGTCGTCTTAGTAGGGTTCTTGTAGGTCTAATTTTTAAAAATGTATTTGAAAAATCACTATAAATTCCAAAAACGCCTCAAAACCTTAAAATGTACGTTGTTATGCCAACTTTGCATCCCACTTTCCAGTTTTGGTTTATTATTCAATAATAAATTTCTAACCCCCATGAAAATTTCATGGTTTACGTTTCAAAGGGCGTAGAATTCAAATCTGCAATAAAAATGATTTCCGCCCGTCCGCCGTACGCACGATTTCTCCCAAACGGCTGGAGCGAAAAATCTGAAATTTTCAGGAAAAATCCATGTTGGTCCGACAACGCCCCAATTCTTCAGCCAGCTCTCTCACTTAATTTAAAGTGCCCTTTAAGGGTTGTCAAAGTTTTGTAAGATCCCTACAAACCTCCAAAAAACCAAGGCGGCCTAAATGTGGACTTTTTTTGAAGAACTTTCCATGAGGAATCGAATGAGCCCCTTCCCAGTTCTGTAGATCAAACCATTCCCGATGTATGGCATGATTTTATGCTGCCCACATTTGCATCCACATTCACTACATCACTAGGTTATTGCGATCAAAACAAAAACAACAGCGTTTTTTTGTATTCGTTTTGATCGCAGTAACCTAGTGATGAAGTGAATGTGGATAGTGGAGTGAACTCCTAAAAGGGTTTATAGCCGATACACGGGTTGAAGCATTCTGATGTGCATGAAACGCTGCAAATTTTTTCACTGCGGTTCATTTTCAATTTCATTCATTTGGCTTGCATACATAATTTGAATTTCTACTAAGCTTTGGAGTGTGCGTGTTTCGCAGGTGATAGAGCGATTATTGAATTTCAGGAGGTATGCATAGAGCACGTAAATCTGTTCTCAACCAAAATACCTATTTGGATTGATGAGTTGATCATATTTGTGTGCCTTCTGAAATTCAATAATCGCTCTATCACCTGTGAAACACGCACATGCTTTTAGGTGGGCTGGTATCAATTGAAGAAATGTTGTGCGTACGTTGTTGGTTGGTTTTCTTGATAAAGAAGGTCTAAATAAAATTATACGTTCCATGCGATGTAATTTTGACGTCCCGTTGCCTAAATTTAATACACCGGCACTGCCACTATAATAGATGAACCTTACATCGTCGTGTTTAGCATCTCTTCAGTTCTCTAACGCTCTGATCTTCGTAGTTACACTATTTTATATTTGGCTATTTTCTTAGTTGTTTACATCGTGATTGAGACTGGGATCAAACTGAAATGTTTACGTTCTTTGTTGAGCTTTCGAAAGTTCTTACAATCACTCTTCTTCTTAACGATCAGGAAAAACCAAAAACTATCAGAAATGTTGATGATTGTGATTTATCTGATAATTTTTATAAACAAGGTGTCAATTGTCAAAGTTACTCTCTGACTACTAAGATAATGATACATTTTGATTTGGTTAGTTTGAAGGAATCAGAATTTTTGAATTTTGACAACATTTACTTTTTGAACTCCATTTCCCAGCCTCTATTATATCCGAAAATCGTTTGTTAGTTGTTAATTTAACGCTCTTTTTAACGGTATTCCCAAATTTGAATTTTTAGTGCAAATTAAGGCAATTTTTGCGACGTGTGGCCGACAACACGAACAAATTTTTAAATATGAAAAAAGTCCCCTTTTACGTGCCAAGAGGCAGAAATGTGTTATAGAACGCGCTAAACCCTGCAGTTTGCGTTCAACCTCAATTACCTCTTAGCATTTCTGGAAAACATCCGTTATCGGGTACCTATTGCCCAATCGTTCTCTGAATACCACAGTGTTCCAATATTTGTTCCTTTTCTGGTGTAATCAAAGGATTACCGTTGAAGACTCACCTTTAGCAAACATCGTGAGCTATTCAACTGTATTTGTAGATGTCGTTATTACACAAATATTATAATTTTTTTTTCAGGCGATATATTTGACGAAGGTCAGTGGTGCAGCGCTCAAGAGTTCAACGCGTATATCGATAGATTTCATTCGATATTCCACGTCCCGGAAGGTACGAAGCTGTTTGTAGCCGTTGGAAACCACGATATCGGTTTCCATTACAGAATCACGCCGTATCTCCAGAAAAGGTTTACGGATGCGTTTGACGCTCCTTCGGTCCGCCTCATCACGTTAGAAGGCTCCCACTTCGTACTAATTAATTCCATGGCTATGGAAGGGGATGGTTGTTTCCTTTGCAGACCAGCTGAAGTTCTGCTTTCCAAAATATCTAGTGAGTTAAATATTTTCTTCAATCGAAAGCTCACATTGTACAAATACACCATTCTTTTGATAGTGAACAAAAACAACGAAAATTAAGGTTTTCATATTTTTATTTTCAGAAAGACTAAAATGCACCATCAATCGATCTCAGTGCCCCAAAACTATGAGTTTGAGCCAGTATAGCAGACCTATCCTCCTTCAGGTTTGTTGTGTTACCTCTATGGAGTGATGTTGTCTTAATTTTTTACAATAATTATAAAATAATTATAATAATTTATGATAAAATTTATCCGTAAAGGTGTATTCATAATTTTTTGTATAAAGATTGACAAAACAAAACTTTTTTATACAGGATGTATCAGATAAGGTACACAGTACTTCACCCACATATTCTACAATCAATTTCGAACAAAAAGTGCCTCCTTGCAATTTTTTTTTTATCTCGCTTAGTTTTTGAGTTATTTCACTTCTAAGATTTTCATCGTGCTTTCGAATCGTCTCAGAAAAACGGCTATAACTCTCACACTGTATTATGTAAAGTAAAAGTTGAGGATACCGTCGGAAATTGTGGTAAATTTCCTCTTTCAAGTCCCAAACCGCTGTCAAAAGTTTGAACTGAAAATGGTGGTGGCCGAATTTCCTGTCACTTCTTTGAAGTGCTGATTTCAATTAAGCTATTGCATTCACTTCCAGGAGCTTCTCTAAAACAGATTACCCTTGGAAATTCACTAACATTGGACTTTTGTTCCAACCACAGTCATCATTCGGATCCTGGGAGGATTCATCAGCTCTTTTAGTTCGTCTTCTATATGTTCCCTATCCAGTTATCCCAACGTTGGCAACCACCACAGCGAATGCAGCCCGGTCCTCAGCTGCTCTAAATAGCTCCTCAGCACTCCCAATCCCAATCCAGTTCCTAATATTCCGGAGCCACGAGAGCTGCCGCCTCCCAACGCCACGACGGCCTTCTATCTTTCCCTTAATAATTAACTGCAGAAGGCGGTACTTGCTTCCTTTAAGGATATGCCCCAGGTATGCAATCTTTCAGCATTTAACGGTACGAAGCAGCTCTCTTGCTCCAACAGTCTCCAGCACCTCCTCATTGGTGGTACGTGCTGTCCATGGTATCCTCGTCATTCGTCTCCAAATCCACATCTCAAAAGCCTCGAGACGATTCATTGTTGCCACCTTCAAAGTCCATGCTTCTGCACCATACAACAGAACCGACCAAACATAGCAGACGACCATACTTCTACGAAGAGGCAGGTTGAGATCCCTGTCACAGAATAGGTTCTTCATTTTCAGAAAAACTGAGCGAGCTGCCTCTACTCTGCACTTTACCTTGCTATCTGAGTCAACATCCTCGTTTGCCCGACAACCCAAATACTTGAAGCCTGACTTGAACCTGATCAATCTGCCTACCATCCAGCTGCAGGTTTGCGTTCTCGTGGGGGGATTGGCTGAAAACCATGAATTTTGTCTTGTGCACATTAATATCAAGTCCAGCTTGCTGTCCTCTCGTCCACAATCTATCGAGTAGAAGTTGGAGATCCTGCACGCTCTCAGCCATGAGCACCGTGTCATCTGCATATTTCAGAGAGCTAATTCGTTTACCATTCACCTTAATCCCAAGGTCCACCCCCTCAGTGGCCTCCTTAAAGATACGATCAGCATAGAGATTAAAAGGAGGGGAGAAAGTATACAACCTTGCCTTACACCTCTCTGAATGCTCATAGCGGGCGTAACAGAATTCTCAAGTCGGACTTCAGCCACCTGTCCCCAGTACAAATTCCGAATAACACGAATATCCTTTTCATCTAGTTAAGATTTTAGAAACTTCCGCAAGTCGAAGGCCTTTTACTTTACTGAATTTTCTGGCTTTGAACAGTCAGTAAAATCCTTGTTGCTGCCACTTGAGTTCATTTCATCGTCATAGTTTTGGTGAAATTATGTTAAAAAATGGATCGAATTCGTTTTTCTGTTTTCTACTAGGTACTTTATCCCAATATTCCTTCTGTTGCAGCATTACCCGTTGTACAGAGAGTCAGACGAAGACTGTCATGAGCCAGACGAAGCCCCCGAAGACGAAAAAAGCCACAAGTTTCGAGAGCGCTGGGAATGTATATCGAGGGAATCTACTTTTTCGGTAAGTTATATTGGCTAAATAGCAGTTTTTTCAATTTTTTCCTCTCAATGCATGTCCAGAGGGAACGAGTGAAGGTGAAAGTCGGTTTTACACGTATTGGCGTACAAAGAAATGAAAAGAAGAACCGGCTGTAAGGTTGTTTGCAAGAATCGGGCCCTGGTGGCTCTAGATAAATACAGTAACATAGGCAATCAAGGCGGTGGATGACTTGGGATACCTTTTTGCTTGCTCAGCACCGAACGCAGCTGACACAGTTTCCTTCACCTCCTCGTTGTTGGAAAAACGTTTTCCACCCAAGAACTCCTTCGATTTGGTGAAAAGGTGGAAGTCCGAAGGCGCCAAGTCCGGTGAATATGATGGATGGGTCAGAACATCCCATCCAAACGACACAAGCAGGTCCTGGGTCTGGCGAGCGGTGTGGGGTCTGGCGTTGTCGTGAAGAAGGGACACACCACGAGTCAGCATTCCCCTCCTTTTGTCTTTGATTTTTTTCCTCAATTTTTTAAGGGTCTCACAATACTCATCAGCATTAATGGTGGTTCCCCTGACCATGAAATCCACCAACACCCCTTTTCTGTCCCAAAACACTGATGCCATGATCTTCCGCTCCGAGGGCTGAACCTTGAATTTCTTTGCTGAGGGGACATTACTTCAGGTCCATAAGTTTCCACAAGCTGACGATGGATTTCAGAGGCAGATTCGCGAGGCAAAGTGAGGAACTTGATGACCGCCCGAATTTTGCATCAGCTGTAGGTGGAGCGAACAGTCCTTGCAGGGGTTGACGGAGTAGGCTGTTGTGACGACATTTCGTAATGGACTGATGCGGGAGGGTGCTTATTGTGACTACTAGGAACCCCCCTACACGCAGTAGTACCAACCCCGAAAAAAAATTCTCTGCACCTTCCAGGGAGTTTGTAACCTTACTTTCTGGATGACCCTCGTATTAATACAGGTGGTTAAAACATCCCTTGTTCCCCCGAAATTTTAAATTTCACTTTCTTTTTGAGTTTCACATCTTTGAAAACAATTTTGATTTCGGGATAATTAATTAGCAAACCGATGAAAGTCACTGTCAAAACCTGTTCGCTCCCACACCCCACTTCACATAGGTCACTGCTACAGGTTGTCAGGTTGACAGTGTCAACCCATACTTCTAAGTGTGTATTTCTAAAAAGTCAGAAAGCTGTACTTCTCGCCATTCTTATCACGCGTTGTTCTTCCAAATTGGTACCTTCATGATTGATTTCTTCCAACAGTTGTTAGACATGCTCCAACCAAGAGTGGCTATTGGAGGACACACGCATCACGGCTGCCATCGTTACCACACGCATACAAAAACTCATGAATTCACTCTGCCATCGTTTTCTTGGAGAAACAAGAACAATCCCTCCTACTCTCTAGTGAGTATTTTTAAGCTTTATTAAGCTCTTAGCTAGCTATTATTAAAAACAATGCTGCAAACTGTGTCATATAGATTTATTGTTTTTGAACCCCCCTTTCTTGGCTTCTAAATCATCAAAGCGAGAAAATAACAAAATTGGGGTTTAAAATTGAAATGTACACCCATTTTCTTCAACTTTTCACACTTAAAATTAAATTTGTTTAAGTCATATGAGCTCGAACTGGTCTGTGGCCTATATGTCAATCGATTCGGCAGCCAAAATTACTTGAAGTAGCCATCCTACCTTCCTATGTCAGTAAAAAACTCGAAAACTAAAATTTGAGGCGGTTGAGGCTGGGAAGAAGTTAGGACCAACTAGCTCTCTAAATGGATTACATGTGCAAAAGATCGGAATTTTTACATCAGTTCTGAGACCTTTTATGTCTCATAAGTTGGATGGACATTGCAGATTTTTAATATAGTTACCTTGAAACGTTAAATGATACTGTTTGAAGGGGGTTATAAAACATTTTTGCCATACGATGACTATTATTGAAAATAATAAACCAAAATGAAATCATTAAAATATTGGATAGGCTTTCTATGCAAATGAGGGGTCTCTTCTGAACTCATTCAGGCTTCGTGTCCAGCCCGATGGAATCTTCCAATCTGTCCCTGATGACATCCCAGTCACCATAAAGGCCTATCATTTTGGGGTTTGTTCGTCTTCTCCAGGCGAGCTCCTCTGGGTCAAACACAGCCCCCTGAATCCTGCAGAGAACCATTCTATCAAACTGGCGCAGTTCTTCCTCAGTTGCTTTTGTCAGCATCCAGGTTTCAGAGCCTTAAGTCAAGACGGCCTCTAAGGGTCTTATAGAGGCAAAGTTTTGGAGTCCGTGAAATTACCCTGCTTTTCAACTGTTGAAGGAGTTCGAAATACCATCTCAGTTAGCTGACTGCATCATTCTGCTTACGGCTCTCATATCATAGTCAGCATTCACCATTGAGCCGAGGTATACAAATTCAGCAACAGCTGTGAAGGTGCGGCCATTCGCTTGGTCTCTGTCAGGGACAGGCCTGGAGAGGTTTGCGGCCATGTACTATTTTCGATTTGGCAGAGTTTTATTCATGTAGTAGGTTGAAATCGTTTTTACGAAATGGAATCTAAAGATCTGTAACCTGTTTGAATGGACTAAGTTCAATTTTCAAGGTGAAAAGTAAATACCGACTTATAAGGTAATAGTGAGCGCTGCTAAAGCATATTCCATGTTTCTTGAACATTAGCTTTAGGCTCTAAACAAAATCAAACGGGGCCCGAAGGGCGTAGTTTCTTTATGCTTCATTTCCAATACTTAACAATCAAAATAAACATCGCTGAAGATCCCCTGAAAGTGAAGGACTCAGATCTAAGTAACTTCCATCAAGTTCTTGATAGGAAATGCCATGTCCTTATTAGTTCAGAAAGCTCTGCATGTGAGGTCACTCCACATCCTTCAACTTGTTAGGATGGTCAAATGTCTGCTTTGTAGGTAGATTAGGACAGCCAATATAATACTAACATAACTGTGTGACGTTTTTCCGTGGCGCAACAGGTAATATTTCCCTTATCATAGAATGCCCAAAACTATGTAAATTTGTTCACAACATTTGAGTACTTTTAGATAATTCTCTCTCGAGTACTTGAAACGTGATACAATCCATCAATCACCTACATCCATCAATCAATCGCCTGCTTGAAACGTGATGCAATCCATCAATCACCTTAGTACCAAGTTGGTACCCGAATGCTCCTTACTTCATTCCTTTCATTACAGGCCATATTTACTCCAAATAACTACGAAATCTCCAAGTGCTACATGCCTCAAGAGTCAACTGTTTACTTCCTTTACTTCTCTGGAGTTCTGGTGATTCTAATCTACGCAGCATTTTCCTACAAGGTTCTCTGCCGCCGTCAACGATTTTTCAAGGTACATTAACTTCCGTATTTTTCTGTGCACTACAGGCCAAATCACTTTCACCAAATCAAATTTTGTTCAGATTTCTTCAATACGGGATTTTAAGTACTGTTTTATTTTTAAATTTGAGCCATTTTTCGAAAAGTTAACTCGTGAATTGCGTACACCTTTTGCGTGTAACGTGCTGCAAACTTTTGAAAATGTTCTGTTTTCAAGTTCTTAAGGAGAATGCAGTTCTTCAGTTTTGAAGTTCTTGACTGTTATTTCAAAAATGAAAACATTTCTTATTCATGAGAGTATTTTTCATTTGTTGTTGCTAGTAAAAAGCGATTTTTTGTATATATTTTTACTGATGTTGCTCCAAGTATCATTTGGGTTCATAAGGAGCTCACAGCGATTGTTAGAGCTTATAATGATATAAGCTTCTACATCATAGAAGATTTACTTGTTGAGACACCTACATCAATGAGGCATGAATGAACTTGCAACGAATAAAAAATGAAGACAGCCCTCTAACTATGAGTTAAACCTGCAGTCAGGATGGTCTAGGCTCTTGCGCCATGAGACTTCTTGCAGCCCAATACAATTTTGCTGTTTTCGACCATGTGGTGTCGTCAGTGTGAAATTCTTGTCGGGTATCCTCGAGTCGAGAACAGTCAGATAAATGATTTGTCGTCATCGGAGTAGTACCTACTACTGCAGAGGCTGCGTCCAGGGCTATCTCTCAGTCCGATCCTGTGCAGGTGAGCATTTAAATGATCATGGCCATTGACAGCTCTGAGCGCTGCAACTCGTGGCAATGGAGATCTGGTGGGATGCAACTCCTCATGTCCAGCAGTGAGGCCCACTACTTCCCTTCGGCTTTGTGTCGTTGGGAATCAATCAACTTCTCCTGAGCGGAGGATCTTACAGCATTTTTTGCGGCTCGATAGTAGGTAGGGGCGCCAGGCATAGTCATGCGGGAGCCTTCCCTTGCTAGGGCATCAGGTTGCTCATTCCCCCGTATGACTGCGTGAGATGGGATCCACTGCAAGACGATGGGTTTTCCCTCTGTAAGCAGATGCACCAACAGTTTTCTGCCCTTCAAGACATCATGGGACTCTGTTTCACTGTTTGTGGACAGACTGATGATTGCAGCTACAGAATCACATGATATCACAACTCTGGTGCGCTCCAGCTTTTTAATCATTTCAAGGGCAAGAATCACCGCACCGACCTCACCGTCGAAGTTGCTCGCCAGACGGCCCACAGGGGCAGAAACTGTCCCGACTGCAGAGAAAACACCAGCTCCTCCATTTTGCCTTGCACCAACAGCAGATCCATCCGTGTAGACCCGGAGCCAGTCTTCTTCCGGACAGTGGGTATGAATAGTTTTGAGAGTTATGAGAGCAGTCAGGAGTGGTTAATTGTTCTGGGTGTTTGGTATCGTGCTTTTACTGCTGAAAGTATGGAATGCTATAAGAATGGAAAATCAGGCTGGCAAGATCTGATCTCTAACCAACCATTCAGAGGGTAAGGCCAATTACTGTTGAGTCTGAACGTATTGCTGCTTCCTTCACCAGCCTATCAGCATCTTAATGTTTGCTGCATTGCTCTTGTGATGTGAGCCTCTCTTGTGAATGGAGGATTTACCCCAACTCCCATGACTTCAAACTGAAATAGATGGAACGTTCGACTGCCTTTCGGACGTGCTTAGGACCTGAAAAAGTTCGGTATTATTACCTTGGTTGATGACCAAGTGCCAACCTATTCATCTAACTTATTCTTGAGACTTTACGCAGTGTAGGACTGTAAACATTCTGCATGCCATCCTGCTGTGGGGTTTTTTGACTATTCAAAACCAATTTTAGTAATAAAGTTAAAAGTATCATTTTTGAGGTCTCAATATTATTTCTCTACCGGACTGTGCTGTTAGCTTGGTTGGTGATAACCAAGATCTGTACCATGATCTGTAAAACCTTTGAAAACGAAAATATTTCTTGCTGCAAAGCTCCAGCTCTCTCTCTATTTCTTTAAGACATTGGTCGGTTTTAATCACTCAATCTATTCTTATTTTCTCTTATAAGGCAAGCATTTTCTATGAAGAACTTATTGTGAAGGGTGGGTATTTGAGAGGCATAACACCCACCTTAATCATGCTTCCTAATGAAAATCAAATCAAGTTTACTGCTACAAAATGCTCACACACTGTTGACAGCATCTGTACTTTCCCACTTCACCAGACTCGTGCATTTATTATAAGATACTCATGTGTCCCAAAATCTTCCCTTCCATTTTGATAACATCCTTGATTAGAATTCTATCAAATAAGTTAACCAAATGGTATTAAACTCAAGAAATAAATCCACATCGAGAACCTCGAGATGTCGTATGGTAAGTGTCTCCTGCGACAACGGCATCTACCATGAGTTTCAAATGTTGTATTAAATTAAGTATTATCCCCTTAGCTTAAGCCTTGGTGTATCTTCTTGTCTTTCCATGAAACTATAATGTAATAAATTGTTTAATGTCGTGTGTGATACTTGAAACTTGGTTACCCACTTAATTCGAAGTACAAAATGCTTCCAGCAAATGTGTACTACATACATTGCATTTATTAATGTTTATTATTGTAGCTAAGTCTAACTCGGCCAAATCTGCAACCCCTGACTACTTATAAGTTATTTTGTCCGGAAAAAAATTTATATTTTGTCAAAAGAAGAAGAAGAAAACGTACCTAACTCTACAATATTTCGTATACATGATATTTTTGGATATATGTGTGTGTCTTATATTTTGTCCTAGTCTAATTGTTAGCCCTGAAACTGAGCAGAAGTTTAGAATCTTTTATATTGGTACCAAAACTGATCCTTATTAATTTATGTATTAAGACCTATACGTGAATATTTTTTATTGTACATGAAACTCTAGCTTCCAGAATCACTTCTGAAGTCCACACGTTTTATGTTTCTCGTTATTGGGAATGAGCCCTTCATTTAAAGTTATAGATCTAATTATAAATATTCATCAAGCTTAAATAATTACGTTATAGGTACCCATGTAAGTTTATTAGGCTGCAACTTGTAATGGTATTTCCCAAGAATCAAGTCTTCTATGGCGAGTTAGACGTAGGTCTAACTAGTTGTCAACTCCAAGACCAACTGTAAAAGTTAAGTAACGTTTTATGTGAATGAGGAACTTGGGTGGGTCCGAAATGCTTCAATCGCCCTTGTAAATTGATATTTTGGATCGTATGCAGTTGATATAGTGACTATGAAGAAAAATTCTTGACATGCTGATTATAAGAAAATAAATGTACAACATGAATTGGCGGTTGAGCTTTGGGGAGACTCTGATGAAAGTCAAATCTTGGATTATGCTGGTATTTACGAATTCTTCTAACTAGTCTGTTCGTTACGAAAGTCAGCACCTTACCCATACAATGTATTATACTGTATTTGATGCAGGACTGCTGAAATGAGTATGAATGATTGGTTAGTTGAATGTCGTGCATCTCAACAGTTCTGAACCAGGGATTCGTTCATCTCATCGACCATTCTGATTTTGAGTTTCAATGAATGGCTATTATGATCGTGATTGACGTGGAACGATCTCGTAACCGTTTTGGAGTTCATTTTCCATTAACTAGTGATTGCCTAGAGCACACATCCCAGTCGTATCCTTCAAATTGGTCTCTTGTCATCTTCGCATCACGGCAATCAAAACATTGAGTCCTGTCAACGCAAAAGAGGGTATCACCCTGATACATATTGGATCCATCACCAATTTTCTAACATATGTAGAGAGGAAAGACCCAAATGTGTGTACATATAGTTCATTGCTATTTTCCCTAAAATCAACTTTTCCTGCATTTTTATTCCTCATTTCTCATAAATTATTTATTACTTACCTTGTTTTGAAATTACAAAAGACCAATATGGAAGAGAACCAGCAGGGAGAGCGACTTGAGAAGTGAGTCTTGGTGGTTTCTTCTGTTACAATGACCACTATGATCAGGTCAAATTCTTGTTCATAAATTTTGAAGCTAAAGTTTTTTAACTAATTAGGGTGGTACAAGTTCAACTGGCATTCTCGTTTTTTGGATAGTTTTGAAGAAGTTAGTTTCAATCATTCAGTGAGTCCCTAGTTCTGCCAAGGTTTGGATCCACGAATAATGATTGGAGTATTATTTTCAATGACATTAAAAACACAATAATTGTGTTTTATTTTGGATAAAATTATTTTATCCAAGATATCTACAAATTGGAGTCAAGCTATCAAACCAAGCAGCAATTCGTAGTTTCCATTGAAAATGAATGTCAGGCCGCCCATATTGTTTGGAGATTCCACAGTGTCCAATGTTTTAAAATTTCGTGTTAACTTCTTTACTCTACAGACTCCGGAGGTTCCTGTATTTATTTCTAAAATCTGATATAATAGTATGGTGTTGGTGGTTCCCTCCCAATCACATGGACCATAAGCTCTTGACATCATATGTACAGTCCTGTTAGAGCGAAAATGGCCTGTCAAGACTCCTTAGCAATCATTGTTTGAGATTTTGATTGTATGGGTATCCAGTCTTAGCGATTTTCGTAATACTCTCAGAGGTATATTCCAGTTTGTCTACAAATTGTTGGCTCGTTTCTCCATATTTTTATCCACGTACGAGGTTTTGCCATTTAACCAATATCCAGCCAATCCCAATCTCATAAGGAGGTTTGCTATCTCGTTCTCCTCACATCTTTCATGTCCAGGTATCCAATCTTCGGAAATCTTGTTATCCGATCGTATCAGTCACGCAGTTTCCACTGCCGTGCAATGTTGCCTTAACGTAAGGTCAACTGTTGATTTTCATCTGTTTTGATTTGCAAAATCCTCCATTCAGACCCACTCAAGCCTTCCAACATCACATAGGGCACCATAGTATTTTAGAACTTAATCAGTTTCTACTTGTATTTTCTAACTAAATGTTGCTAATGGCATTTATAAAAAGTTGTGATCTAACCGTGTCAAAAACTATTGTGACTTGTTTATTGTAATGTGATGAAAGAATAAAAAATATATATACATTTAAGTAAACCTATCATTTCCCACAATCCTGTCATATTTTTATTTTAATCGAAAGCTGAATGTCTTTTAATGTCATATGTTTGAATCCCAGCACTCGCTTCTCTCCTCCCAAAGCAGTGAAACACTAATTAGCTTGTAGCCTTATGACCAAAATAAATTTTGATCGTTTCATATAGGTACATTGTATGACACAAAATTTTTCTGAATTATTGAGAAATACGGTGCCACTGAAGAGTGAAGAATAAAAACCTTATGCGAGTGCTTCCCACTGGGTATCTGGCTCATCCATGTCTTCTCCCACCTCTTTCCGCAGCTTCTAATTTGAGATCTTGTACAGATTTGGGATAACTGGAAGTAAATCCTAAACCGTATATTGCTTGAAATTTATTGAATTTCAATCATTTGAAGAAAAAAGAATTAGGGTGGCAAGTACAGAAGCAGGTGAGCAGCCTTGATCAGAATTTTCTCTTGTTACTCATTCTCCTCTTGGCGACCTTCTTCAACATGTGCTACAGTTCAATCAAGTCCACAGCAAAGATGTTGAGAAGAGAGAAATGATGATGATGTTGTGATGGAGGGTTGGGGAGGATTCATGTAGGGGTTTAAGGGGCTTTTACACGACAGACTTCACAACTCCACTTCTCCTGGTAAAGGGTCCTGTAATCGTCTACCAGGAGAATCTCTCCAATCTAATTGTGACAATCAACTGTTCCTCAGCACTCACAGCTTCACTCATAATCGTGTTTTTTTTCTCTCAGTATGAGGTCTCAACAAATTTAGCAAGTTTGAGAAAACCTCAGATGTCATTCGGATATCTTCTGAATCCAATACGTGAAGAAGTCTTGCATGGGTCAGAACTTTTCGTTGGACTTACAGTTTCGTCATCCATATCCTCCTTCTTTTCCGTTCACTGCTGCACAGCGCCAAAGCAGTTAACGCGACACCCACGGATTGCTGCTTAGTTAAAAACGGAGCCATTTGAATGACACATTTGATGCTTCGATGGGAAACAAGGGCAGATCAGCATCAAACTGGTCGGGCGCCCAAGAACTAATGCGACGTTCAGTCGCGATGAGGGGGGATGGAGAGATCGGGACCATAAACTGGAACGGGCAGTGTAAAGCGTGGTTTATATTGGGCGACAATGACCACCTTCTGAACTGGTTGGAATTAGAGCCAGGTTTCGCATTGCGCCGAAAGACAGCAGCTGGAAGAAGTAGCTGACGACGAGAGCAGGCCATGTGCTTGATGGAAAGCACTACCATGTCCAATGCAGGAAACAGATGGAATGACAGCTATGTACAATTTATTGATGAATCCGTGTATATCTACATCTATCACTAAATGATTCTACTGAACTACGCTCCATTATTTACGAGGAAAAAATGTAGATAGGTGTGTACAATGAAAGAATGGTTTTCTAGTCTTTATCACAGAAGAAATGATTTTGTGAGTCCTAGTTGCGGTATTTTATTTTTATATCCAGAAGTAATTTATTATTCCGATATTTCATTAGGTTTCTAGTCGTTTAAATTGAGGCCAGGTCTATTAGATCTCTCTCCATTGAGCTCTTTCAGACTGTTGCAGCTGGTGATTATTTGCTGACTCTGGTATTTTGCTCAGTATTTTTACTCCGACGTTTTAATAAAATTGTGCATTAAGGAAACGTGCATGCACTTCAACAATGAGTGCTATGTTACGTGCTACTGAGGCCCTGAGAGTATTCAATATCATATGAAGGGTTGCGGCCTTTCCCACATGAAAAGCCTAATTATTTTCCCATTTCTTGCAAATCAATTCTTGGACCAGCACATGCGATTGGAAGGATCCAGGAGTATGTTGCATTAGCAGAAGTGATGCTGGGCTCTCCAACTATCGAATCGCTCCTCGATCCCCTACATGGAAGCAAATCTGGGATGGAGATGTGGACAACAGGTCACTCGAGGTGTTTATGTGGAATCGATGCCAGAACCGTTCTTTCATTCTATGTACTTCTCCAAATTTCTTTCTCATAAATACTTTTATACCTGCTAGTTATATTGTGTTCTGCATTTTTAGTTTTCATGTTTCTCTCATCATATTATGTTACTTATTATTCTTTTTAAATTATGTTGTTTTATTTTTTGATCTCTTGAAAATTATTGGAAGATTTGTGGATTCTTGACTAACCCTCATGTTGGATTTTGAAGCAAATCTTCATATATACATTTTTTTAATTTTTATATTCTCTATCTATCTACTTTTTTCTAATTTTTTCCAGGAGAATGAAAAAAATAAAGTGCCATAACGAGGGTAATGTTATCTTTTTTTATACATACGTGACATTAAAATCGAATAAATTTACCTATTAGATCTGTCCCCTTGTTTGCAAATCTTATTTACTTTCCCAACTATCCGGTAAGTCAAAGAAAGTTTGTGCAATTGACACGATTCGCACAAAGTTGTGAGAACTTATGTTGTACACTGGAACTTGATGATCATTTTATTACTGTTCCCGTCAAAATCGGTTTGGCCGTTAATTCAGAACATACATTGAAAGAATCTATCAATAGTTAGAAGTTATCTGACAGCACACTTAGCACTTTTATAGTGCTAGTTTTATATATAAGGATTATCTACATTTACCTCATACATGTTAGGGTAGGTACCTAAACGCGTGTTTGCACTGAATATATATCAATAAATTATTTTTTCAAACTTATTGTTCCAATTTGATGAAGATTTGCTTCGCAGGTCTTATAACATCTATGCCAAATGTTATTTAAATCTAACACCATTTAATGACGACGAGGGCTCTATATTGGATAATATTATTATGTAGTATTTACCTAAACCCTTACATTAATGAGGTACTTACCAGAAATCGAACAGACACCGAATATATGAACGGTCCAAAAAATGAACTGAATGAACGCAAGTGGGAGTATATCCACTGCCCAATCACAAGGTTGCAAAAATTTTAGTTGTCGCACTTCTTATATTGTATCGAGTTCTGTCCATGGAGGAAATTATCAAACGCTGGCTTGAGATTAAACAGCATTCAAATAATACATAATGGCTGACATATTTCGAGAAAATAACAGAGAAAACATTTCGAATAAGGCTAGTTTGACTATAAACACACTCAGAACAGTCCTCAAACATGGCAGAACTAGCACACTTTTTCTTCAATATTGTTCGACTGCCCCTTTCACCTTCCCGACCAATAGGACAGTCCACCAGGCCGATGAACAAAAGCTATTGGCGGATAGAAATCTGGACTGTTTGTCTCAAAACTGCTTACGTTCAGTGGCGTAACGTACAATATATGCGGGGGGGCCGGGAACCCACCCTAGCCAAACAGGGAGACCGCTCTAGCAAAATTCATTTTTTATTTTAAAGAATAAAGTGGAACTAACGATTTAATATTAAATATTTTAAACATACTCGTAAATTAAAGCTCAAAATTAATTAAGTCAATGCTAGCACACAGCGAAGTGGATGAACCTGCTTTCCTTTCTCCTTACGCTCGCGTCAAAGTGATTCTCGTCTATATTTGGGATCGTCCGCCAGTGTTCGTGTATTCCCGCCAGCGCTCGGGTGTCCCCGCCTTCTCCTGAGTGGTGGTTACAATGTAAACAAACTTTTGAGATTTTGAGGTTAGTGCGCGAATTGCGGGAGTTTAATGTTTTTCATCATGTTGTTGATTCGAATCGTTATAATATAAATTGTATACCATATTGATACTTAAAAATGACCGAAGGAAGTGACGTGTCTCTGGGAAAAAGGTGACTTTTATAATACACGATCATCCAAAAGTTTGCTATGTAGACTAGAAGTCTCGTGTTTGTAAAGGTAGGTTAAATTGTTATATTATTATGTATTTTTAGTAAGGTTATGCAATTAATAACGTATACCTTAACATCACCATCACATTTTTAATCAAAAATGAAATTCTTCCACCATCATTTTTTTTATATCTCCAAGCCAACTTGCCCAGGTCGAGATTCTTCCAATCGGTTTAAATAAAGCAATAGCTTCCTCTGGCGACATCACGCTGCAGTTAAATGCAATGCTCCTGAATTCACCAAGAACTGGGCATCTAAAAGAAAGTGGTGAACATCCTCCCATACACATAGAGCCTCCTCAGGAGATCACTAGGTTGATCCAGTCTCCAATACAGAATGCATGTGCCAGCCACTCCTCAAAGCCTGCCCTCCTATGCACTGCAAACGGCTTTCCATGTCCAACTTGAGGGTGTTGTATTCATAAAAGGACAAATTTTCTGGTACAAAGTGCTACTCACAAACGCGAGCATACGTTTCTGCATAGCCAGCTCCAACCCAAGCCTGCTCAACTGCTACGATTCTGGGGACTCGAAACTCAAGACATTTTTGAAACCCCCAGCTAATACTCAAAGTGGAGTTAAAGAGTTTAAACTAACAGTGGATTAAGCTCGGTCTCCAGATACATAAATAGTTTGGTGCAAAGTAATGGAGACGGAAACATTTCCTAATGAACTGCAACTGCACTTACTCCATTGCATCATACTCCAAGTAACCCCATGATTGTGCTGCTAACACAAAATAGCTCTCATTAGAGACTTCCATTTAAGCAGGGATAAGGATGTTTGGATTGAAGAACGCCTGGCCCCAGACACAATTCATAGCTGTCCTTGCGTGATAAGTTCTTACTAAATGACAGTCTAGGCGTTAAAATGACCCCCAAGTAAGGATATTCGCTAACTATTTGGAGATCAGTCCAATGTTCTGTTGCCCGACGCCTGCCTCCCCTCGGGAACACCAAGACCTTGGACTTTTTCCAAATTTGCCTCAAGCCCCCACATCTCACAATACCCAATTCATTTAACTATCGGGAAAAACACAAGGGAGAAACAGAAAAATCAAACTCAACTAAATCATAGTCTATTTACAATCAGAATAAAAAAAGTTCCTTTATACACATTGACTAGCAAGTATTGCCAAACAATCTTTTTGACACACACACTAAGTCAGCGTTTCATGTCATTTCATTTTAATATATCACAGAGAACATTATTAAAATATTTTTTTTTTCCACTTTTTAAATTTACAACGAACAAAAGTCATTTTGTCATATTATTTAAGAACTTGAGAAAAAAAAAATCACATCTCATTTTCATCAAAATATTATGAATCGAACACGGGGAACAAAATACATCAATAACGATTTTCAACAAACAATTTAAAAAATAATTTTTTGTTGCAAATTGTGTGGGAGGGGAGGTTTACTACAATAATTAACCGTCTACGTACATCGAAATCACTTATAAAATTAAATAAATCACTTCCATATATGAGTAGTGTCGAAGATGTCAAAAAACAATGAAATAAGTCTGAGCAAAGGCACTGGACATTTTCAACACTTACAAGGAACTTTTTGTCCTTAAAAACTTAAAGAAAAAAAACAAGGTTTTAGAAGGAGCAATCACACTTATGACACATTTAAATTAAATAGAAGCTGAACGATATTGCGAAGGACGTGATCTTAAGAAACGATAGAAAATCCTTCCTGTCTACGATAATAATTAGCTCGAAAAAACGTTGTAAAGTATTTTAGTGAATAAAATCATGTAATACTACATCATCGAATCTTACATTGAAGAAAAAAGTTAAGTCAGAATGACAATTTCACAACGACTATGAACAGAACGAAATTGTACAAATCAATTACCCACTACTTCCTCTGTTTTATGCTTAACTCAAACAAATTTAGTGCTATACAAATAGGGATTGCGCTACCTCCAAATAATTCTCGACTTATATCCATCGATAATTTTTGACGATAGGAATTTACGTAAAGGTAATAAAGATCAGAAATCATGTGCAGGCGTTATCTTTAACAATGTAGGTAAGTATTGAGAGGCAAAAGATATTCCTTAAGGGAATACGCGAATTATCTGAAAAAGAAGCTAGGGCTCTTTTTACGTTCCGATTTCTAAAAGGGGTCCTAATACGGAACAGCTGCGTTGAACATGAATACATACGAGAAGTGTACGTGGATAATTCAACTTGGCAACGCTTTGACCTTGACTCTGTAGAATTTGGATCCTTCAGGTACGTGGTATCTGTTGTCCTTCTGTAAATAAAATGAAACATTGGTGAGTAACGCGTTACAGGGTCGTACACATTACTAGGTACAGTAAAACTAGCTGCAGGCTCGAACATCCAAAAATCTAAGGACTTTCCAAATTGTTCCATCTACTGTTGGTTGTGCACAAAGATGTATTGAACTCATTGGATTGTCCATGAGTCTACTTTGATCCCCCCACTCCAGGCCATCCCCAAGCCCAAGATCTTAATAGATAAGTCTCATAGATAATCTAAACAAAAACCAGTGTTACGATCTATCTACTCCACCTGGACGCTAATTATAATTAGAGTTAACCATAATTGTGGTTAACCCTCTGGTCCAAATAAGAAAATATAGCAAAATTTCAATCCAGAATCAGCTTTTCACTAGCCCTCTGTAAAGGTCCTCCCTCAAGGGTAGGACTTTGCATTGCCAAACCTCCCATTCTTGCAGGTAATGCAAACAGTTCTGCTGTCCTTTTGGGAATCCCTCCACAGTCAACAGTTGCTGGCATGACTGTACCTTGGATCCAACTGACATCAAATTACCTGATGCTGCAGAATTAATACTTCACTTTCAAACTAGTCTGTCTCATAGATAATTTAAACAACTAATAGTTTTATTGTCTGTCTACTCCATCTGGACGCTAATCATTGTTAACACCCCGGTCCAGATAAGAATATACAGCAAAATTTCAATCCAGAATCAACTTTTTGGTAGCCATCATTAAAGGTATGTACTCCTGGTTTCCTCAAGGGTAGCACTCTGCATTGCCAAACCTCCCATTATTGCAGGTAATGCAAACAGTTCTGCTGTCCTTTTGGAAATCCCTCCATGGCCAACCATTGCTGGCATCTCTGGACCTTGGATCCAACTGTCATCAAATTACCTGATGCTGCAGAATTAATACTTCACTTTCAAATTAGTCTGTCTCATAGATAATTTAAACAAGTAATAGTTTTATTGTCTGTCTACTCCATCTGGACGCTAATCATTGTTAACCCTCTGGTCCAGATAAGAAAATACAGCAAAATTTCAATCCAGAATCAACTTTTTGGTAGCCCTCTGTAAAGGTATGACTCCTTGGTTTCCCTCAAGGGTAGGACTTTCCATCGGCAAACCTCCCATTCTTGCAGGTAATGCAAACAGTTCTGTCAATCCCTCCATGGCCAACAATTGCTGGACCTTGGATCCAACTGTCATCAAATTACCTGATGCTGCAGAATTAATACTTCACTTTCAAACTAGTCTGTCTCATAGATAATTTAAACAACTAATAGTTTTGTTGTCTACTCCATCTGGACGCTAATCATTCTTAACCCTCTGGTCCAGATAAGAAATACAGCAAAATTTCAATCCAGAATCAACTTTTTGGTAGCCCTCTGTAAAGGTATGTACTCCTGGTTTCCTCAAGGGTAGCACTCTGCATTGCCAAACCTCCCATTCTTGCAGGTAATGCAAACAGTTCTGCTGTACTTTCAGGAATCCCTCCATGGCCAACAATGGCTGACATAAAACTCCTTCTTTAAAACCCCCTTGGATCTAACTGTCATCAAATTACCTGATGCTGCAGAGTTAATACTTCACTTTCAAACTAGTCTGCCTCATAGAGAATTTAAACAACCACTAGTCTTATTGTCTGTCTACTCCATCTGACGCTAATCATTGTTAACCCTCTGGTCCAGATAACAAAATAGAGACAAATTTCAATCCAGAATCAACTTTTCGGTAGTCTCTGTCAAGGTATGTGCTCCTGGTTTCCCTCAAGGGTAGGATTCTGCATAGCCAAACCTCCCATTCTTGCACGTAATGCAAACAGGTCTGATTCCCTTTTGGAAACCCTTACACGGCCAACAATTGCTGACATAACCTCCTTCTGTATAACTTCCCTTGGATCAGAATCAATACTTCAATTGCAGAATCAATACATCACATTAAAACCCACATGATATGGTATTAACTTGGTGCTAATGCTAATTCGTGCATTTACATAGAGCTGTCTTTAGTCTTTGAAGGAAGCTATCTAATATGCTTGTACTTACGAATACTGATTATATATTTAACGTTATAACTCACATTTTGATTATTACGTGACATTTGCATTGATTTGAGAAATAAGAAAATGGAATTTGAAGAGGTTGACTACATAGATATCTTACCTTCCTAGCTCTGCAGTATTCCTTGTCGACCACTTCTCCGACGGTGTAAAGTGTACGTTTGGGATTGGTTTCTGCAGCAATAAAACGTAGATTGAAAAATTTGTACAATTGTCCAAAGAATATACGTATTGTACCTGGTACGCACAAGGACATTCAACTGTATTTAACAGTAGCAGGCAAAACTCACCGTTCAGACCGAGAAGTTTAAGACTTTCACAATGAAGAACAAAGAGGGTGCTAGATTCTTGGACAATAGTGTAAGCTGAGAGATCATAGTCCCATGCAACCAGCACGTTATCGCCTGGATTGCATCTGGAAATAAACAAACAAGTAAATAGTGACTCGTGTGTCAAGTATATGCAAGTTTTATGAACATTTATGAAGTTCAGCGTAGATAAACAACATCTAGGTGCGTATGAAGCAAAATATGAAAAAGATGAGACTGATAGATAACGTTATTCTAAAAAGTTGCGGAAATTATAATTTGTTCCGAACTGAAAACTGACTACATTGAAGAAGGCAGAAAAATTAAACACCAGTCCCTGTCCTTATGATTTTGAAACCCTAAAGGTGTCGAGGAAGAAAGGAAGAATTTCGAGTTTTATTCCATTCCGTTCTGATTTGGCCAAGTGTAGCACTTGGTTTTAGAACAACCTATTCCTACCTCTGTCCATCTCACGTCATCCCTAAAAAAAACAACCCCTAGTACAGTGGTGTCGTACGCAAGTTAGTTAATGTTCATAATTTATTATAAAAGTCTGAGACTGTTCGTGACCCATTATCTCAGCAACCCCTGTCCGATTTTGATGATTTTGAAAAATAATTTAGGCCTAGTTAAGTTCTTCAAATCTGCGGAAACAGATTTCGAAAATATGAATTAGGCGAACCACAATAAATTATCAAACTTTACGCTTTAGTGGCGGTATGGCGTCACTTTGTTCACTCATGCCCAGGAACCATCTGACTCATAATTTCAAAAAACTGTTTCCGCATATTTTTGCATCTTGAATAGACAAATGAAAAACTTTTTAGTGTGAGTGTTAGTGTTTTCTTATTAAAAAAAAGGAAATGAAAATCGGTTCAGTGGTTCTCGAGATAATGGGTCAGATGCGTCAAAAAATGCCATTTTCAAGGAGAGGCGAAAAACAGAAACATAACAAATTTAGCGTTTTCTCGTCGTTCTAATGAACTATTCTTGATAAAAGTGGAAGTTTTTCGATTGTGTTAGCAGATAATCGTGTCTTCCATGCTGTTATCGGTTGATCGTGTCTTCCATAGTGTTATCAGTATTTTTATCGGTATCAAGCTTGTTTTTTCCTTTATTATCGTTTGTCAATGTCAGTTTTGAAGTTTTGATTTCTCGTTCAAGGCGGGCGGCTTTTAAGCCTAATTTCAATATGTTCCTTCGAGCTTTTAATATTGTCTAATATACCATTCTTTTCAGAATTAAATCTAGTTTTTTCAAGACCAAAAAAAAAAAATTTTGGCTGTCATTCTGGAAAAAAAGCTACAAGTCAATACGTCGTCAAGTCAATTGTTTATATTTGTACCAACAATAAAAAAAACCTTTTCATTTTAAAAAGTCAAATTTGAAAGGACATTTGGAATAAGTTGAACCGAGGATTTTATGGACACTGACAGATATCAGTAATATTCGATTTCTCATACAAATAAGAATAGAAGAAAAACTGAAAACAGTAGCGAAAATTAAATTAGGCTGTAACCAACTAACGCTATATGACTCAGGCCTGCAAATATAGTCACAGACAATTTATAATAATTATGAACATTTAAGGGCGTTAGTTGGTAACGTGCCTACCTAATTTAATGTTACTACTTAGCACGGATGTTTATTCTTCTATTCTTATTTGTATAAAATCGAATATTACTGATATCTGTCAGTTTCCATAAAATCCTCGGTTCAACTTATTCCAAATGTACTTTCAAATTTGACTTTTTAAAATGAAAAGTTTTTTTTTTTATTGTTGGCACAAATATAAAATGTAGTATGCAATTTACTTGACGACGATTGTTACAGCTGATTGGTGCCAACAATGAAAACCCGTTTGATTTGAAGAAAAAGTCAAAATTTCACTCCTCCACCACACGTGTGAACATCCTTCCTTATCCTAAGGATATATACCATAGTATTACGTTAAAAACTACCCACAATTATAAATTAAATTCTGGACAGTTTGCTGTATTGTTTGTTACAAAAATTATGGTAATGGCAATAAAATATATTAATTTATTTACTAGGAATAATTTTATCTCGCATTAAACTTGGGATTTTCTTGGAAACCCGCAGATAACAGTATTATTCAATTAACACCACACAATTTAATCAAACATATTTCTGAGAGCTAGGTATCAGCGTATAGGGGAACTTACGTGTCAATTCGCACCTTCCTCGATTTGATCAAAGTGTTTGTGCTAGTGCTCTGCAATATAAATACGTAGATTATTACAAGAATGAATATCCAGTACTGTAGATGTACCATTTTCCAGTTGAATGAAACCTTTTTCCAAAAGAATTAAACCTTTATCAGAAACAATTAAAACTTTTCCCAATTGAATAAACACTTTCAGTGCGGGCACAGAAACCTGACCCAACGCCTCTGACGGGAGTGCTCAACTTCGGAAATTTGACATTGGCTCTTTATTGTTGGGTCTTTAGGGTATATATTATGTATTGAAGGTGAGATAATGAGATAATACCAATTTTCAAGGCATGATGTCATATGACATCACCCGTGAGCCACGGCACTCCGAGTTATGCAAACCCGCAATGACTCAACGATTTTGTTCTTTGCTTGCTGTAAACGCTCTGAAACTCGTCCGAAATCATGTTGTTCGGTTGTGAAGAGTTATTGTATATATAGTGTATAGCCAATTGTCTCGGGAAAAGGTTTAATTCTTTTTGAAAAAGGTTCGATTCAACTGGAAAATGCTATTAATATTTAAACTAACAAATTACGCAAATAAAGCTTTCAATATAAGAACTTTTACGATGAGAAAGAATTAGGATGAAGGCACAGTAGGGACTAGGGTCTAGGGAAGGCCGATAGCCGATAGGACTATCGATATATCGATAGTTTGCCACTATCGATAGGACTATCGATAGTCGGCTGACTATCGATGTTTGGGAATACGAAATAACTCTGCCCGCTTCCCTTGAAATTTAAAGCTTCACTTGAAGGAAAGTTGATTCATTCTAAGAATTGAAAGGCATCTACAATAGATCTACGGTTCCTCCCATTCACAACTCAAATTCATTGAATGAGAACAACAGTGCATAGGTCTAGAAAACCTCAGGGGGGTGTCAAAAACCTGGGTTTTAATAAAGATTTAACGAAAGGTATAAGAAGGTAGAGAACTCGAGCGTAGGAAAAATTATAATTATTTGCCAATAAATATGGTATTTGCTACTACGTATGTCTCATTGCCTTTTTTTTAAACCTCTTAAGTTTTCATTAATTTGATCACATATCTATTCCATTTCCAACTAATTGAAATTTAGAAACTTTTAAATTTCTCCGTTAAAAAAAAGGACATTTTTCCGTATTTCACTTGTTCCTACTTGAAAATATTTATGATTTACCTAACTCATGTATGCCTTAGGAATCTACTCAATATTTGATTAAAGTAAATTATTATCTATTTGACTCTAAACAATAATTATTATTGAGCTGAGTTAATGTAGGAATAGGTATTTTATACAGGAGGGTGGATCCCATCCCCATTGAACGTGCTAATACATGCACGTTGGAAGAGGCTGATCTATTTGCCGACAATGGGGATAGGGTCCAGGCATTCCTTTCAATATTCCGTACTATCGATACTATCGATAGTTAGTCACCGATAGTATTGAACTATCGATAGTGTCTCACTATCGACTATTGGCCTTCCCTACTAGAGTCAAGGGGGAGGCATGAAGCCACTCAAGCCTGACTGGGTAGAGAAGATGAGGTTAATAGAACTGTTAATGAGTATTTAGGTTATAGACAAGACAATATTTAGGTTATAAATTCGGAAGAATCCATACCAATTTATCCTTGACTGAACGAGATTTTCTAGGAGATGGCTCAGGACTCGTAGCAACATCCCTGCTGCCACTTGAACTCGAAGAAGCCGTTTCATTTCTGAAGAAATAAAGTATTGTGTAAACCATAATGGAGATTCAAATTTTGTAAAATATACAGAATTGATAATTTTAAAAAGTAGAGTGAGTACTAACAGGACTACCACTGAAGACGAGGGACTGAGACTTCTTGGTGGCGTCGTTCCAGCGGCTCCTTTCAAAATTTGGATTTCCTCAAGATGGCGGGATTTCTCCATTTCAAGATTCAAAACACGTTGCTGCAATACGTCAGGGTTGGATTCTCTGTGGAAGAATACGATCAAACATTATTGAACTGGAATTGTATTGGGTCAGGGAGTTAAACTGTGGAGTTCACTGTCGATTGATTTTATTGACAGATCTCACTGTAACCCTCACTATCAGCTATTATCTTAAAAATATGAGTGTTCTATGCATTCTGTGCGTCCTTTCTCACCTTGTGTACACAGCTAAGTTCATGGTTGGATTCACAAGGTGTCTCAATTCTTGAGTGTTGTGTACAAGACTCAGTTTGCTCAGATTTCGAAGATTTTATGACGTTCCTCAATACTGAGGCGTACGTACGTGTTTCCACGTCGCAAGCAGATAGTGGGCGCTTTTGAATTCAAGAGACAGAGATGTGGAGCGAGGAAGACTGAATCATAGGCCGAATGACCTGAGCAAGAAGCCAAACATCATTGCCACATGATGCTCCTTTTTTTAGATCAAGTATCATTTTCAATCAACCGTAAGGGATAATATTTCAGGGAAGAAAATATTGAAATAAAGGGAACATTATTTTTCTTGATTTTATTAGCTTTCAAGTGTTAGAGAATTGAATGAGACCACCCGGGTTGCTGTACGTGTAACCGTTAGCTCCCCACAAGCGGATATTATAACAAATTAAAAACTAAATAAATACCTCTAAATTAAAGCGTAATTTTTAGACGTATCAATAGTCGATATTCCAATTAAGTGAACGAGATCATTTGTGTTAGTCTACGTTCATCCATTCGCATTCCACTAGTGGATATGTGGTGAATCAGAAGTAACAGAGATTAGAACATTCTGTGTCATGTTTGGCAGATGACCATCCTTGTATTTAGGTATTACACGCAAAATTGTTAAACAATCCAACATTTTCAAGGTTTGTTTGCTCACAAAAGTTGAAATAGGGCAGGAATTTAAGCATGTTTTATCCCAACAACTCAATTTACTATTTCAATAATGGTTTATAGATGACTAGGGAACACGCGTCTTGAGCGAGTGTAAGAGCAATGAACTGCTAAATATCCTCGAATAAGTTCCAGAAACTGCTTCAAACTAAGATAATCCGCAGTTTTTTGTTTACCAACATTTATTAAAGTTTTTGTACATTACAATACTTTAATGTTCTGCTAATATAATAATAATAATTGTCTATGTACTTAGTACAGTGAAACATGTATGAGGGCTGCCCAGTGAGTTAACTTTCAATAGCCAAAATGTATAGTGATAATAAATTAATTTTTGGCTACAAAAATTAAGTAAATTAACTAGACGACATTAACTGAATCAGTTGTCATTTTTCTTTTAAGACGCAGGGGGAGCCGTCTCCTCTCCCACGATGAAAGTAGTTGGTCGAACGCTGATGATTGATGGATGCATATTATGCATTCGATTCATGCTAATTTTGATAGCATCTTCCACTTCAGGCACTCCCAGGTCCCGGTGGATCACTTCATTTCTCACAAACCAAGGGGATTCAGTGATCATGTAATGATCCGCAGTGGTGATACAAACTCAGATTATCCAGTTTCAAGCTTAACAAAGTGTTTACGATTTCCCGCTTTCCCAAAGCCCATTCCCAGGTCTGGTCTTACTAGATACCAGAGGCAGCTGCTAACAAGAGCACAGTCTTCACCCCCTGGCAAAAATGAAAAAGATCCCTGGTAATGGTAATATTATAAATATAATATTATACTGTTTTCAAACTTGTCCCCATGAATCCTCATTGAAGAGCAGAAGAGTTTCAAATCCACACGCCCAAACAGAGCCTCAGGATGGGCGAGAAGATGGTGGAGTTGTGAGTTTGGATAGAAGGGGGTAAGGGGTTTGCTGTCAGGGAGCACGTTCCATCTGTGCCCTGAATGGAAGGAGAACACAGCGTTTGATTCGATCTGGGTCCGAGGAATGAACCAATGTGCGAGCACCTGAATCTCAGGGACACCTATTTGTCCTCTAACCCACCAGAATGCGTGCTATAGCGCTAGAATCACCAAAAAAAACACTATTATTATCAGTTGATTGTCCCCAGCCCTTGTGACTGAAGTACTATAATTGTCATTGGAGCAAAGAGTGATAGCAGGACTGCAACAAACCTCAAAGGCAAACAGAACTTGTTCCACGATTTGCAAGTTCAACCCTCACTACTACGAAAAGGTAGTTTGGCTCTGCGGACAGAGGTAAGTAACAAAACTTTTCTGCTTCCCTTGTCTTTTTTGCTGCAATAATGGCAATGAAGCTTTGGTTAAAGATGGAATTGGGCTTTCACCTTCAGGATGGTTCTTGCTGGGTAGATAAGAATTTAAAGTCTTGCAAACCATGATTCTCTTAAGTTTGACAACTTTTTTTTAAATAGGTATTTACGTATCTACTAATGAACCTCTTTTAAAGGTAGGATCAAGTTGTTTGTTCCACGATTTGAAGCCAAGAAGAGGCGAGAAAAGATCATTTTTTCCATTCTCTGTGGTTGTCTGATACACTGTCAGTGCACCTCCTGGGTTCCACTGTTGGGTGCTAGACAAACTGGTACATTTGATGTACCTTTTTCAATTAGTAATTTTATTATTCGTTTCATAATTCTTTCATATTTCTGCCAGGGCGTTCTCCCACCGATTTGAGAAAGTGAGTCCGAATCTCGTCCAAGCTGCTCTAACCACTATTTTCAACTGATTACTGTGGTTTCATTTGGGTTACTTGAAAACTGGTCGTACACTGAGTCCCAGAATTTCGAATTTCCCATTTTGAAGGCGGAGGAAGGCGTTCATTTGACATGTACACTGTCATCCCATCGTTATAGAGTTTTATAAATAAGATTGCGTTACGCTTAAAACCTGAAATCAACTCTCCCTTTACCGTAATGTTGTGCTGAGTTCCATAACGAGATCTTTCTGCTTCGTCAGCTCCAAATTCAGCTCGGATTCTCGAGCCCTCAAATCTTCAAGCTGCCTGTCCTTATCCATCACCAGTCGTCTGACAGTTTCGTTGAAAAGAACCTGGAACGAATAGAGCTAGTAAACAAGCGATCCATAGAAACAAGAAAACAACTTATGCTTTCATACAATCAGGGAAAGTCAATTAATCAAGACTCCAAACCACTCCAAACCCCAACGGAAAAAAATACCAACGTTCTATTAGCGAGAAAAATTATCACTAAAAGTTACTTTTCCTTAAATTTTTGAGCTTCACTGGCTTAAAACGATAAGATCACCAAAAATATTATTTTTCCAACATTTTCCACAATGCTTTTCACATCTATTTCGTATTCCTCTTCCAACACTACCTAATTACACCAGGACTTAAGGAGAATTACAAGATTTCTAAGACCCCAGGGAAACCAATTTACTAGAAAGGTGATACCACGGTATGATTTGGTATACATCAGTATCTACTCATTTTATTGCCTAACGTTTGATTTCTTTCCAAACAGTAGCAACAGAATGAACCACAAATCAAATTTAGAATCATCGATTTCAAAGCTTTTATTCCGTAGGGTGTACCATCAAAATCCAAAAATAGAGGGAATTGGATGATTCGAAGTGACCGAAACAGCTGTGTAAAGAAAGTCAACAAATGACGTCTTAAGGAGGTCATCGAAGTTTAAAAAATTAATATAAAGATTCGTTATTACAATTTAAATGTGACTCACCTGACGGTCAGCATCTGCTCTAAGTTTAACTTTTTCAACCTCCCGGGTAAACTTGGTACGCTCGTCTTCCAAAGCGACCATGTGCTGGGCCAACATTTCCTCCCTGATGCGGTTCACGATGGTATTGTGTTCAGATCTCTCTATCATTTCACAACCCTAACAAGAATGAAACATTCAATCATTAAACGTCATAAACGATACTGCATAAACACACAGACTATTGAAAAGCAAATTGGCTTACTTCCATCTTCTCGTGGATGTGGCACGAACGATCTATACTTTGAGAGTACAACTTGTACCGGGATGTGATAGCCTCAATTTCCTCTTTGTGCCTCGTAGTTACTTCTTGCACAGTCACGCGCTCAGCTGCCAAATCTGCTTCCAGTTCTTCCACACGCTCTCTCAATTTTTCATTCTCTTCAACGATGGATTTCATTCTGCTCTCGAGGTCCGCTTCCCTTCTTTCAGCCGCTAGACGCAACTCATATTCCTGAGACAAACACACCAATTAGCATGATCTGAATTGTGATAGAAGAAGAATGCGATGTTAAACAAAATGTTCTCCTCACTCAGGTATTAGAGCAGTGGCTAAGAAACTCAAACACGTTACTAAAATGGAATTGGTTGCTAAATGGACATTTATCAACGTTGTATTTCTACCTTAAATTCCTAATTGGAGTTTCCCAATTCAACTGTAGTTTCAAAAAATCAGATCCCAAAATTGGAACGAGTAGCAGAATCTCATTTAGAAATAATTTTTTTGTCGTAACTTTCATGGTTATCAACTATATGACTCTCTAGTTGCATATTTCCGCCAACCCCAACAGTACTACCACGTCAATCAATATAAGAGAGGCGCTATAGGGAGAACAAATGCTGCTCCAATTACATCATCTAGTTCCTGTATTCCAAGCAGAAATTTAGGCAATCAAGGCAGCAGCTGAAGAGAGCCTTAGTAGGCATTTCTATAGGAGCCTGGGTCCGCTCCTCTTCGACAGCCAAGCTTCGATAAAAGCCCCAATGGTTCCAATCATCTCTTCCTGAGTGGTATGGTGCATGTGAGCCCTTAAAACCAAGCGAAACATAACCGGGTTCGCCTAGAGCTAGTGCCAGTGCACAGAGGCCTAACTGGTGATGCAAAGGCTGACGAGATTGCTAAAAGGGGATCCAGAAAATGCCCTTTAGGAGGGCCTGAGCTGACAGTTGGTTTATCAAAAACCACCTTCACAAAGACCATCAGCACGTGAATCGACCTGCAAGATGGTCCAATATTGAAGGACATGTCCACGGTAAACTCAAGGTGGGCGAAATCAACACTAAAATTACTGAATTAGTTAGGGAATTAGGGAACTAAAACCCATGGAAAGCCTTATAACGTGCTTTGCACCCCTACGATTTCATCTATATCACATAGGAATCAAACAAGGTTCAACCCTGAGCAGACCAAGTGAGGAGACTGATGAAAAGGCATCCAACACAGTCACCCATCGTTGATTTGAACTTTTGAGGCACCACCCTCAATATGTTCAACTCGAAGACAACAATTAATCAAGGGTCACAACAGGAGGCTTTTCAATTAAACGAAAAATTCGCTGGAAAGTACAATAAGGCAAAATACTTCTGTGCTCAGGGCTCAAAATTCCCACTTTTGAGTTTTTCCTATTTTCCAGTTCCATAATCAGACCCACTTTGAATTTTGAATCACCCTTAATAAATCTCTTGAATGAGGGAACACTCCCTCGTGGAGACGGGAAGAGCGAGGTTTGCAGTGAAGTATAGGACGGAGCCTTGAGCTGGTGGGAAAAAGTAATGAGGATGGAGCCACATAGGTATCCCGCAATTTGCTACCGCCAGTTATGAGAAACAACCAAGCGAGGGGCGGACCTGCTGAAGTACAATTGGGCTTCACAATATTATTTTTATTCTATTTTATGGCACACTGTGTAAGCCGTTTTATAGATTGCTATAGATGTTAATACCTGTGTAGCAATAAAGAATTATCTATCTATCTATCTATATTCAAAGAGAACAAATAATCAAGGGTGTCAAGAGGAGGCTCTTCAATTAAATGAAAAACTCTCAGGAAAGTGCAATAAGGCAAAATACTTCCGTGCTCAGGACTCAAAATCCCCACTTACTGAGTTTTTCCTATATACCTACATGTACACTGTCGAAAGACTTTCTAGTACCACTAGTTAATGGCCCTGCTACGCAGGTTAAAAAGAAATAGGTGAATAACACAATGAGGGAGTATAGTAACAATATGCAAAGTCAAAAAATCTTATATCCCAAATCCCCGAGTAGAGGACCACGTCTTTCCCCGGGAGACGCTTCACCCCGCTGGGGCCCTCCTTCCTTCATGGCGGGGTCGGGGTCCCGCCCAGCGTTACCACCCCAGCGTGAAAAGCTGATATACTCTGATAAGCTCGTCTTTATATACTGTGATAGTGTGGTATGCGGAGTCAAATAATCGTATATGCCAAACCCCCGAGGAGAGGACCACGTCGCTTGCCCTGGGAGACGCTTCCCCCCGCTTGGGCCCTCCTTCCTTCACTGGCGCGGTCGGGGGGAGTGGGGAGCAGGTCGGTTGCCCTGGGAGACGGGGGCGAGAAAAACACCCGCCCACCGTTACCACCCCCTGAAACGTCGATATACTCTGAAAGTACAATGGTTTTTATATAGTGTGATATTTAGACCCATTTTTTAATTTTGGGATCACCCTTAACTTTATAAATCTCTTGAATGAGGGAATCCTTCCTGCACAGTTCTTCTTGTATCTAACAGAAGCCACCAGTTCTCAATAGTGGATTGGTTGGACAAAATTTGCTTCCCACAGACAGCAATGACCATTTGTTCTGTATACAAGCTCATTTCTATCAAGTATTTACACTACACAACAAGTGAACGATCGAATAAACCACAGTTCACTTCGAGGAGCAGTATAAA
Organism: Creontiades dilutus; assembly: GCA_031894815.1. Taxonomy (NCBI): domain Eukaryota; kingdom Metazoa; phylum Arthropoda; class Insecta; order Hemiptera; family Miridae; genus Creontiades; species Creontiades dilutus. The sequence continues at coordinate 148,513 of JAVIWC010004080.1, forward strand.
AGGGTATTGCCCAATCCTTAAGACAAGTCTACGATATACATTAAAGCGAACGAATTACAACAAATCAGCACTCACTGCATCTGGCAGAGCAAAGTGCCTGACTTTGAGTCTCAAGATTTCTATTACGCAATTCTCTACGTCCAAACCCTATATAAATGTACACTTGAAGGTTGAAATACCTGTGATAACCGTTCGTTAGCTTCGTTCCAAACAGAAGACAATTTGGACAAAAGAAACTCCAGCTCCGTTCTCTCACACAACACCCACTGCCGAAGTTGCCCCATGTTGCATCTGAGCTCACCAATCGCCTGATCCACAGCACAGTTGATCTTATTAAACTGCGACTGGAGATTGCTTCGAAGTTCCGTCTGAGGGTAGAAACGATCGTAAAACAGTTAAAAAATAATGATAGTTGTTATATTTCATGTTCTGATAATAATATAGGGAGCTTACTTCATCTTTAGTGATTTCACTAGGGCTTTGACCAACTTTTTCAAATTCTTCGGTATCTGTTTCGGATTCAAACCCTCTGGAAAAAAATCACACATTGAGAATCATCCACAAAAGTGACTATGATTTATTCAGCTGCTACCCAATCATGGAAATACGGTTCTATATAAGGCATATGTATACAAATTGGAATAAAATTTGGAAAACACTACCTGTCGCTACTTATTGGATGGGTAGTGTTAGCAGACATGGATTGGCTACCATCTGCAGGCTGCAAGAGCGCAGGGTCCAGGTTTGAACTCAACCCTGCAGCAGACACAGCTTCCACCTTGATCAACAAACAGTTCAGATAATTGTTTCTTCTCTCCAGACGCTACAGTTATAGTTCAGAATAGAATTTGTGTTGGGAATACTTACAATGCGTTCCTCAATAGATGCAGCTGGAGGGTGTCCAATATCGGATTTGAGGTTAGTTATTGAGCGGTTGAGGAAAAACTGGGTGATTTGAGAGAGGTCAGGTACCGATATTGAGAGAGCGAGATCAGGGAGATCACTACGGAGTTTTTCTATATCATCTAACGTCAGCTGAAATAGAAGACGACAGATATGATTACACTGAACGACAAAGAATAAAGGTGGACTACCCTCAAAACAAAACGCACCTTGGGAAGTTCTGAATCGAACAAAGGCGGTGCTTGAGTGGCGAAAGGCGGTGGTGAATCTTCCAGCCCTCTGAACAACGATGAAAGAAAGTGGCCTTCGAATTGACTTTGAAACACTTTCCGTCTAGCGACTTCCTCAGAGTGGACAGCACACAACTGACTAGCTACATCATTGGCCCACTAAAAATAAAACACGATTTATTACAGCACACGAATTTCATCAGTAATTTAGCACACTATCAGCATGCCAAACAAGGAGTGAAATAAAAATTACATCATGATATAATGTAACATAATTGATTGCCTTACAAAAAAGTAAGAGAGGCCTTTTCAAGGACCACGGCAAAGAACAATCAGAGTGTTTTTGTAAATTTTTCAGGAAGCTGATTCAAAGTTTCAAGTCTCGGGGCTCGAATCAGGATTGAGATAATTTCAAAAAATTGGTGTTAGAATAAAGAACGTTGTTCTTCCAACAAATTCTGGATTTTGGTGAATTTTGAACAATTTTTTGTACAAAAATTAACCATTTGTTTGTCTGGAGTTAGATCGTTGTTTCCCATCAATGAATTCGACGTCTTTTTCTCCACCTGTGATCAACTGTTGGTAGGAAGTTTTCGCCCCTGGGTTCAGGAATTGGGTTAGATGTAGCAAATCCTTCATTTTGGCTGGCTTTAGAGGAGTTTTTTAATATTTAGTAATGATTCGCTTTCTCAAATCTGACAGAATTATCTCAAAGCAACGAAACCTAAAACAACCGCAATCTTCTTCCATTCTATGGGTAGTAGCATGTGGTTTTTTCATGAGTTTTTCAATTTTTCCGTTTCTTGTTTCCTTTTTTTGACATTATTAAAACGGATCACATCACTACTCACAGAGGCATCGTGGAAATCACTACTAATCATTGCAGATGAATAGCAAACACAAAACGAAAAATAATCATGCAAATCAGTAGGTGCGGTGGTTTAGGAACGACTGAAGAAAGGATTGTAAAATCAAGCAGAGAAGGGACGGATTCGTACCATGATCGTCCTGGCAGGGAACGTGATCATTCTCAACTATTTGATATAACCTAACAGATGGCGGGAAAATCTCGATTTTGGAAAAAATGGCCTCTGATCGTTCTTTGTCGGTGCCCTTCAAGGTTATGAAACACCTTAAATTTAACATTTACTTAATCCAACCAAGTATATATATCTTGCTAAGAAGGCTGCACAATTGAAATCAGAAAGAAATTTACACAAATAATATTTTCCTTTACTATGGCGTCTAATAGTAAAATTCACCCGGAAAATCACCAGATAAAAAGAAAAACAGTTCATGAAAGGAAAACAGTTAATGCCCATTAATTGAGTGTCAATTTTGGCAACTATTGAGGCCAAAGAGTTTATAAGATAGATTTGTAGAGTGAAATTCGAATTAGATGAAAGAAATACCATTTTTGATGCTTGAACTGATCAATTTGATAAAAAACGTACTACTACTACACACTACAATATCAGTCGGTCCACTCATTGGCCTATGAATGTCCTGAGTGGAATCAGTGGATTCTTCTTCTAAACAAGAGAGGAATTTAACACATTTTCGGTACCCGCAATATTTTCCTACATTGCCACAATTAGCTATAAGATTTCTAGTAACATGTTAACATATTTTTCTAGAGTTAATGAAACGTTCTATCATTCCGGGGGAACTTTCAACATTCAATACTTCTCGATTAACTCAGTTTGTCGAACAAATGTTTTTGAAACATCTTTAGAGAGAGAAGAGCGAAAGTGTTGTAGTGAGTTAGCCTCTGGAACATATTTGATGCCTGACATCATGTCCTAGCGCATGGAGCATTTACCATCCTCCAGGTCGCCCATAAGTTCAGGGCCAAGAGTAAATAGCAAAATAAAATTGGAACGTCCTTTCCTAAGCATTCACTACTCCAAATCTCTAAAATTGGCCATCAACATGTTTTGAGTCTTCATCTATGAGCATGTAAGGGTGTGATTCCGCAAATAAAGTCATACCAGTGATTTTAAACAAATTGTAAATGTGTTGTGTTTGCCGGCGGAATATAACATACATTGTAATACATGTATTGTGTATCACCTTACAGTATTCCAGAGGAAACAAGAGGGGTGAATCTTCACATGAATCTTCCATCAATCGCATGTACAGTTGGTTCCACCTAATGGCACTTGATTGATTGAAAGGAAAGCTCTACTACCCTGTGTCCAAAACATCTATACAATCCGCCCCTGGCAGCACTATCCACCCTGTGAGTCACCAGCACATGATTCAATGTTCGAAGGACTGACTTTACAATTTACTTTCAAGCTCCCCTGGCTTAAGGGTGCTGCTCCAGGAACAAGAGTCAGCTTCGGTTGAACCAACTATACTAACAACCTTCTACAATTTGAGTTATTATATTCGCACATCTTCTCCTACAAGTACAAGTTTCATAACATGTGTGAGGTGATGGAATGGTATAGTTGCCCCTTCCATTGAGCTGAATGCGGTAATGTCCGTCATGCTCAGATCACCTAGATGCTTGATAGCGTCTGATTCACCTCCCAAGGCGATGGATTCAAGAATTGGGAAGGGACAACTAACCATATAAATCACACATGGCTGATATCAACGAGTAATGGAGCCCCCCAATCAAATTTACCCAAATTAGGTTAAATGGACACGTACAAACATATTCTCCCCTATTCAAGATACATCATATCGTGGGGTTCCGGGTAAAAGTGACCAAGTAACGTTTTTTTCAAAATGAGCTTTTTTTGTCATTCCGGTACTAAGGAACGTTGTTTTCTAAGAACGTTATCATGTTAAACATAAATTATAGCATTTCCAAGTCAAATTCAACCTTTTCCTAAAAATAGTTTACATTTTTCTTTTGTTAATTTCTTCTTTCAAAAAACATGATTTTGTTATATCGTGGGGTTCCGGGTAAAAGTGACTAAGTAACATTTTTTTCAAAATGAGCTTTTTTTGTCATTACTAAGGAACGTTGTCTACTGTGTGTTGTTGCTAAGAACGTTATCTTCAAACTGATGTGCAAGAAATACTTGAAAATAAATTTTACCTGCCTGACCCAAAGAGTTTTATGTGACCAAATGGCATTTGAACTCAACCACAAAACACGAGATGGATTATAAATGTACTCTCGCTGGGCATGTAAATGTTATCAATTGCCATTTGATCACTTTTACTGTGTAAGATTTGTAAGATTGCATATTGGGCAGGTGAAAATGACCAATTACAGTGATAGGTAATGGATAACCTTTTCTAACAGAAATAGGTATATCATTGTTATTAGATGCTTGGCAACACGATAAATTAACGAAAAAAAACTATTCAAGTCCTCAATTCAAATTCATGTAACTATGCGACTGATTTTCGAAGAATTGAATTGACCAAATGAGTAAAGCTTGAAACTCCAGGCAGGTAAAAATGATCAAATAGAGTTTTCCGAATAAACAGCTCTTATTTAATCTGAAGTGAATTTTGAAGCACGATATGAGAGAAGGGCACTAGCTAACTACCTACAGGATAAAGAAAAATCGAAACATAGTCGGATGAGACATCACACAACCAGTGTTCGTAAGAAGAAAATAGGTGAAACTTCAGATCGCTCCCCTGTAAAATTTTGCAAATGTTACTTGGTCACTTTTACTCGGAACCCCACGATATTATACAAAAGTCAGTAGCTAGTTAGAAAATAATGTTACTCTTACAATGAGGAATGCCTGGGAAAATGTCCTCCTTCGGACAACTTCAGCCACTGCGGATAGATACACATTAGGGGCACTGTGAATCTGGGATATCACTTCCAATTGCCTTTGCAGCCTTTTGATGCTCTCGAGGTACATTACTAATTTCGAATCCACTTCAAGAATTCTGCTTTCGACAAACATTACCCATCTGCAATATATAACATAACAGGTAATTTCAAGTTATGACAGAGTGATTTTTTTATTCAAATATGTTTAAATTGATTATTTAAATTTACGAAAGGATTAATACGATATTGAAACTTGAAAATAACGCTCCAACTTGAATTTATTGAATTGTTTAGATGCGTGAGCTACTTGTGCATACTTGAGACGATGATAAAGATTGGTAGAAAGCTCCTGCTTGGCTCTGACACAACGTTTCCTGATGTCCCTCAACTGTTGATGGTTTCGAAGCATCACCACCAGTTGTCTTTTGTGCGATGTACAGAGATCTGGGAGGATAGATGTGTCACCTAAATTGGACGCCCTCGACTGATTTTGAAGAAAAGCCTGTAAAAACATATATAATTTAGCCATGAATCACAATGGTCCAGAACAATTCAGCCATGAGCCCATTTAATGTTTCAGTCTGACACATCAAGACATCGTCCTCTAATCAGTTGTGATAGCACCTACAACTATTCAAAAAGAATTTCGTATGGTTTTATATAGGTAACTACCATCTAAAACTAAATTGAATAAAAGTGGGAAGAGGCCCAAACCACCCAACACTGGCCCTAGGGATTTGGGAAATTGAGGAAAATGGAGGAGGAGAGACGAGATGAAAGGAAGTGCCCCAATAAAATGACCACAGTTAAGATAAGAGCCCTGAAGCATGCGAGTGGTGATAGCTCGGAGCACCCCTACTGAGATGACCAATTCAAGAAGCTCCGTGGCACTTTTCCCACACCACATTCCGCGCCAAGACAAGGTCACGGCCATGACCATATACAATGACACATGTACATAGATAAATACACACAAACTTTGAGTTTTGTACATAGGATATGCAGTTCCCTGGGCGACGTATCCCTTCAAAGAATAAAAATACCACATGAACCTCATTTAAAAATCAGTTTCAGGCTGCCTAGGTTTCTATAGGTTAAATTTCCAGAGTAAGGATTGTTGTATTAGTTCCATGTTCAATTCAAGACACTAGTTTTTGTTATATTGGCAACAACGTAAAATAAAGAGTTAGTTCGTTTCCTAGCATAAAAACTTATTGTTCATCCCCGATCACGTGCTAATTAAAACTATAAATTAAATCACTTTACGTAAATAGTACAAGGATAGCACACCAGCCATGGTGGCAAACCATCTAATACATGGTGGACTACCATTGGTGGTATATTGTTTTCTAGAATTTTCCACATTCAAAAAAAGTTGAAGAGGACAATGAGGCTGTTGATCTTATATTTTCCAAGTTTCTATTCAAAGTCAAGAGGTATAACAAGCCAACTTGAACCTAATATTGGTCTGCTCGAATTTTTCAAGCAATTTATTTAGACCACTCAAGTACCATCTTTCCTCCAAATACGTGTTTCCAGAGTTGCAAATGGTTAGAGCTCATCTGTGCAAACTGATCTGGAATCTTGTTACCTTCTTGGTTCTCACGTCAGTAACTGTTTACTACAACTATTTTGTAAAATGAATACATTTGACATACTTACGCTAGAGAATAAAGAATAAACATTCATTAAGGCCCGAAAAAGCAACAACAACAAAATCCCCTGATACTTTGTAAAGAGCCACAATACTTGGACACCAATGAAGTACTCAATCTGAAGATGACTAAGAAAGTAATTATCTGAATTTTTCAACTTTTCGAGGCCTTAATAATTTGATATATTTTATTCCCAAGCATAAATATGTCGAATTTATTCATTTTACCAAAGCTAAAGGTGACAAAGTAATAGTGAACAATTATCCTCATGTCGTTCGTTTACCGTACTAGTTTTGACATTTTTATGGAGTTACATGAGTGATTTGTAAGTTGGCTTGGCTATCACTAAGTATAGATGTAAATTTAAATAGCTTCGAATACACTAGTGTGCTAATCTCGTGGTACCTAATTAACGTATCAGCGTCCCTGTGGCTTACCTGAGCCAAATCGGTTTGCTCCTGAACGATTTTCTTTGTGTCACACCTTAGTTGCTCAAGACCATAAAGTCTGAAAAGTAAATAATAAAGTGTAATGTATGAAAATATAAATTAAAATAATTTCTATATTTTTCAGGCCGAATAATCCAGCCTCGGGTCTAACCTTTCTTCAAGTCCTTTGATTTCACGAAGCTCGCTTTTACTCGCAGCTTCAAGCACTGAAGTGACTTCTGCCTTGATGGAGTCCAGGAGGCCATCACTAAACTGAAACGCAAGAAAAGTTCGATTGTAATAAATAACATACTTGCCTTAGATATGCACTTACACCTTGCAAAAAATAAAACTTCAACTCTTTGTTCAACACCATTTGTAATTCCACTCACTTGTTCTAAGCCTTTCTTGCAAGTGTCTGCCAACTGCTCAACGGAGGCTTGATTGTCCTTGGCTGCAATCCACTTGAACAAATTCGAAGGTATAGTATCATTCACAGATTCTTCTTTGTCCAAAAGAGCCGGAAGCAGCGGTATTTTCGACAGAATATCTACATCACTGGTAAAACTGCAACAACAAGAGAAATCAACTCTATTAAATATACCAGAACTTAAGTTATTGTTGTTATTAATACAGAGTCTTTATCAGATGTTTTATTACTAGAATATATTGTTGATCACTGGAGTATATCAGGTAGGATTATGAAGAATTGCTGGATAAATTAAAAAGAAGGTAATAATTTAAAGTGATAATGTAATTTTAAATATGTTGATTTTGTATGTATGATGCTAATGGTTTGATTATTTTAAATTAGGATTTATTGTTGACCAATTTGACTGCAGTGAGCAGACAGCTGCTAGTAATATGACGAGGATGTATGTCCAAAAGAAGTTGTAAGTATATTAATTTTAAAAAAGGTAACTTATTCTTAGACATAGTAATATTATAATGTAAAACCCTGTGGTGTGGGGTGTTATGAATAATATTAAATTATATGTTGTCCTAGATCCCCTGATGATGGAGTGTCCCACCACTCCGAAACGTCGGAATGTTAATGAATAAATAAATAACAAAATTCCAGCCTTCATACAAAAACACCCCGTTTCCTGGTGGATAATCTATCAACTCCATTAATGTTAATCAAAAGAAACTTGGCAATAATGAAAATAATAGAGAAATGTAAATGTACGATTCATACCTTTCAAGGATAGCCTGGAATTGATTTCTAAGATCTACGTGTTGCTTAAAAGTAGTTTGAATGTTTTCGCTACGATTCCTAAAAGCTGATGTGATGTCATCCAGATTGGCAATTACTGCTGCCCAACCTGAAAGAACGAAGTAGAAAATCATTAATGAAGGGCATAAATATTGCGGTAGGGTAGTAACTATGTTCAAAAATTGTACTACATCAATTGTTCACCCTTATTTCATCTTAAGAACAACCATTATTTACAGTAAGTATGTATTTTAGGATTTTCTTTGGGTCTGTTCAACAAACCTTCCAGCAATTGATTCAAAAATCAACGTAACGGACGATCAACAGCTCGGTTTAATAGTTCGGTTTAACTATCTCCTATGGAAGTCCCATAAGATAATAGTGAGTTTTTCCTCCCTGCTGTCGGCGACCGTACGGTGTGATTACGCAGTGTGATACCAGCGAACCTAGCGGTAGTTGAGTGACCTAGACCTTATGCAACGGGAACGCACCGGGAACTCAGAACTCGAAGCAGTGTGGAAGTGGAACCGGGCCTGGGCTGTGTGGTCTCAAGGATAACAGTAATTCGTTGATAAAAGTTGCAGGGATCAATTTAAAGTGGTGTTTTCCATTGTGATCACCAGGGACCGGATTCTTAGGTAATAACATGTTTTTTTCCTGAACAGATATTCCAAAACTACCAAGTTATTTATCCGTTTCACGTCAAGCTGATTCCAAAAATGCATTTTTTATTTGACATATAAACGCATATTTCTGAGTTAGTAACATATTTCAGGAATAAACGCATATAAATGCATATTATAAGATTTTCCAAAAAAATGAAAAAATAAAAAATACGATTTTACAATAATATATTTGGTGGTTACCCGTATTCAAAATCAAAGCGTACCTAGTACTTACAGCTTAAAACTACCTAGGTATTTAGGGTCTTTATTATAGTATTTCCACGGGTTGGTAAGTACCTATGTATGCGTTGTAGGATATGTGTACCTATGTGTAGGATATTGTACCTATTTGAAGCACACCCTCGTGTCAAATTACTTCTTCTCAATTTCAGAGGAAGCGGTGGAATGAGTTTACTTCAAATGAGAATTACCCACCCCCTAGTTACCTACCTAACTTACCTATAATGTACCTGTACCTACTTTTGAGGTTTTGAGTTAAATTTCATGTCATTGAATTAAATTTCATGACATTTTCGTCGTTTTTGTATGGTGAAGGGTGGTTGGGAAATCGAACGATAGTTCCTGTGTGATATTCGAGTCATTGAATTACGCAAGTATTTTGTATACTTGAACGTAAGTACTGAAAAAAAGGCATTTAACATTATTTTCCTTCCTCTTTCATTATATTTATAACGGCATATAATGCTATTTTAAAGGCATAATTTCAGTTTTAGCGACATATTTTAGGCACCTAAAACGGCTTTTTTAGTGACCTAAGAATCCGGTCCCTAGTGATCACCCTATATTAGTGGATGATCATTCCCATGACCAGTTGTACATATTTGCTCCAAGAGCTGGTTTCTTTTACCTCGTTAACCCCCATGATGATTTCCTGATTTAGTCCCAGAAAATTTAGCAGAAACCGCAGTCGGATTCTTACCTTGTTGCTGCATATGTTGATCGTGAACTAATTTCTCGCAAGCTGCAGTTTGATGCTTCGCCAATTCACACATTTGCTGGGCTAACTGGGACCGAGCCATCACGGTGGATATGCTCGGTGGGAGATTGAGCGCTTGGTCAACCTCATCTTTCAATTCTATATCTGCACAAAACAACAGAAATTTCAAGTGAGATGATTGTAAACGAATGTCATCCATGCTCCCAACCACACACGTGAAACCTAACTGCAGGTAGACATATTCAAATGAGGAAATCACATTACAAAATGATAATTTTAACAATAATTTGAGTTTAGTAACCAAAACGCTGCAAATTCTTTCAATCAATTTCAAGTCATTCATGATTTGAATTTCTAAAGCTTTGGATTGTGCGTTTTTCAAGGTGATAGATACGATTATTGAATTACATTGTCTATTCAGGGCACACAAATATAATCAACTGATTCAAATAGGTATTTTGGGAGAACCGATTTATGTAAGAAATTCAATAATCGGTCTATGGAAAAACGCACACTAAAAACTTAGTAGAAATTCAAATCATGAATCATAATAAACCGCAGTCGTCATATTCATGCTTCGTGTATCGGACATAAACGACATTTACAATTAATTTCACTAGGTTACTGCGATCAAAACAAAAACAAAAACAAAACTCAAGTTTTTGTTTTGAACAACTAAATGAATTAGTTGTGATGGGCATAAGATCATGCTATACATCGGGAATGGTTTGAGCTACGGACCTGGGGAGGGGCTCAATTCCTCGTGGAATAAAAAAAGTCCACAGGCCGCCTTGGTTTTTTTGGAGGTTTTTAGGGATTTTCAAAACTTTGACAACCCTTAAAGGGCCCTTTAAAATAAGTGAGAGAGCTGGCTAAAGAATCGGGGCGTTGTAGGACCAATATTGATTTTTCCTGAAAATTTCAGATTTTTTGCTCCAGCTGTTTGGGAAAAAACGTGCGTACGGCGAACACACGGAAAAATTTTTATTGCAGATCTGGATTCTACAACCTTTGAAACGTAAACCATGACATTTTCAGGGGTTAGGAATTTTGTTTTCCAAGACCGATTACAACGGTTTATTATTGAATAATAAACCAAAAATAAAGTCTAAAACCAAATTTTCAAGTCGGAGTTAACCACCTTCAGGAAACGTATGTAAGAGGCTCGGATTGCCGAATGTCAGTAATACATCATTAGTCGTCTATTCAGTCTGCTCCGAGAACGACATTTACAGTCTTTCAAGATTTTATCATATAAGGAGCCTATTGTGCCCACAGAAATCTATAACACAGCGTTGGAAAAAAAAAACACTTTTGCTTTTCGAACAACACGTAGCCCATCTAAGCTGGTAATGGGAACTTCAACGATACAAGTAGGGAATAACGACTTCATTTTTAACAATCAATTTACTTAATTCATTTTCTTGAAAACTCAATATGGTTAAAACTCAAGTTTTCAATACTCAGGTAATTAAACTACTAAATGAATTAGTTGTGTTTCCAAACTACTCAACGAAACAGCTATTTCATGGAGAAATTCCAGTTTGAAGGCGCAGAAATGTTGGACACGGTCCAAGACAGGAAAGGAGGTATCCCAAGAATTTGAGAAGCGAAAGTTCGAACAGCATAAATCGGGAAGATTAGAACCCGGAAAACTGTTTTTAAAGTGTGAAAATTCATAAACAGCACAAAACATTTTCATCTAACACTCGTATACTACCCAGCACCATAAAGCCGCAGACCCTAAGAATGCATACGGTGCCTTAATTTTTTTTGTCAGCAAACTGGAATGTCTCCCTGAAATGTGTATGGAATAGCAAAGTTGATATGGTCTACCGTTAATGAACCATTTGAAATGTTATAAAATATTTACCGAATTTTTAAAATTTCCCTTTTTTATAGCTTTTGAACGTTACTCTCTTTATCCTCGTTAACTAACACTCGTTAGCTAATTCCTCGTTAATTAAAAGTTAATTCCTCGTTAGCTGTTTTACAGTGCGCCCCAAGTTTTATGGCCTTCAAACCAGAATTTCTCGATGAAATCGATACGGAATCCCAAAATTGACCATATCATTGAAAAACTAATTAAATTCGCAAGTTTTACTGAATTTTGACAGCTTTTGGCATATTTTGTGGAAATTGAGTTCAAGTATTTTCAGAAACCAGATGTTTTAAAAAATGTTAAGGTCTTGAACTGCAATTATAGTCATTAGAAGTTAGTTTTTGGTAATAAAAATGCACTAAGCGTGCAGAAAATTCAAAGTAGAATTCGAAAATTTGGTCAAAAGTTGAAAAACGTTGTTTTGGAGTGGAGAAATATGGGTTTTAATGGCACAAAACTTACTTTTCTTGGGGGGTAAAAATCATATTTCGATATTTCTGCTGCTGCGGGTTCGATTATAGGCGAAAAACTGTTTACATTATTTTGATAATTTATTTTTTGCTTTGCACTATCAAAGATGAAAAAATGAGTTCTAAACACCTATTTCCATAAAATACGCATTATCTACCAATCACTATAACATTTTTTTTATTTCCAAATTCATCATTGTAGGGATACGCTGCAGGTTGAGCTGGCAGAATAAAACAACCACGCCATCTTTTTCCTCTGTGATTGTGCCAGATGAAGGCGGACATCAAGGCGCCGAAATATTCCATATATTAAAATAAAGGATGCGTTAACGAAGACTGGTTTGGGCAATTTAAACTCAAACCTAATGTACTGGGTGAGTCACGGGAATAGAGAAAGGTATAGATATGGAAATTTTGGGAATATCTGCAATTTCAAGTTTTAAAAATGACATCGCGCATATGGTGTCCATCTTGTTTGTAGCATGAAGCAAGTCGATCCAAGGACTTTGTAGCGAACGCGCTGCAGCAATGGTTCATCAAAAGATGCCATCATTATGCTGGAGAGAACCCTCAAGGTCTGCAAGAACGACCATTGTACAGCACCAAAGTAACCGTTTGGTGTACAGTTTCAAAATCATTTATCATTGGTCCTTTCTTCTTAGAAGAACAAGGAAACACCGTGACAGTCTTAGTGCCCGTTACATCGACATGATTAACAACTTCTTGGGAGTTCTTGGGGCGCAGGAGAATGCCAACTGTCAATCATATGGATCTTTGGTTTCAACAAGATTTGGCACCACCTAACATTGCCACTGTTTCAATCGCCTCCTATCACGTTTTGGGGATGTGCTATGAACTCCAAGGTCACCTGACTTAACGGTGTGTGACTTTTTCCTCTGGGGGTACCTCAAATCACGAGTTTATGAATCAAAATCTGTTTGAAAAGGTTGAAAAGTTTGACAAGTTCTATAAGAGAAAACATCGCACCTTGTTGCAGCGAGTTTACGATACCTTCTTTGATCGACTTGCTTCATGCTATGAACGAGATAGACACCATCGCGATGTAATTTTTAAAACTTGGAATTGCAGAGATATTTCTGAACCAGAAAATGTAAATAGAATTATTAGACTCCCAGAACATACATATTTAAGACTTTTCGTTTTTGACCCTGTTCCCATGACCCACCCTGTACATCAGCCGAGGAGCCATAAAAACCATAATAGTAATTTCAAATATTTAGGGAAGGAGTTTCTACCTGATCCATAATCAATGCTGGGGTTTGGGGGAGTCGTGCTCTCGATCGTGGACTTGCTAAAAAGGAAGATCGGGTTGGTGTCCGTGCCAGCAGAGTAGGAGCAGACTCTCGAATAACCGTCGAGACATTCTCCGCCGCTGATCAGAAGAACTTGCTTGTCGACGGCTATACCGCATGCCCTCTCCACTTCTTCCTTTAGAGTTCCCACACTGAAATTGAAATCATTTTAATAATAATTAACCATGCGCAACAAAACGAGTCCTGGATGAATCTAAAATGTATGGGAAAATCAGGGAACATGAGAGATTTTTTATATTGTTAGATTCTGTTCCACCTGAAGAGAATAATAAAACGCTACAAATTCAAGAAAAACACTTAGTTTGCAGAAGGAACTTTGTCTATTTCTACAAAAATTGAAAGGGCTAACAAGTTAAATCAAGTTCAAGTCATCTACATGAAAAAAAGAGACTAAAAATAAATAGACTTAACTGATTTCATTGAGAAATTCTGATCCGAAATATGTCACAAAGCTAAACCTAAGTTCTTAATCCACCAAGAAAAGATGCGAGAAAATCGGAAGTAAGAGCTGTGTTAGCAGCGCTTGAAGGGGATGTTTCCAGTGAAAAATCAGGTTTTGGTTATTTATTTTCAATAATGAGGTGCTTTCAAATTAGCATGTTAAGGATATGGAATGACCTACGGTCTTGCAAGCAGACCTTCATGAGCTGCAAGTTTTGATATCTTCTCGTGTTTCGTACAAATTGACTACTGAGGGTTAGTGTTCATGTAGTTATATTCAAGATGAAGTCATCCAACTATATTGAACATCAAGAAGGCTGTTACAAGACTAGTTTAAAGGCCCTGCTACGCAGGTTAAAAAGAATAGGTGAGTAACACAATGAGGGAGTATAAAAACAGTACGCAAAGTCAAAAAATCCTATATTTCAAGTCCCCGAGGAGAGGAGCAGGTCGGTTGCCCAGGGAGACGCTCCGCCCCTCAGCTTAAGACCTTGGTTTTCAAAATCACCTTCAGACATACTAGCGAAATTTAGGAAAAGTTCTACTTCCAAGATCACCTTGAAATTTGCTAAGTTTCTTGAAAAGCTGAGGCAGTCCCGCATGACAACCTGACAAGCCTCAACTGTTGCAGCGTAATTTAAGGCTTCCCGAATCGCCACTGACCCACACGTGAAAATCCACGCCAGCCTGGAAAGCTTTAGAAAGCTCTCCCAGTTCTGGGCTGCGGATCATAGAACGCACAGCCACATCCAACATCGTTGTTTTATCTATCCGTAAAAAGAAAATACCCACCAGGGAATTAGGTACAAAGATGCTCGACAAATGACAACGACGCACTCGATGGGCAGCATCCAACAGTTTGTATGGTGGAATAGCGGATGCAATCTGTAATGCACTGGAAACTTGTGCTGAAAGACTGCTAACGCACTACTAGATTCTATATCGTTACTATATTGCTAGAAGCTAGCAGTGGTGACGGTTTCCTCATCCAGAAATTGCAAATGAAATCGTACTCATTCAGTCAATGGACTTTACCAAGTAAGTCGCTGAGGATACACCTCAGAAAATTGTGAATTTGATGTCGTGGAGAGGGCTGAAGGGTGTAATGACTGATCTATTCATACCTACTGGAATTCTCAGCCAGTTTTTGTGCTTTTTAGTTCGAATAAGAATTTGGTATAGTTTTTAAAAACATTTGATTTCAACGGTGTGATATTATAAAAACCCGACATAGGGTCATGCACATCACTGTAATGCACGCATTACCTACCAAGATGCGTCTCTTTATCACAAAAATAGTTACAGTAGAGCGTCGAAAATCCGAACCAATTGGGACCGTAGGTAGTTCAGATTATCGATTTGCCCGGATTTTCGAACATATCCTACAAATACGTCTTGAACACATACGTAGGCCTACAGTATTAATAGTGAAGTTCTACAATACAGTTAAATGAAACAAAATAATGTTTTTTTTTGTACTTACAGTACGTATATTAAATGAGCGTTACTGAAGTTTGTTTCTTGGAAAAAATGTAAGGAAACGAACAAATTCACAATACTAAATCACAAAATCACTAGATGGCTCGGCGGGCCCCTCATCCCCCGCCCTGCGCTGGCAGCTTCTCCCACAAAATTTTAAAATATGGTGCTGTGAAGTAGTTCGGATTTTTGACGATCCGGATTTTCGACTTCTACTGTATACGTACCAGAGCTGTGTGAATATTCAAACCCACTCACCTTTCAAGGGCTAAGTTGATATCGAAGGTTATCATAGTCCCCGTGTCAACGTGGAATACGAACAACATCTTGATATTTTCGTCAAAACTCTTGAAAAAGGAGGAAACTCAGAAGCAACCACACCGGCAAGCGCGGTCGTCTATTCACTCATACATTGTATTTCTGCCTCGCTCTACCTCCTCCAATGGTTCGACTGCAACAAAAAACAGCAAACGACATTATAAGAAAATATCCGGATAGTTCAACGATTAACTTGAAGCTCGATGATACAAGTAAGTAAGTTGGTTACAAGTAAAACTGGTTAATACACACATAAACAAATATTTGCAACACACCGATACGTTCAGAAATTTGGAGGGAAACAATTGGGTTTCGGACTTACCTATCTACAATATAGAAACAACAGAAAAAAATTTGGATGGATAAATTTCTCCATTTTGGTTTATTATTCAGTAATAAACCATTGTAATCGCTCTTGAACAAAAAATTCTAACCCCCCCCCCCCCCTGAAAATTTCATGGTTTACGTTTCAAAGGGTGTAGAATCCGAATCTGCAATAAACATTTTTCCGTCCGTCCGCCGTACGCACGATTTCTCCCAAACGGCTGGAGCAAAAAATCTGAAATTTTCAGGAAAAATCAATATTGGTCCGACAACGCCCCAATTCTTGAGCCAGCTGTCTCACTTAATTTAAAGTGCCCTTTAAGGGCTATCAAAGTTTTTTAAAATCCTTAAAAACCTCAAAAAAGTCAAGGCGGCCTAAATTGTACCTTTTTTTTTAAGAACTTTCCATGAGGAATCGAATGAGCCCCTCCCCAGGTCCGTAGCTCAAACCATTCCCAATGTATGGCCCGATTTATGGTGCCAACATTTGCATCCACATTCACTACATTACTAGGTTACTGCGATCAAAACCAAAACAACAGCGTTTTTTTTTAATCGCAGTAACCTACGACGTAGTGAATGTGGATACAGGAGTGAACTCCTAAAAGGGTTTATAGCCGATACACGGGTTGATTCATTCTGATATGCATGCTCCGTCTTACAAAATTTAAAATTTTCAAATATAATATTTTTCCATTGTAATCGCTCTTGAAAAAAACGCAGCAAATTCTTTCACTGGGGTTTATTATTCATTTGGCTTGCATTCATGATTTGAATTTTTACTAAGCTTTGGAGTGTGCGTGTTTCACAGGTGATTTATTGAATTTCAGGAGGCACAGAAATAGGATCAACTGATCAATCCAAATAGATATTTTGGTTGGGAACAGATTTACGTGCTCTATGCATATCTCTTGAAATTCAATAATCGCTCTATCACCAGTGAAAGACGCACACTCCGAAGCATAGCAGAAATTCAAATCATGAATGCGAGCTAAATGAATAATAAACCCCAGTGAAAGAATTTACTGCGTTTTTGAGAAACAGAATCCGATATCAAAATAGGGTGAAGTAAGGCAAAAACTTTGAGTAACCATTAAACCTTGAACCCTATGGGGTGGTGTCTATATATCTTCTATATTTTCATTTCTTGTATTTTTTCCCATCCCAACTTTTGTTTCTACGAACCACAGAAATGAGCAATTCGACGTTGGAAAGGGAGATGGGGGGAGCAATGGCATATTCATTCAAGCGCGATTCATGCCTACTAGAAATGTCAGTCGATTTTCGTGTTTTTGATTCTTCCAATTAAGAATTTGTCTTGTTTTTTAAAAATACTCATTATGTGTTTATAAGAGTGATCAAATAAAAATCGAACATAGGGAGGTCACTGTAATGCACGCATTATCTACCAAAATGTTTATCTCCCGCTCAGAAGAAATTACGATCGATTCTTTCACCGCAGCTGGGGGATAGCTGAGCTTGCGTATCAGTAAATGAGATTAGATCCGGCTTGGGGGGAGGAAGGAAGCAGTTAGTCTCTGGTTTTATCTTGTAAAACTTTTCCGAATCAACAGAACGTCATCGTGATTTTCTGGGTGTTTGAGTAGAAACCGCAAATTAAAAACGGGCGTATTTACTAGAAGTTGATGGGTGTCATTCGTCGAGATTGAAAGACCATCTGTCGAAGGAATCGCCACAATCAAAGCTAACATGTAATCAACCTAAACATTCATACATTTCTCTATAGTTACAGGGAAAATGTAAGAATCAAATTGGTACTACCAGCTACCTATTCACATTCCAATATTTTCATGTAGTGGATAATGTTTATTAGAATCTGCTGGTAACTACAACTAATCGAGTAATCCTGCCTTTCAAGAAAACCTAACAGTACAAAAAAATGTTTTTATGTTATTTTAATTTGAGAACTGGTGTCTGAATCGTGGCACTATTTATCAGGGGTGTCCAAGAATTTTTGGCAAATACCGGCTGCAATATGTAAAAATGGATATGTTATACTTTTTTAAGAAAAAAAAAAGGATATGTTGTGTTTAGCAATGATTAAAAAATCGGATTTTAAACCAGGGAAATGTTTAATAATAGAAAGGAATTTCAACACTTATTAACCAAATAATGAAAAACTGTAAAATAAATTCAGAAATGTGGTAATTAACGTTCATAAATCTCTCTCGACTTCTGTACATGAAAACCTAAGAAAAAATTAAGGTGCCCACATTGGGAAAAACTTTTAGAAAATAAGCAATCAAATTTCTGCGAAATCATTCAAATTCAAACACAAAAAAAATCAGTTTTCATGCTAAGCAAAGAAAAGACACCTACAAAAAAAATCATTTTTCAAAAGCAAAGAAAAGATGGAAAGTAGGTAATCAAAAAATTAATATAAGCACACTCAGAAAAATGTGGTCTTAAGAATTGCTCGTCCAAAACAAGAGCTTTCGGTAAGAAGTCATTGCCTTGTTACACCAGAAATATTTTATACTTCCATCTAACCACAGTTTTAATCGCTCCATTACGACTATCACCAAACACTACACGAGTTCAGTAGAACGGGACATGAGGCACAACAAACAGACATTCTTTATGCCCAATAACATTGAATTCGATACTGTTTTTTCAGCTAGATGAATTAGCGTGGCTATTCGAAGGAGTTATTCTGCGTTTGACATCTACTGATTGCAGAAAAATTACATTTCAACTAAGAGAAATGACGGGTGTCATTCGTCGATGTCAACTTTTGAAAAACAACTGTCAAGGAAGTATAAACATGCCATTTGTCAAATTCATGAACTTTAGGGAAAATGTAAGATCAAATTGGTTTTGGACAAATTTTTCAGGGCCTGATTCACATTCCAAGGAGATTCATGTAGTGGATAATGTTTATTAGAATTTGCTGGTAACTACAACTAATCGAGTAATCCTGCCTTTCAAGAAAACCTAACAGTATTTTTAATGTTTTTATGTTACTTTTAATTTGAGAACTGGTGTCTGAATCGTGGCTGCTGTCCACACCAGGGCCATCAGGGCTCTAGGGCCAAGACCAAAGTCTTTGATCTGGTTGCATGCTATATAGTACTTTTTTAAGTAAGAATAAGAAATGTGAGGTGTAGCAATGATTAAAACCAAGTCCTATTATTTAATTTATTGCTCAACAACCATAGTTTTATGTATGAATGATCTAGAAGAGGCATTACAAAATTTCGGTCACTGATCAGTATTGCCATCCAATCTCAACTAAATACAGTTTTGTAAGTGTTTTAAAATTTTTCTCCTATGTGGATGTACACGTTCCTTGGAAAACTATGTAAAAGTTATGCCTACAGGAGAAAATACCAAAGTCCGTATTTCTCACTCCCTACAGCTGTCACTAACCAGAGGTATACAACTTCCATCGTCACTACTCAGCGAAATATGTATTGGGGCTGTTATACACACTATGAAAGAACATACCACCTACGATGGATATCCGCCTCAGGAAAAAAAATTGGATCAAATCAAGTAGCCTTATCAGCCCATTATATCAGTGTCACACGGTTTTTCCGGTTTTCACACGATGTTTTGAAAAGTAGCCCCCAACAGGCAGGAAAGGGTGTTTATGAAGTTGCTTCTGTTTCGTTGACATCCCTTATTCAAGATGGTCCCAACGCTGGTGGTTGGATTTTGCCTAGACCTTCCCAGTCAGTTCTACCGGGAAAACCATCCCTGGAGGCAGCAGTGTGGGTTTTTTAACTCTCACTCCCTACTCCAGTAACATTCTGACTGTGGCAAGTGAAACTTGATCGCACTTGTTGACAATTAGTGTAGTTGTTGGAAGCTCGTTGACAACATTTTGGTTTAACCAGTTTCAATTGATTTGTGGCCTGTAAAGGCGGTGAAAGGCTATAACCTCACTCCCTACAATAGGTATCCAGCCAATAGCCCCTTAAATTGTAGGGAGATTTTGGCAAGGAAACCTTAGTATTTACTGTAGCTAAAATTAAGCTAATTTGTACTGTTCCACTCACCTAATTTGAAAGACTTGAGCGGCGATTCCCATGGAGGTTGGAGGCTCAAGAGGGGAAAAAATAGTAGAATAACCCTCACTCCCTACAAAAGTTTTTTCTTTTTTCAAAATGGCGTATCAGCCATATGGTTCAAGATTATGTGTGTTCACTTGGGTAATATGCCGAGAGAACCGCAGTGATTGATTAGAAACAAGACAATTGATCACGTTTCAACTTTTAATTTTTAGAAAAGTCGATACCCAAACGTGACCGAAATTTTGAAATGACCCAGATACACCTGAGCCCTAAAGATTTCATCAAGAACTTAGACAATCATTACACGAATACTGAACAATCTTATCTAATGGGAGGGATGTGGTCGATCGGCTTCGTCCACCAATGCCAGTCCATTTATAGAGAGTCTGATGAGATGACGGAAGGAAGAATCTGTAAGGTTGCATCTGTTGTGGTTCTTTATGTGTTTCATGGAGGAAAAGGCGCTATCACACACAAATGTGCTCCCGAACATTGACGTCATTTTCAGAGTAAAATCTCGCATGTTTGGGTAACTCTCATTAGATAGTAATTTGAAAAGAGCAGATCCCTTTTCCTGTCTGGTGATTAGAAACCTGGCAGCTTGAAGGTCACATAACTCAAGTTGTAATTCTGCAGGTTGATCTTCAACGGATGCTCCAAGAGGATTATTGTAAAGCAGTACACTGCTTTTCAGACTTTCAATATCTTCGAATCTACGGTTGAATTCATCAATAATCAATAATTTGTTGGATCTGTGAACTGCAAAGTGAAAACTCCATATTTTCCACATCCTTAAATTCTCCTGCAAGTTGCAGGCAGCTAGGGAAGTGTGTTAGGTTGTTCTTTTCAAATAATGTTTAAGCAGGTTCAACTTCTTCTGAAATCCGTTTATTATTCCAATCAGATCTGAAACCGTCTGATTTCCTGCTTGAAGACACAAGTTCAAACTGTTAAGATGATTAGTCAGATCTGTAATAAACGCTAACTGTCTCAAGAATTCAGCATTAAGAAAATGTATGATTTTGGTAAAAGCTACGCGGGGCACAAATAATAGCATCGCGGGCCGTAGGCCGCCATTTGGACAACCCTGGACTACATCTATTAAGATGGTTGTGAAATAAGAACCTACTTAGTTATATTCATATGATACTTATAAAATTAATTTTGATCTTTGTTAATAAAAAGTTACCTAAGATCGAAGGGTACGAATGGGTTTCTAATCGACACGGTAATCAAACCATAACCAAGTCTTTTATAACACAATCAACCAAGATGATTGTCACACAAACATCAGATTTTCTCCGTTCTTTCATTCTCACGTTCGCGTTTAAGCGATATCCCCACGAAACCTCTGGAGGTAAAACGAAATGTAAGAAATTAACGGTTGATGGATTTAACGGTTGCATTTGCGATAGGTACGTGAACTCACATCCGTAGCGAGAAACGAGCCACGTGCCAGAGATAACACCAGGCTGTTCGTCACCTAACAACTACGGCATTCAGATGTGAACAATTTTGCAACCATCTCTTCGACATATTCAAACGTTCCTTCGCTTGCAGATTTTACAGGAAATCAAAACGAATTATTACGAAAGATTAGGAGTTGGAAGAATCTTATATTAAGAAATGAGGATTGTTGAGCCTGCTTTTCAATAATTTGGATCATATAAATTTTGTTAAATAACTGAATAGTTACTATACCTAACCAATTGGTTTCTTTAATAAATTTAAATGATCGGAAATACGGGAAAACAGACTCGACGCTCCTCTTTCCCTAAGTATGTGATCTCCGTAATCCCCAAAGCGAGATTTTAACTCATTATCAAGTCGAAAAACATTATAAGACTTTGTTTCCTCATTCTCAATCGGCAATTTTTGAAAATTTTGGTGTTTTCATCGATCTTTACCCAGCCTTATAGAGATGGGCACATAACCTGATGCACCCGGACCCTTCGTAAGGGATCCTGGATTTTTTTGAGGTATTTATTTATTTATTTTTGGTAAAAAAACTCGACAATTGATATTCTTCCAGTAATTCGTAGACACTATTTTTTTTAAGGGGCCCAAATGAATTTTGCCCCTGCAAATGGCCCGGATTCTTTCTCCACGGCCCTGTTTTTACAACATAGTAAAATTGCATAATGAAAATATAATTGTTTCAGTGTGTCAAGTACACAGAAAAAGACATTTTTGAATAGGGAGATGCAACATTACTTCTGGAACCAACGATGAATTAGTGGACCATGCAAAGTTAGAGTGAAATATTTATAACAATTTAGCAGTCATGAGTAGCGGGAAAGCAGAGAAAACTTGACAATATGTGATTAGCACATTCCCTCAAGATCATAACTTAACCGCCAGAGGAGCTGAAACAAAGGTTCTAAACGGGAGCGATACCGCCTTCTACAGGAACGAGACGAAATGTACATCAAGCAGCTTGAGACAAATCAGCATAATATGCTGACTACAGCATATTAATCAGCATAATATGCAGACTACAGCATATTAATCAGCATAATATGCAGATAATATGCAGACTACAGCATATTAATCAGCATAATATGCAGACTACAGCATATTAATCAGCATAATATGCAGACTACAGCATATTAATCAGCATAATATGCAGACTACAGTATATTAATCAGCATAATATGCAGACTACAGCATATTAATCAGCATAATATGCAGACTACAGCATATTAATCAGCATAATATGCAGACTACAGCATATTATGCTGAGACAAATCAGTATAATATGCTAATTACATGCAGAATGTCCACAAAACAGGTCTCATTCCTTCAACAGTTATTCACGATTTAAGATTTTCCCGTGTTATCGACCTTACTTTATTGAAACGGACGTAGTTCTCTCATTTCCAGAGTAATCTTAAATAAATTTGAGGGACCGTTGGAAAGACCGTAAAACTTCCTATATTTCTAAATCGTATAAATAAAGATCTCTCACAGTCTATCTCTCTCCTCCCACCGCTCTTTCTCCTTTGCCATTCCGCTCTTTCGGTGCCAACTGACAAAGAAATCGATTGGATTTATCGTATATCAAGTACATAATACATTTTATTATTATGTTTAAAAAAATTGAAGATCTCTACCTAAAATGGAACGATGTAATGTATGGTATCAAAATGCTAATAGAGCGATGAAAACGTGGTCTGGGTCTGCTAGAGCTTAGGTTTGTCACGAATTGATGATTCAATGATGATGACTCACAGAAACTGGGAGGTTGTCTGACATAATCCGCGGCCAGTAGATTAATCGATAGTTACAATATCCACGGCGGTGAATTATAGTTCTTTAATTCGCAGTTAGCATTAGAGATTAGAAATTTTAGAACAGTAGACAACATGGCGTTGTGATATTGATATGTACGTCTAAAAAGACCAACGTAATGGTAAATGAGAATAACTGAAGAACTGGCAACTGAAGAAGACGGCAATATTTGCTGTTAACTGATAGATTGACTCGCAGAAACACGGAGGTTCTCTGAGATAAACCTCGCCCGGTCAGTTAGATAGGTCGACAATTATATCCATGGTGATAAACCATATTTCCCTAACTCGCAGTTAGATTTTGGATTCTTCAAAATGATATGGTACTCAATAGTAACAGTTGACAGCATTAAAAGGCAGTTAAGAGGTGATATTGATAAATCGGGCCTAATAAGGTAGAATGATGAATCAGAAAAAGTGGCAACTGAAGACAGTATATCAACGACAATATTTGCAATTAACTGATAGGGTGACTCACAGAAACGGAGACGTTGACAATAGTTGACAATTATCATATCAAAGGTGATGATAGTTCTCTAACTCATAGATAGTGTTGATGAATTTGTCGATCCATGATAGGGACGTTATTAATAGAGAGTTTTTGGTGGCCACTAACGGGCCCTTAACGTCACCTAGACGGGCACTTATGACCTTGAGGGGACAACAGCAACGGGGCCCAGTGAGACTGGCTCGTTTAACGTCACCCGTCTTTTCAGGTATACAGGGTGTCCCACGAGTTGTTCCCCCCCCCTCCTAAAATCGTCCAAACGGGAGTAAGCAGAAAAAATTTTTTTTGAAACTTCATAATTTTTCCCAAGGATCTCAAATATCATACTTGAGCACCCCGCGCAACTGCGCAATCTTGCGCAACTGACACTAACTTTCTTATTTTAAATGAGAACCCTAATTTTTTATTACAGATTCGGATTCTACTCAAAATTTCATGAAAATTTGACCCCTCAATAAATTTTTTTGATTGCGCGCAACCGGTTCAGCAAGCACGCAAAGTTGCGCAACCCCAAAATTGTCAAATAGTGGATGATGGTGAACTCTAAAGTGTGGCACATGAATTTTCATTGTTTTTTAACGCTGATTCACGTGGTGCTATCCGTTTCTTGATTCGGCTCAATTTTTGCGGAATAATGACCTAAATTTGGTTATTTCTCGTGAAAAAATCATCTTTTTTCGCGCTTGTGTTTGCACATGAAATTTTATAGGTAATTATCCATTTCCTTTCCGTCCTCCTTTCTCAACCGGACCTCGAAAACTAATCCCCGTAAAAATCTGAAAACAGGCGCCTAAGATTTAAAAAAACGGACGAGAAATAACCTAATTTAGGTCATTATTCCTCAAAAATTGAGACGAATCAAGAAACGGATAGCACCACGTGAATCAGCGTTAAAAAACAATGAAAATTCATGTGCCACACTTTAGAGTTCACCATCATCCACTATTTGACAATTTTGGGGTTGCGCAACTTTGCGTTCTCGCTGAACCGGTTGCGCGCAATCAAAAAAATTGATTGAGGGGTCAAATTTTCATGAAATTTTGAGTAGAATCCGAATCTGTAATAAAAAATTAGGGTTCTCATTTAAAATAAGAAAGTTAGTGTCAGTTGCGCAAGATTGCGCAGTTGCGCGGGGCGAGCAAGTATGATATTTGAGATCCTTGGAAAAAATTATGAAGGGCCCAAAAAAATTGTGTGTTTAACTCACCCGTCTGTCGCCTCAGACAGGGCTTTTCAGGCATATAACCTTCCCATAATATAACATTTCTACAGATAAATCTAAAGTAATCATTTTCAAATGTTATTAGGTAGGTATATAATTTGATCTGCAGTAATAGGAAACAAAGGAATTTCCTCTGTACCACATGATCATAAAACAGATAATAATAATAAATAACAAACTTCTCTTGAAGTACACACTTCTGCCTTCTTTCCACTGAAGTAGGTATCTACTAGAATTTCTCAATGTTGCTGCTCTTATTTCTTAGATCGCCAAAAATCTCATACCCACAAAATTAATAGATCGAACGATCTTCCTATTGTTACTCTGGCATTTTGATATGGATCAGTGAGCCTTTGTGAGGGCACCAACCAAAAATTGCGCAACATTTGTTATACACGAAAACTGTTAAGGAACGCATTACCTACCAAAATGTTCATCTCCCGCTCAGAAGAAACGGATAGCATCACGTGAATCAGGTTTTCTTGTTTTTGTCACGTGATGCTATCCGTTTCTTGAATCGACTCAATTTTTGCGGACTAATGACCGAAATTTGTTTATTTCGCCTGAAAAATCATCGTTTATGCCGACTTTCAACTCACAGATTGAGATGATTTTTCACTTGACCACTAAAGAAGGTTTCAATCTCCTATTTTTACATTTTTCAACCAGACCTCGAAAATTAATCCCCGCAATAATCAGAAAACAGGCGCCTAAAATTTAAAAAAAAAACGGACGTGAAATAAACAAATTTCTGTCATTATTCCGCAAAAAGTTAGCCAAATCAAAAGCAGCATCACGTGAATCAGAAACAATGAAAATTTATGTGCCACACTTTGGAGTTCACCATTATCCACTATTTGACAATTTTGGGATTGCGCAACTTTGCGTGCTCGCTGAACCGGTTGTGCACAATAAAAAAAATTGGTTCAGGGGTCAAATTGTCATAAAATCTTAGGTAGAATCTGAATCTGCAATAAAAAATTCCCATTTGGATGATTTTAGGAGGAGGAGGGGGGGACAACTCGTGGAACACCCTGTATAATTCATAATGTGTCAAAACGTATGTTAGCAGAACCCTCATGTTTTGAATAATAATAATAAAATCCTTTACTTGCTATTCGAACCTATAAACGTATTTTATATCGAATTACCCCTACTCCCTGGTATCTGAAGAGAAACATAATCTCTGATTATACGTATTTCTACTACGGATGTTTTAAATAATGAAGTTATTCAAAACAAGATGATTTAAACAGTTTCTTACGAAAATACAAAAGGCATTGTTTAGAATCGTAGGAGTGAGCCAATTTGAAAGGAAAGACACTTACCCCAAATGATAAAGTAGTATCTCTAAACACCGAATTAAATATTAAGCCTACATAGTTGATGATGACAAAAACAAGAGTATAAACGATTTCTACGTGGGCTATCGATCATAAAACTTACTCCTATTCCAGATGAGAGCCAACCTGGATCAGTCCCGAGGTGAAACCCGCACCCGAGCTCTCGATTGTTGAAACCAGCTAGAAACAATCGACGGAGTAAATGAAACGAATCAAACCGCCCGTCGTAATATTTTAATTGACTCCCAGCTCACCGATGCGGCCCATTCAATAATTTTCCCGATCGCAAAACATGAGACACAATAAAATGAAAAAAAAACCGACGCGTTGAATCACGTCACTACGTCATCGACAAGACGTTAGAACACCTTGTTTATCGTCCTTGACACAATACGAACGACAATTCGCAATTCAAAGAGAGCAGCGAATTCGGCGTCAATTGTGTCCAGAGAAACGCGGCTTTTTAGCGAGGATTTTGTTTGTTTGTTATTGTCTTCTCGCGAATAAAGTGTTATTGCGATTTTTCTTAGCGAATGAATCATTGAATGACAATTTGAAAATATAAATTGTCATGGAATTTTTATCAGGGAAATCTGTTTTAAGGCATACCGGAATGATTCTTGGATTTTAAAGCTTATAGATTGTTTGTGATTGTCTGGTTGGTGATTGATTGGTACGCCGTACGCACGATTTCTCCCAAACGGCTGGAGCAAAATATCTGAAATTTTCAGGAAAAATCAATATTGGTCCGACAACCCCCCTCTTTCTTTAGCCAGCTCTCTCACTTAATTTAAAGTGCCCTTCAAGGGTTGTCGAAGTTTTGTAAAATCCCTAAAAACCTTCAAAAAAAGTCGAAGCGGCCTAAATTTGGACTCCTTTTGAAGAACTTTCCATGAGGAATCGAATGAGCCCTTCCCCAGGTTCGTAGCTCAAACCATTCCCGATATACGGCCCGATTTATGGTGCCAACATTTGCGTTTTTTTGGTTTATTATTGTTTATGTTTTCATAGCAGTAACCTAGTGATGTAGTGGTGTATTAATGTGTAGAGTGAACTCCTAAAAGGCTTTGTAGCCGATACACGAGTTGAAGCATTCTGATACGCATGAAACACTGCAAATTCTTTCACTGGGGTTTATTATTCAATTGGCTTGTGTTCATAATTTGAATTTCTACTAAGCTTTGGATTGTGCGTGTTTCACAGGTGATGAGCGATTATTGAATTTCAGGAGATATGCAAAGAGCACGTTCTCAACCAAAATACCTATTTGGATTGATCAGTTGATCATATTTGTGTGCCTCCTGAAATTCAATAATCGCTCTATCACCAGTGAAACACGCACACTCCAAAGCTTAGTAGAAATTCAAATCATGAACACAAGCCAAATGAATAATAAACCCCAGTGAAAGAATTTGCAGCGTTTTTTGATTCAATGAACAGGACTGTTCACATTTATAAGTACTACCAAACGCACGAATCAATCTTTTTTGCAAATTTTGTCAGTCTTAATAGTAAGAATTAGTATTTATTATATATTTCTTTAAAATTTTAATTGAGTTCTTCAGAATGTATCGTGGGTCGGATCAAATCTTACTATCTATTGCCCGCATGAGTAGTAAAGGGACAATAACCCGTTGCATTATAATTTGCAACATACTCAAAATTTACAAGAGTGATCGTGATTCTAAAAATTTACAACGATATTGAAAATAAAAACCAAATGACTCCATAAACAGTGTTTAGTTTCTTACGTTTTGCGTGCGTTTCTGTGCATTGTAAAATTCGACAAGTAGGTGATACTTTTTATACACCAACGCGATAGAGCATGTACGGAGGAACACTAAAATGACAATATAGTGGTTTCCTAGTAAAATCAATGTACTCACCGTTTAGTTGAACGATTTTCTGACTGCAGACTATGTCGAATCAAGGGACCATTCACAATAAACTAAGTCAAATAAAAAACAAAGCAAAAGCGAAGGAAGTGAAACCAGGCTGTTTATGCCACGAAACGTACAGCTGAAATTTGACGTCGGTAGGTAAGTACCTATCCAGAGCGAGTGAAGTTACCTAATGTGATTAGAGCACATACGCAAGGAGCTGTGACCCTCAGACGAGACTGTTTACGACGTTTTTCGCGAGATAACACATACAGATAACACCGTATCCCCCATATCAGCAGTGACTACGAAATCGCGATTCGCTGATTCGCCACACAACCGTGTTGTTATTTACGTATATAAACTTTTACACGTGTTCGTATAACGAACGTTAAGAAACAATAATTGAGTCGGTAGTAATACAATTATGAGCAAGTCCATAACCGGAAAACTACGAAAGAAAAAATGTCTAATGTATAAAATATCATTGGCCAGCATTCCTGTCCTCATATTGAAACGTTGCCAATTCCAACACGTGGAGCTATTATTTTTTGTATAATGCGAGTCTCGTGTCATTGTGAGGTTTGTGGGGTCGCTACGGGCGAATTTCTACGGCTCTTTTATAGGTAGGATTGGGTTTTGTTTCACGATTTGAAGCCGAGAAGGGGACAACATTGATCTCCTCAGCCTAAATTTGTACTCTTTTTGAAGAACACTCCACGAGGAATCGAATGAGCCCTTCCCCAGGTCCGTAGGTCAAACCATTCCCGATCTATGGCCCGATTTATGGTGCCAACATTCGCGTTATTTTGGTTTATTATTGTTTTTGTGTTGATATCAGTAACCTAGTGACGTAGTGATGTAGTAATGTGGATACTGGAGTGAACTCCTAAAAGGCTTTGTAGCCGATACACGGGTTGAAGCATTCTGATAACCATTAAAAAAACGCTGCAAAAATCTTTCACTGTGGTTTATTATTCAATTGGCTTGCGTTCATGATTTGAATTTCTACTAAGCTTTGGAGTGTGCGTGTTTCACAGGTGATAGAGCGATTATTGAATTTCAGGAGATATGCATAGAGCACGTAAATCGGTTCTCAACCAAAATACCTATTTGGATTGATCAGTTGATCATATTTGTGTGCCTGCTAAAATTCAATAATCGCTTTATCACCTGTGAAACACGCACACTCTAAAGCTTAGTAGAAATTCAAATCATGAATGCAAGCCAAATGAATAATAAACCCCAGTGAAAGAATTTGCAGCTTTTTTTATTGAACCTCAATACCCCCCACAATAAAAACATCTGTAATTTATCAAGTCACTTTAGCACTCGTATTGCGTTAAAACTTCCTCAAATCCAAATTTAAACGATGTAGACAGAGGTAGACTGTGTTTCACAGGTGATAGAGCAATTATTGAATTTCAGGAGGCACACAAATATGATCAACTGATCAATCCAAATAGGTATTTTGGTTGAGAACCGATTTACGTGCTCTATGCATATCTCCTGAAATTCAATAATCGCTCTGTCACCAGTGAAACAAGCACACTCCAAAGCTTAGTAGAAATTCAAATCATGAGTGCAAGCCAAATGAATAAAATTGAATAATAAACCCCAGTGAAAGAATTAGCAGCGTTTCATGCATATCAGAATGCTTCTCTAATCTCTTTGCAGTTTGTACTCCAATCCCTCGTGGCAAACCTTATCAAAGGCTACATCCAAAAATATACTTCTTAGGCGTTTTCTACTATGTTGGTTACTCAATGGACTTGATCTATCGTAGATTGTTGCTGCCTGAACCCAAACTGGTGGTCAGGTGTAAGATTGTTATTTTGTATTATTGGTTTGAGCCGTTTAAGAACGGCTCAAAATCCGAAATTAAACAAATAGTTTGTGTTGCCCGTTATTTTTTTGCTCAGTTAAGAGTTTGTGTTCGTTTTTACGCTAAAACGTGATTATTTCATAATTTTCATTTTGAAAGCGGGTAGTAGGGATAAATCGTCATTTCTTCTCTATTTTCATCTTATTAAATCCTGATCCATTGGAAAAATTATTGGCTTGCGGGTGTGACGAATTTCGGGGACGCTGCCCAATTTTAGTTTAGTTTTGCAACTTCGAAAATTTTGAATTTCCTGTTGGGAAGGTAACGAATTTTGTATTTCCTGATGGAAGGTTTTGCGTCTGATCCGTTTAAGCGCTGCTCATACCTATTAGAATCCACAGCCAATTCTCGAACCTTTTTTTGTTCGATCACAAATTTGATTTGGTTTTCAAGAATACATATAAAAATTTATAATTATGTTCATAAGTTTGCTCTTATAAAAACTGGGATGTCCCTCTGAAACGCACTCTTTACTTACAATGTTTGATGTTATCAAATATTTTGAAAGTTCAAGGTTGCGAAATTAGCGTGTTCGGTTCGAAACTCGGGGCCTGGGCGTGAAAATCGAAATTGAAATCGGAGGCCACGTGAATATTGGAATTCATGAATAAAGAGTCCGTGCGGTTACTGCGCAGTTATTTTTGCTACATCACGTAGATTGATCGAACGGAGTTTTTTATATGATTTTGTGATTTTTATATGATTGTTGCAGCGGACCAGGATTAGGGTTTTGCATGATTGTGTTAAGAAGTTGGATGCTAGCTAGTCAGATCGCTTCACTCGCGTAGATGCTATGGGTATAAAACTATGCTAGGTAGGTACTATACATGAAAGAAAATAATGTTTCAGTTATTTATAGAAGACAGTTAGTTAATCATGTTCAACATAACTAATAGCATTTCCAAGTCAAATTCAACATTTTCCTAGAAATAGTTTTTTTACATTTTGGTTTATTATTCAATAATAAACCATTGTAATCACTCTGGAAAAAAATTCTAACCCCCCTGAAAATTTCATGGTTTACGTTTCAAAGGGTGTAGAATCCGAATCTGCAATAAAAATTTTTCCGTCCGTCCGCCGTACGCCGTATAGGTAAATGTTATTACTGGGGATTATTATTCAATATTATTACTGGTGTAAATAAGTAGTCTTTCACTCGGGTTTACTATTCAATTGGCTTGCGTTCATGATTTGAATCTGTACTAAGCTTCGGAGTGTGCGTGTTTCACAGGTGATTATTGAATTTCAGGAGATATGCATAGAGCACGTAAATCTGTTCTTAACCAAAATACCTATTAGGATCGATCAGTTGATCATATTTGTGTGCCTCCTGAAATTCAATAATCGCTCTATCACCTGTGAAACAAGCACACTGCAAATTCTTTCAGTGAGGTTTATTATTCAATTTTATTCATTTGAGTTGCATTCATGATTTTAATTTCTACTAAGCTTTGGAGTGTGCGTGTTTTACAGGTGATAGAGCGATTATTGAATTTCAGGAGATATGCATAGACCACGTAAATCGGTTCTCAACCAAAACACCTATTTGGATTGATCAGTTGATGATATTTGTGTGCCTCCTCTACATCAGTCTACCTTTGGCTACATCGTCTAAATTTGGGGAAGTTTTAACGCAATACGAGCGCTAAAGGACTTGATAAATTATGTATGTTTTTATTGTGGGGGGGGGGGGGGTATTGAGGTTCAATAAAAAAACTCTGCAAATTCTTTACTGGGGTTTATTAATTGGCTTGCGTTCATAATTTGAATTTCTACTACGCTTTGGAGTGTGCGCGTTTCACAGGATAGAGCGATCATTGAATTTCAGGAGGCACACAAATATGATCAACTGTATTTTGGTTGAGAACAGATTTACGTGCTCCATGCATATCTCCGAAATTCAATAATCGCTCTATCCTGTGAAACGCGCACACTCCAAAGCTTAGTAGAAATTCAAATTATGAACGCAAGCCAATTGAATAATAAACCCCAGTGAAAGAATTTGCAGCGTTTTCTTTTGTTGATTTCTTCTTTAACAAAACATGATTTTGTTTTATGTTTACCTACCTACTGCGTTTGGAGTGAAGTTTGGTACGCTTTAGTCTTCTGGTGATGTCACTTGCGTCAAGGAGATGGACAGCTTCCTTGTTGACTGACAGCTTGTCGCTTTATAGCCTCGCTGTTTCGATCTGAAGTTCGTGATGGAGACGTTCATTTCGAAAGTACCATGGTGCATTCACAACAGTTCGTAGCACATTATTTTGGAAACGTTGGATGATATCTCGATTTGATTGAGCTGTACAGCCCCACAGCTGGGCTCCATAGATCCAAACAGGTTTTAGGACTTGGTTGTACAGGGTCAGCTTGTTCCGGCTAAAAAAAACTACGGACCAAATTTTCTCCCGAAAGACTATTGTAATTTAAGAAATATGCTCACTAAAGAAGTTTGTATTATTTAAATTATAATTTAGTATTAACGTTATAAAGTACTAAATCGGAAATTACCACATTAACTACCTACTGTTGGAGATATCGAGAATGTGATACTTATGTTTATCCTTATCTATGATTCTTTAAATAATGCAGATTTCATAATGGACTGATAAGTGAGGTCCATGTCAACCACAGATAGGTGTCTGATAAAGGATCCCAGATAAGCAATAATTAGATATAATTCCTTATAGGTTACGTTTGGCGAAGGTCTTTACTTATCGATAAGGAAAAGGTTAGGTTATCTACTTTGCTGAATTTCTCCTCTCCACCCAACTACAACTCCAAAACTGTTTTCGTATTTCTCTCACCCAAGCTACTAGTTTCGTTAAACTTCCCCTAACTCAATTACAAGCTGGGCAAAACCTTGCCAATGAAGTATGCTGACCTGCTCCAATCTTACCTCACCAATTGACGCTCCATGCCAGGCTCAGGTGGAGAGCACATGTTAAGAAAAAGAAGGGAGAGCTCCTACTCAAATTCAGGAAAATGTACTGGCTAATTTGGAGGCGATTGAAGCTGTCGATCCAGAACAAGCTAACCCTGTACAACCAAGTCCTAAAACCTGTTTGGACCTATGGAGCCCAGCTGTGGGGCTGTACAGCTCAATCAAATCGAGATATCATCCAACGATTCCAAAATAATGTGCTACGAACTGTTGTGAATGCACCATGGTACTTTCGAAATGAACGTCTCCATCATGAACTTCAGATCGAAACAGCGAGGCTATAAAGCGACAAGCTGTCAGTCAACGAGGAAGCTGTCCATCTCCTTGACGCAAGTGACATCACCAGAAGACTAAAGCGTAACAAACTTCACTCCAAACGCAGTAGGTAGGTAAACATATAACAAAATCATGTTTTTTAAAAGAAGAAATCAACAAAAGAAAAATGTAAACTATTTTTAGGAAAAGGTTGAATTTGACTTGGAAATGCTATAATTTATGTTTAACATGATTAACCAACTATAGTCTTCTATAAATAACTGAAACATGATTTTCTTTCATGTATAGTACCTACCTAGCATAGTTTTATACCCATAGCATCTACGCGAGTGAAGCGATCTGACTAGCTAGAAGTCAGTTAGTTTTTTCTTTCAACTCCTATTTCAAAAAAAGGAAATGAATAGTACCACGTGAATCAGCATTCAAAAACAATGAATTTTCATGTCTCACAAATGGGTTTTACGGTGGACAACGGTTCCGCGCAGTTTTCGGGTTGCCCGTTTTCGCATGCTCGTAGAATGGGTTTTGAGCGGTGAAAAAAGTCGATTGAGTTGTCAAATGTTCATGAAATTTTGCGTAGAACTGTGATTAAAAAAACTGGGGTTCTGATTAGGAGAAAAACAAAGCTGGTATCCAAATCGCGCATTTGCGCTCACGCGCGAAGAGCGAAAATGTGATATTTGAACTCCCCGTGGAAAATTGGTGGGGTTACCGTTTGAAGCTTAGGTTTAGGTTCGGAAATAACGATATATTCGGAGATAAATTGGTGGTCCTATAAATTTTGGCCACCCTATTTAGGGGTTAAGCAATCTTTCAGTCAGTCACAAAATTTCAACACAAATGAAATAGTATAATTTCAAAATTATCCGCGGCTAAGGTGGCGCTTTATGAATGGAACTTGAACTGAAGGTTCTACGCAAGCTGAAATGTAGACCGACGAAAGTTCATTGGTAATAATCAAGGGAACTCTGAACGGTAGGTTTTCTCATTAGATGGACGCAACAACCGATAATTTAAACTCGGAAAGGAGTTATAATGAGACGTTTCGACCTATATAACGATAACCTGCGCAATTGGCGCGGTCGTACGACCTAAATAATGCGCCTGTTATCTTATTTACATAGGAGTGAGGTCATCTTCCGTCTAGCGATCCTACCTTTTCGCTTTACTTCCTCGGCGTTTTCCGCGTTCTAACGCAAACTTGGCGCGCTGCCAGGCTATGAATCAGAGAAAGTTGGCGATTACTCACTTCTCGCGATGAATGATGTTCGGTGCACGGCCACTTACATGTAAATACACTTTCTAGTTTTTCACCGGTGACTCTTAAAGAAAACTATCGTGCACAACGTAAAAGCCCACCATTAAAAACAAAAGGGTGTGGCATCTCGTGCCTTTTCTCGAATCCGAAACATTAATGGAAGTTTATAACATCTGAGTCTACCTGCAGGTAACAGTTTTCACTTTCAGGAGATAAAACATTTTTTTATTTCTCCAAAATGAAACTTCCACTCAGATTTTATTTATCATTCTGAACAACTCATTCCGTGTGTATTAGCACACATGGAGAGATGCAACGCAACGATTTGAAAGCGTTAATATCTGAAGGAATGTCTGTTTTTGACATTTTCATGTCGTTGCTTTGGCACATAAACTGAAAAATCGTCACGAGAACTTGCATAGTATTATCGAAGTAGATCTCACCTTATAGAATAGGAAACAAGTAGGTAAGTTTGACAAATTTCTAGCTGTTGAATGTGAATGGGTACGTCATTTTACTCATTTTCTCAATAGGTTTCATATGGTTTGAAAACGGTTCCATTTGGTCTGGAAAAGATTTCATTTGACTTGGAGATGCTACGTGGGGGTGGTGAATGAAAACTGTCTGTGACTGGGGGATTGAAATGTTCTGCGTTGATGCAGTTGAAACTTGGATGGGTATCGGGATAGGATTTCTTTGGGGGATTCAACTTTAAAATCGCGGTAGATTCTCTCATTTCGGACCAAAGGGGGTGCATCGACTTTTTGCCTTGGTAGCATGGCGTTTTGCTGCTGCTCTAGCCGCTCGAATTATGATTGTAAAGCAGGTTCCCCATACCTCTATTGTATATGTCCATATTGGCCTGATAAGAGCTTCGTACACGAGCTACATCAGTATACGGTTGAGAAGTGAGACGTGCGGAGAGTTTAGAAGTGATCGCCGTTCGTAGCAGCGTGTCCTTAGAATTTTCAAGAGTTCAGGAATATGTGCAACATAAATTACAATCATACTTCACCACACTTCACCACGTATAATCTTTAAACACTATCGTTAAACACACGATACACTGCCCAACAGAAAATAAAGTCAAGAAAACCCGACATCTTGAATTCTTGGGCCGACTGCTTGCACGAGATGCCCTTCCACGTAATAGTTACCACAGCCATTTGGATGTGGTTTCAATACCTGTGGTCTCAGCAACAGCACAACCAATCTCTAATGTACACAGTTCAGCAGGTGCCTTTCAGACCCAGATACGACGTGAGCATCAACGAACCAAAAGCCTGAGGTTATTTGAACTATGAGTATCCCAAAGCTTCATAGGAAAGGAGCCAACAACACAGTTATGCCTTAACGAACGTGGTCTACTGAACATATCTGAGAGAATCTGTGCAACATAAACCTTTGATTTTTCCGTCCTCCAGAACACCTATTCATCTTGGAGTTTGAGGAATTATTAACCCCAATATCAATTGACCGCTTTAATGTAAATCTGAATCAAAGAGCTAAAAGAGGACGAATCATTGACGATTGTAAGAGCTAGATGGCCTCCTTATGAATTAATGTTCACGGATGGATCGAAGTGCGGCGATGCAGTCGGGTGCGCGATTTGGAATGAGGGAAAGAACCACGAGGACTCGTTCAGATTGCCTTTGCTGAAATCTAGTTATCATGCTGAAATAGTTAACATAACCAAAGCCATAGAGTGTTTAGTTCAAGAGAACGATGGGGAGACACTTTCAGTGGGGCGTCAAACGGACTGAACACCAGCATACTACACCGTCTTCATGTTTGCCCAGTGATCGTAGTAGACGTCAAACTGTTGGGGGTTAAAGCACATGTGGGGATTCGTGGAAATGAAACAGCCGATAGAATGGCCAGGCGTGGAATGAGCATCAAGGTCGAGGACTATTTTCCTTCCATCCTTGATCATTATCGGACAGAGTGGCAGAACATGCATAGTATTACAGTGCCGTAGCAGTACGGCAGCTGTTGTAGGCACCAAATGGGCCACTGGAACATCTTGTTCAGATTCAAGTGCTAAGAGAACCATTCTGAAATAGTGTCTCCAAAGTAGCGACTACCATTCAACTATATCACTTTACTCCAGTAAAACAACTATTCAATATGTAAAGAAATTTACGAGTTTTTTAAAAACTCTGAAAACTGGAGGGGGAGGGGGGGCTTAGAGAGAGAAGACCCTCAAGAAAAGTTTTGAGTTGCCACTAAACTTCCATGGAGACACAACCGTTTAACACACGAGTCAGTGCCCAACACAAAATTAAGTCAAGAAAACCCACTTACTTTCTTCTCGGGGCGATTGTTTAAGCGAGATTCCTTTCCGCTTTGTACAAATAAACAATTTATTACGGAGGAAATTTACTTTACTTGTTATCACTGGGTGCATTTACGCATGCACCATTCTTTGACACTTAGTTAAACCCAGGATCACACTGTGTTTTAAGTCGATAGTATATTTTGTTTGGGGTGGAACTAAGTATACCGGTTGAAAACGAGGGCAACAATTCCAAGAGGATGTGTACCTATTTAAAATCTGCGTCTTCAGTCAGGCACGCTTCCAAAGAACTGGCCGCGCGCCAGAATCCAAGTTGATTGACATGAAGCTTCGCACTCGCTATTTAGGAAGAAGAGTTCCATTGATAGTCATAGAAGAAATACCGGGAAATGAAACGCGGATAATCCAGAAGGTCGGTACACGGAGCATTATGGAAACCCGCAATAATACCGCATGTAGAAATATTATGAACAACGACATGCCAACATTAAGTTGCAACATTCTATTAACCTTCTAGCGCTAACATTTCAAAATAAAATACTGAGAAGTATTGTAGGTGCCCCCTGGTTCACGAGAAATGATGATATTCACAAGGACCTGAAGGATAGAGACCGTCTATGAAACAGTTACTAAGTACACGAGGAAGCACGAACAACGGCTCCACAAACACGAGAACCCGGAGATGCTTGACGTTTTGGACAATACTGATGAACTTCGGTGCCTCAAGAGGAAAATACCTCTTTGCAATACGTGCAATTGCAAAGTGCAATAAACTGATTTATTACAATATTATTACAATGTATAGGCACTATCTAAAGGGAAGGTTTTATTGAATACCTAACCTCCTGCTGTGTCTACTATACTATGAAAAACGCTGCAAATTCTTCCACTGGGGTTTATTATTCAATTGGCTTGCGTTCACGATTTGAATTTCTACTAAGCTTTGGAGTGTGTGTGTTTCACAGGTGATAGAGCGATTATTGAATTTCAGGAGGTATGCATAGAGCACGTAAATCTGTTCTCAACCAAAAAACCTATTTGGATTGTTCAGTTGATCATATTTGTGTGCCTCCTGAAATTCAATAATCACTCTATCACCTGCGAAACACGCACACTCAAAAGCTTAGTAGAAATTCAAATCATGAACAAGCCAATTGAATAATAAGTCCCAGTGAAAGAATTTGCAGCGTTTTTCACAGGTGATAGAGCAATTATTGAATTTCTGGAGGCACACAAATATGATCAACTGATCAATCCAAATAGGTATTTTGGTTAACAACCGATTTACGTGCTATAATAATAATAAACCCCAGTAATAATGTTGAATAATATTTACCTATATATTATCAGCGTTTCATTCATATCAGAATGCTTCAACCCGTGTATCGGCTATAAACTACAAGACTTGTATCCACATCGGCTATCACTCCAGTACCCACATTCACTACAACTCGACGCTATCGGCATCACTAGTTTACAAACAAACAATAATAAACGAAAAAACGCAAATGTTGGCACCATAAATCGGGCCATACATCGGGAATGGTTTGACCTACGGACGTGGGGAAGGGCTCATTCGATTCCTCATGGTATGTTCTTCAAATAGGAAAATATTTAGGCCGATTCGACTAGTTTTGAGGTTTTCAGGGATTTTACAATACTTTTACATCCCTTAAAGGGCACTTTAAATTGAGTGAGGGAGCTGGCTCAAGAATTGGGGCGTCGTCGGACCAAGATGAATTTTTCCTGAAAATTTCAGATTTTTTGCTCCAGCCGCTTCGGAGATATCGTGCGTACGGCGTACGGCCGGAAATTTTTTTATAGCAGATTCGGATTCTACACCCTTTGACACGTAAACCATGAAATTTTCAGGGGGGGTTAGAATTTTTTTTTTCCAGAGCGATTACAATGGCTTATTATTGAATAATAAACCAAAAGTGACTGCACACCAACCAGATAAAACAGAACTGGACAGAACAAGAATACTTGTTTCAGAGGGACTCCCTAAAAAATCATGTTCAAAAAGAGTAGTGAACGATTCTTGTGGTGTGGAAAATGAGCAGTAGCTGTTAGTAAACAACTCCCTAACAGCGAATGTTTACTCGAGATGGAATAATTCCTTGAATAAAGAATGAAGGAATAAAGAATTATTCTTTGTTAGGCCCAAGATAGGACAATTTGAAATGAAATTGGAGATGGTGGAGTTTCAAGTGACAATATACCCTGTACGTCAAGTGTATGGCATAGTACGAACTACCGATCGTAAGTACCAATAGTGGAATAGAACTGTAAAAAATAGGAAAAGTAGAATGTTGAATTGAAATCGAGAAGTATGGATGCTTCATAAACACGGACGCTCAACAAATAACCGGGTGACCTCTAAAATACGTAAAATACGACCGAATTACAAGGGCGCCTCCACCTTCCCTCTATGGCCCGTCCGGAAGAGCGAGTTTAGGTTTGAATCCAGCCGCAGAGGCCTCCAAATGAACGGTAAATTACCCCGATCGCAACTATCAAACCGCCTACAAACGTTCAAGCTACTTATCAACGGCAAATTACATCTACTGAATACAAAAGGCACCATAACGATGATGGACCCGCTCTCTATTAACCGAAATGCAACCGTATACATACCTACATGTGTATCGTTTCGAACGTGGTGCCCCAAGCAACTTATAAAAGTGAAAAACGTAAATTTCCAGTCTTGCAGCATGACCTATGAGCGAAATTTTGTTATTATCAAGTATTTACCCATTTAGAACGGACTAAAAGCTCAATTTACTAAAATTAGTAAAATGAATAGTAGTTAGTAAAGCTACAAAAAATTACAGTGAATAATATAGCATTTCAAAGTCAAATCCAATCTTTACCAAAACTAAGTCAACCTTTTCCACGTCAAATTTAAACTTACCCAAGTCAAAATCAACCTTCACCATTATTAAATGCTTATCATTGAAAATAATAAACCCATTTGTTAGAATTATTAGCGGTTTTTTTTAATCAACGATAAACAGCGATTGTGAAGGAGTGGGAGGGTTTAAACCAAAACCGTTTTTATCACGGCGCATTATTGGAAAAAACACCATTCCTGAGTCAGATTCAACTTTTTCCAAAACAAATTAAAACTTTCCTTCATTATGAACGAAATTAACGAAAATTACGCAAAAGCCCTAAATGTAGCAGCAAATGCTTGTCTGTGATTTGAGACTGGACTGAAAACAATACTCTAAACGCAGTAGGTATACTAGGTAAACCTATACATAAAACAAAATGATGTTTTATTAAAAAAGAAATCAACAAAAAATAAAATTTAAAAAAATCAACATTTCTTTGGAAGAAAAACTTTCATCACTTCTTTACATAATTAATATTTTAAATCTTACTTGTGGAAAGTCTATTTGATTTGTTCACTTACGTACAGGTAGGTGGTACTTTTGGTTTATTATTCAATAATAAACCATTGTAATCGCTCTTGAAAAAAAAAAAAAAAAAAAAAAAAAAATTCTAACCCCCCCCTGGAAATTTCATGGTTTACGTTTCAAAGGGTGTAGAATCCGAATCTGCAATAAACAATTTTCCGTCCGTCGCCGTACGCACGTTTTTCTCCCAAACGGCTGAAGCAAAAAAACTGAAATTTTCAGGAAAAATCCATGTTGGTCCGACGACGGCCCAATTCTTGAGCCATCTTTGTACTCTTTTTGAAGAACATACCTACCACGAGGAATCGCATGAGCCCCTCCCCAGGTCCCTAGGTCAAACCATTCCCGATGTATGGCCCGATTTATGGGGCCAACACTTGCGTTTTTTGGTTTATTATTGTTTGTTTATAACCTAGTGATGTCCGGCAGATAGCGTCGAGTTGTAGTGAATGTGGATACTGGAGTGATAGCCGATGTGGACACTTGTAGTTTATAGCCGATACACGGGTTGATGCATTCTGATATGCATGAAACGCTGATAATATATAGGTAAACATTATTCAATATTATTACTTGGGTTTATTATTCAATTGGCTTGCGTTCATGATTTGAATCTGTACTAAGCCTTGGAGTGAGCGTGTTCCACAGGTGATTTCACAGGAGCGATTATTGAATTTCAGGAGATATGCATAGAGCACGTAAATCTGTTCTCAACCAAAATACCTATTTGGATTGATCAGTTGGTCATATTTGTGTGCCTCCTGAAATTCAATAATCGCTCTATCACCTGTGGAACACGCACACTGCAAATTCTTTCAGTGGGGTTTATTATTCAATTTTATTCATTTGAGTTGCATTCATGATTAGAATTTCTACTAAGCTTTGGAGTGTGCGTGTTTTACAGGCGATAGAGCGATTATTGAATTTCAGAAGATAT
This sequence comes from Creontiades dilutus, assembly GCA_031894815.1. NCBI lineage: Eukaryota > Metazoa > Arthropoda > Insecta > Hemiptera > Miridae > Creontiades > Creontiades dilutus. The sequence goes on from JAVIWC010004080.1 coordinate 189,862, forward strand.
GCATAGACCACGTAAATCGGTTCTCAACCAAAACACCTATTTGGATTGATCAGTTGATGATATTTATGTGCCTCCTCTACATCAGTCTACCTTTGGCTACATCGTTTACATGAATTTAGATTTGGGGAAGTTTTAACGCAATACGAGTGCTACAGGACTTGATAAATTATAGATGTTTTTATTGTGGGGGGGGGGGGTATTGAGGTTCAATAAAAAACGCTGCGAATTCTTTCACTGGGGTTTATTATTCAATTGGCTTGCGTTCATGATCTGAATTTCTACTAAGCTTTGGAGTGTGCGTGTTTCACAGGTGATGGAGCGAATATTGAATTTCAGGAGGCACACAAATATGATCAACTGATCAATCCAAATAGGTATTTTGGTTGAGAACAGATTTACGTGCTCTATGCATATCTCCTGAAATTCAATAATCGCTCTATCACCTGTGAAACACGCACACTCCAAAGCTTAGTACAGATTCAAATTATGAACGCAAGCCAATTGAATAATAAACCCCAGTGAATGAATTTGCAGCGTGTTTTTATTTATTATTATTTATTTTTTTTTTTCAATTGGCGTATTTTTGTTTCAATACGTGTGTTACAATAGTGGTGACTTGAGCATTTGACTTGGAAATGCTACAAATGAAAATAATTCTGACTTATTGGGACATAACTACTTTATAAAAACTGCTCTAATGTTCTAGTAGTGTTGTATACTATTCAAAGCTTCATTCTTCACAAAATTTAGCTTAGAACACAAACGGACGTTAAATGGCAAATTTTGCCTTTTGAAGACCAAATTTGGCTCCCTCACTACCATTTGGACACTATGAATTTATACCGAGGGATAATTTTTGTGAACGATATTTATCAGAATATTAAATGATGAAGTAACGGTTGAACTTCGAAGTTTCTGGCTCCCCGAAAAATGACACTCGAAACGTGATATTTCTCAGCGTCACGCGACTTTAGGATCGACCCCCACGACCAAAACAGATTCTAGTCAATAACGACAGCACGGCATATTTCTGTTCGAAAAGTGGAACCCTTACACTGAAAACTACCATCCGAAGAAATTAATGGACGAGGAGACAAATTTTGTGAACATTCAACTGTTAGTTGACAATGTTCATCGGGCGATGATCACAATTGAAATCCGAAGAAAAATTTTAGTTCACCTTTGTTAGGTAAGGCCCTGTTGTGCAATATTTGGGTCGGAGGTTAACAACGCAACAATACCTAAAGAGAGAATGATTAATTACATTCGTTTCGGACCATTTCAAAACCAAATCCAACTGTTAACACATTCGTGAGACTCACTTTTGGATTTAGTATCACTACTATGTCAGCATTTTGAAATTCGGTTTACAAGACACCGTTACGATAAACTGTGGTCCGGAACACCCGATCTAGCGGGTCAAAACTCATTTGTTTTTCAAGTTCATCGTATAACTGAAATTATTTATGACACGACCCCTTCCTAGTATAAAAAAATACTTGCGACCTCCCAACCCAAAAGAATTTTTTTCCATGTATGTTAAAAATATGTAAGTTGTAGATACTGTGCGAGTTGGCATTTTCATCAATGGCGCGAATAAAATGTAAACTAAGAAATCGCTTAAATTTGGAAAACGATTTAATACTTAATGTGGCAAGAACGGATTCACGATGGGAGAAATTAACTGAACAAACTCAAGCGCAACCATCACATTAAAATGAACGAAGATAAGATACTCCAAAATCCCTACATAACAAATTGCTTCTCTACAGATGTAATCATCTGGGGCTGTACAAAAAAGACCAACATCAAAATAATTCAATTTAAACACATTTTTAATATTTAGAGGCTTTTTTCAACAATGAACAGAAGCTCTACGATTATTAGACAACAGCAACGTCATCCGACGTCTGGATAGAACAAAACCTCTCGACCTTGTGGCGTGACAATGTGACAAGTGCCTGAAGTGATCATATAGAGTAGTTGCCATTGGGCTATTACCTCTACAAACTGTAGTTATTGTATTAATGTAAATTAACTTGATGGGCTATGCTCAGTTGTTATGTTATGTTTCTAATAAAGAAATTTTTCGAAAAAAAAAAAACTACTATGTCAGCATTTTGAAATTCGGTTTACAAGACACCGTTACGATAAACTGTGGTCCGGAACACCCGATCTAGAGGGTTCAAAACTCATGTCAAAACTTGAACTCGCCCTTCATCCTAGGTTGTAGTGTGATTAGCGATGGCAGCGATTTAGCATTAGCAAACTGAATTAAACTTTTGGCAAACTAAATTACCTTTTCGCAACTGGAATTAAACCTTTCGCAAATACAGATGTGGAGGTAAAGTTTAATTCTAATTGCTAGAGGGTTAATTCAGTTTGCTAAAGGTTTCATTCAATTTGCTAAAGGTTTAACGCAGTTTGCTAATGCTATATATCGATATATCGGCACAATCGATATTTTTGGTCCGATATATCGGTGGATCGGGGGATAGTATTAAAAACGTAATAACCTATATTTTGTATGTTTAATTTAAAAGAAAAGGGTTTCCTTGTATCGTTAATTGTCACAAGTGCATTGCAGTAGGTAGGCAAAGCCGTTCTGTTCACTCAGAATATATTATCTCAGGATATATCGGAAAACCAATAAATCGATACATTGAAAATTTTTGCAATCACTATACATGACCCGAGGGATGGGAATCGATACTTCAAAAATATTTGGGGAGATTATTTCACACCGATGTTGGGTTGTCGATTTCATCGACAGTCGATTGTTTTTAACCAATACAGGGTGTCCCAGGGGTTATGCACAATTTGACTCCTACGTGTTCTACAACTCATTTCCAAACCAAAATGCCTCTTAGCAATTTTTTGCCAGAGGCCTCGTTTCCGAGCTATTCGCGATTTAAGATTTTTTTCATGTTTTCGATCTTATGTCATTAAAACTGTCATACCTCCCTCAATTCTGGAGATAGCTCAAATTTGGTGACATCGTTGGAAAGAGCGTTAAATTTTCTATCTATTTTATGTCAGAAAACTTTTTTTGATTGCATTGAAGATGTGCGATTGCTACGCGAAATGGCAGTTTTGTCAAAATCTTGAAATTACCTGTTTTTCATTTCGCCTAGAAACCCCATAAATGCTTGACGCAGAACTGTGCAGGCCTGGTAAAACGTGCGCCGAAATGTCAGCTTCCCAACGGTGTAGTCGTTTTGGTTTTTAAAAAAATATTTTTAGTTAAGGAAATGGAGTTTAAATGCAGAAAAACGTGTGTTTTCTGTTAAAATTAAGGTTTTTCCAAAAGTCTCGAAGTGAATGCGACTCATCGCAGTTGGAAATGAGTTGTAGAACACGTAGGAGTCGGATTGTGCATAAGTCCTGGGACGACCTGTATCACTAAAAAAGACCTAATGTTTGAAAATTGGGAAAGCTACGGAGGAGGCATTGGCTTGGTCAGGGGCGAGGATATGCAATGACCCGCACGACCGCCCGGTCTTGAAGGAGGGGTTGCTTTGTGCGCCGTGTACTATCAACCCCAATCTGATTTGGCAGTAGCATTGGGTGTTGCAATGTTGAAATCGAGTTCATACAAAGAGTTAGATATAAATTAAAGTTATTGTTAAGATATAAATTTAAAAATAATTATTTAAAAATGAATATGAATTTAATGATTGAAAACGTTCGTTTGTGATCAGCGTCTACGGCATTTCCAAACTGTCCAGCCAAAGTCAGGATAATCGAAGATCCGAGAGACAGCTATTGTTTGTGTTCATTTACGATTGATTGCGATGATTTGGTTTCAGTTGAGTAGCTATACCACAAGTGAGTTGACATGATTTTTGTGTACGGTTTTGCCAATGGTAATGCTTCTGAAGCAGCAAGGGAGTCACACTCCTCCTGTGTACAACTCACACCCTAGCGAACACGTCGGATAGTATGAGGAAAAAACATTGGTAGATAATATTGTTTATGTCACTGATCCTTCTTTATATAGTAAACTTTCTGTTTTTTATCTACTACCTAATTGTTTTTTCTCACTGAGGTTTTGGTTATTACTACCAGCTATGTTCAATAGCTAGAGCGCACCATGATGAATGGGAATATGGCAATAGGGAAAACCTCGCAGAAGGAAATACAGCGAGGAAAGAGACGAAAGGGAAGAGTTGGTAATGATACGGAAGCCTAGTTTGATAGGGGTCCATAGTTTCAGCAAAAAGATGAATGCAACTCATCGCAATCAATCGTAAATGAACACAAACAATGGCCGTCTCTCGGCTCTTCGATGATCTTGACTTTGGCCGGAAAGCTTAGAAATGCCGTAGACGCTGTTCACAAACGAACGGGGTTATGAATCCGACAAAACTAACTTAAATCGTCACTTGAGAGGTCTGGCGTTGTCACCATTCGATTCAGCGAGAAAAATTACGTATATCCCGCCTCCAACCTTTTTCCGTCGAGACTTTTGGAAAAACCTTAATTTTAACAGAAAACACACGTTTTTCTGCATTTAAACACCATTACCTTAACTAAAAATATTTTTAAAAACCAAAACGACTGCACCGTTAGGAAGCTGATATTTCGGCGCACGTTTTACTATGCCTACACAGTTCTGCGTCAAGCATTCATGGGGTTTCTAGGCGAGATGAAAACAGGCGATTTCAAGATTTTGACAAAACTGCCATTTCGCGCAGCAATCGCACATCTTCAATGCAATCAAAAAACGTTTTCTGACATCAAATATATAGAAAATTTAGCGCTCTTTCCAACGGTGTTATCAAATTTGAGCTATCTCCAAATTGAGGGAGTTATGACAGTTTTATGACATAAGATCGAAAACACGAAAAAATCTTGAATCGCGAATAGCTCGGAAACGAGGCCTCTGGCAAAAAAGTGTTAAGGGGCATTTTTGTTCGGAAATGAGTTGTAGAACACGTAGGAGTCGGATTTTGCATAACTCCTGGGACACCCTGTATATCGAGAAAAAAATTGGCAATCACGGTATTTTTTTCACCGTATCTTGTTGATTTAATAGCTTCCATACTCTTGTTAGAAAAAGCATAAGTATTCTTCACCTTCCCTACTCTCATACATTCGGCAATCATCTCACCAGGTATGGACAACAGGAAGAGGAGAACTACAACCAAGTAACCTCCCCCAAGGTCACCAGCGTCTGTTTATCCTGGTTACCCAGTTAGAAAAAGCTCAAGTATTCTGTGTGCCACGTCTGTTCCGTGTGAGCGACTTCTTTCCAAGGCTGGGTTAACATCAACATTAACACAGGCACGAAATCGTTTGAAGGGGGTAATTATTTCTTTTGTGGAGTGTGGCTGAACAATATTCTTTTCGTTGACTAATGCATTTTTTGTGTTCGGTTTTGGGTGGTTGAAAAAAGTATCAACAGGAGAATCGATATTTAGCCAATATATCGATAAATATTGATGTTTATGGACCGATATATTGTAAGTATTGACATTGGTGGTTCGATATTGGTTTTGATGTCATAATCGACATTTGGGTACCGATATCCCATCCCTACCTGACCCCTGGGAATGAAACGCCCAAATCGGTACCTCCAATCGGGAAGCAATTTGGACTCAGCATGTTAGTGTATGCAAAAGGTACTTATCATAGTGAGCTTTTGAGTTACTAAGGGAATATTAGTCCGTTTTACCATCTTGCCTTGCCAACAAGAACGTTTGGGATGGATTTTGTCTTGCCACGACATTGTAATGATTTCTATAAGTGGAGAATTTAAGTTATTCGCGTAACTAAACGGGGACATCACAAACAATCCAGAAATTACCAGGATCACTCATAATACGAGCACTCATATTATGATTAATTCAGGAAAAATAATAACTATTATCACACCAGGTATGAATCAAAACGAAATTTTGATTTTGTTTAATGAATCCGTTATGGTACAAATTAGTAGGGCAAGTATTAACAGTTTTTGCAAATCAATAAGTCTGTCTTCCAACTTCTCTTGGGTGCGATTTTCATGTTAATCTGTGAATCAATTGTTAAGTTTTTGTGCCCAATAATACGCGCTGTTTTTGGAAAATATTGAGATTTTTTGAGCTTTTTTGCGTTAATGGACTTTTGGGACTTTTTGGAGTAGTTTTTTTAATTATGGTTGCGAAAAAAAAAAACCGTAAAGAAAAGGTTTAACGCCGTAATCAGTGAGCTATGTGGTGACTATATAAATGATGAGTCAAAAAGTGCTAATTTCAAAAAGACTGGGAATTTTAACAGTTGAATCAAGTGCAATTGGGACAAGTGTCCTAGAAAAAAGTGCAAAGGTATTCCTCATTTTTTGATGCCGAAGTACTTTCTCAGGTACAAGGCAGTGCTGGTCTCAGTCTGACTCGTTCACAAGATTGTATACCAGCAACCGGTTGATAAAGTGTCCAATAGTTGAATACAATCTCTAATTTATAAGTAATACATGCGTACCTATTTCTTTTCCTATAGTGAGAAATTGAATCTTGATATATTATATGAAGATAAAACGTTTGAATATCATTTTAAGATAACTTCCTACTGAATGATTAAGGTCAAATGATTAAGGTGCCCAAAGATTATTAACTAGGTAGGCTATTTTTTCCTCCACAAGACAATTTTTATAAATAGATAGTCTAATAAGAAGCTTTTTTGAAATGGATACACCATTCCACAATCATTGTATGCGATAAAACTCATTACAGCAATGCAGAAACCATCCAGAGGAGTGCAGAGGTTTGCCCCGCTAAATCGGGCGTTCTGCCCACCGTGCGATGGATTGATGGAGACGAATGATTAGGTTTCCGTGAACTACGTACACATCCAAGCTCCAGCGATCAGTTCTTCATAAACGTACACTTATAACCTAATTAATTGTAGGATGTTGAAGGCCCACGCAATGTTTGTACGCCGTCTCGGGAATGAATACCCTCGTCAGTGGCGCTTATAACGTGAAGGTGGATGCGAGAGCGAGAGACGCCACCATACGTAGTTAGCTTTCAAGGTCTAACCATATTGGGAATCACTGCCGGGTTGATTCGGAGAGAACGCGAACGAACAATGGTTTTACACATCAAAATAACTCAACATACCGACGGAATTTACCAGGCAGGTAATCAAATTAAATTGACTACAACAATGCTCCTCGGTAAACTAGGAAACACGTAGATCCAACTGAAATTTAATAAGATGAAGTCAAAATACGGGCAACAAGAATACTTCCGCTTGTTCTTCTCAACTGAATTGAAGCTTGGGTGATTGCATTATCGATAGTCAAATCGTGTTGCGACAACGACGCTACTTGGGCTGTCACCATCCACACTATCTAGCTCACCCGTTGAACTTTGATGCAGCATCCCGACCGCCTCCTGGCTGATTTTTCAGAAGGTGAAGATACTAATCTTGGAACGTAAACCAACTAATTTTGAGGGGGTTAAAAATGTGTCTCTCTTGGTCTATTATAAAAGTTCATTATCGGAAATAATTCAACAAAATCGGGTTGTCAGATCAGATAGTCGGTCGGGTTGCAGAGCTTTAACGGAAGGTCGGAGAGGGACCACGTGGCTATTGAGACGCATGTCTGACGACAACCCCAACAGTATTGTTGATACTACACGATTATACTCCCCATCTCGCCATCTCCCAAGCTCCAATTCAGTTGAGGAAAACAAGGGGAAGTATTATTTTTTGCTCGTAATTTAATTTTATCTCGTTAAATTTAAGTGCTGTCATGGTTGTTGGTTGTGGTGTGACCACTTTCATTTAAGACATCAAATTGGAGCGTATAATAGGTTCATTTTTCTTTTTCGGAAACGTTTCGTCCCGCTATGGGGACTTCTTCAGTCCTGCATACAGCATAAAACATTCGTCAATATTCACAAGGCCTATTTTTATCACATGTAGGCCTTATTGGCCTTAGTGAATATTGATGAATGTTTTGTGCTGTATGCAGGACTGAAGAAGTCCCTATAGCGGGACGAAACGATTCCGAAAAAGAAAAATAAACCTATTATACTCTCCAATCTGATGTTTCAAGTTGCTTTATTCGTGGATTTCTAATACAGAAAATATTTTTTGTAATGAACGACAATAGCCAATACACAGAGAAAATACAACACAAGTTAATTAATCACAACATGATATTACAAAAGGCTAAGAAATTAATTATAACACGGAGAAAGAAATGATGCAAAAATACAATAAAAGGGAACAAATCATCAATAGAAATTTCGGCCAGCTTTTCAGGGAGTGGAAAGAGGTATTAAGTATATCACAGAGACTTTAATCAGGCGATGGCAAAAAGAGCGAACAAAGTCATTAACGGTGTGAAAGTCTACCGAATGAGGTGGCACTCTCATGTAAAAACGCTGCAAATTCTTTCACTGGGGTTTATTATTTAATTGGCTTGCGTTCATGATTTGAATTTCTACTAAGCTTTGGAGTGTGCGTGTTTCACAGGTGATAGAGCGATTATTGAATTTCAGGAGGCACACAAATATGATCAACTGATCAATCCAAATAGGTATTTTGTTTGAGAACCGATTTACGTGCCATATGCATATCTCCTGAAATTCAATAATCGCTTTATCACCTGTGAAACACGCACACTCCAAAGCTTAGTAGAAATTCAAATCATGAGCGCAAGCCAATTGAATAATAAACCCCAGTGAAAGAATTTGTAGCGTTTTACCTACATTTACGGGAATGCTTCAACCCGTGTATCGGCTATAAACCCTTTTAGGAGTTCAATCCAGTATCCACATTACTACATCGCTAGTTTACTGATATCTAAACAAAAACAATAATAAACCAAAATAACGCAAATGTTGGCAGCATAAATCGGGCCATAGATCGGCAATGATTTGACCTACAGACCTGGGGAGGGGCTCATTCGATTCCTCGTGGAGTGTCCTTCAAAAAGAGTCCAAATTCAGGCCGCCTTGATTTCTTTGAGGTTTTTAGGGATTTTACAAAACTATGACAACCCTTAAAGGGCACTTTAAGTTAAGTGAGAGAGCTGGCTCAAGAATTGGGGCGTCGTCGGACCAACATGGATTTTTCCTGAAAATTTCAGCTTTTTTGCTTCAGCCGTTTGGGAGAAATCGTGCGTACGACGTTCTGCGGACGGACGGAAATATTTTTATTGCAGATTCGGATTCAACACCCTTTGAAACGTAAACCATGAAATTTTCAGGGGGGTTAGATTTTTTTTCAAGAGCGATTACAATGGTTTATTATTGAATAATAAACCAAAAGAGCGAACAGAGTTCAAATCATACGCCATAGGGCATGTAAATAGAGCGAATAAGAATACGTCAATTTAAATAAACTGCCACCAACTCTGTGTAGTGGGTTCTCATCGTTACCAGTTTGTCTTCGACCTTTCAAGAGTCATGTCGAATGTGATTGAATGTTCAGTTTTGATCGGACGACAGGGGAACGAAATGATTGTATTTCGAAGGATATCGTTGTCGAAAAGACCGAGAAATGGATTCAGGAGAAGCTAGTTGGAGGCTCGTACAACTTATGTTCACCTGCACGTTTCCTAGGTTATGAAATTAATGATTCCTTGAAGAATACACTATGAACGATTTTGAAGAATATCCACCAGGAAGCGGGGTGTTTTTTAAGAATTGGAATTTGTTATTATTCATTTATTGAATCTCATTTTGCCCGTTGTCATCCATCTTCAGACGAAAATGGGACAACATATAAACGAATTAATAATTTATATCAACACCAGCGGTTGGTGTTTAGCCTTATAATGTAAATTCTCAAGAATAAGTTACAATTTAACTATTACATTATTTTGGACATTCATCCACGTCATTTCATGATTGCTAAAAAGCATTGCAGTCAATTTTCAACAATGTATCTATTTAAAATTTAATTAAATTTATTGTTGACTAATTGACTGCAAAGCTGCTAATCATCAAATGACGTGGATGAATTTCCAACCGTGTAATCCATGGTAACTTATTCTTGAGAAACAGTATTATAAGGTAAAACCCTGTGTTTTGATATAAATAATATTAATTTATATGTTGTCCATAGATCCCCTGAAGATGGAGTGTGTTACCACTTAACGTCGGGAAAAAGATTCAATAAATGAATTTCAAAAGCCTTTTAAAAATGAATGGTGGATATTCTTGTTTAGTTAAGGCTAACAAAATGACTAATAAAAACTATGAACGATGTTGTAAGAATACGTGTTCCACGTCCTTAAAAACCATTGGGGTTAATTATTCAATTACCTCGAAAAACGTAATCCATAACCATGAATCAATACCACAACGAAAACTGGAAAGGAAACGAATTAGTCGAAGTGCTGAAAGGAAAGCGCTAAGTTTGACTTTTTTTTAAGAAAGGAAACGGATTAGTCGAAGTGCTGAAAGGAAAGCGGTTGACGACGTGTGCGAGGGGCCACTGTGTGCGAAACGTTCGCTCTTTTAACAGCCGCCCCTTTTTAATCTAGGAGAGCGTTGTCTCACGAGGCAAACGACACAATGGTCGGTTCCGAAGGTAATTTTGAGCTGCTGATTATCATTTAATACTAAATAATAAAACTTTGTGTAACAATTTGAAACGTTTTTTCCTTCAGTATTATTAAATTTTTCAACCTAAGTATCTTCAAACTGAAATAAACAAATTTTAAGTTGAAGTTGTTCATTTTGGTTTATTATTCAATAATAAAACCATTGTAATCGCTCTTGAAAAGAAAAAATTCTAACCCCTCTGAAAATTTCATGGTTTATGTTTCAAAGGGTGTAGAATCCGAATCTGCAATAAACATTTTTCCGTCCGTACGCCGTACGTACGATTTCTCTCAATCGGCTGGAGCAAAAAATATGAAATTTTCAGGAAAAATCCATGTTGGTCCGACAACGCTCCAAGGCCTTAGCCCCTTCAAGGGTTGTAAAAGTTTTGTAAAATCCCTAAAAACCTCAAAAAAAAGTCGAGGCGGCCTAAATTTGGACTTTTTTTTGAAGAACTTTCTATGAGGAATCGAATGAGCCCTTCCCCAGGTCCGTAGCTCAAACCATTCCCGATGTTCCCGATTATGGTTGAGAACCGATTTAAGTGCTCTATGCATATCTCCTGAAATTCAATAATCGCTCAATCACCTGTGAAACACGCACACTCCAAAGCTTAATAGAAATTGAAATCATGAATCATTGAATAATGAACCTCAGTGAAAGAATTTGCAGCGTTTTTCTTGGTCGATTCCACAGGTTCGTTATTAGAATAGATAAACCAAAAGGTCACAATTTCTTCGATCTCGTGTTTAGCTAGTAGTGCGTAACCTGGTGACAGGGGACGTCATTGCGCTCAGTCTTAGATTTGAAGGCCGGTTGCAGTTGTCAAGAGGGTTACACAACAACTGGCTGCAGTTCCCGGTGACAAACGATAGCGGAGGCGCGCTGTCTGTATCTTTTCACCTCCTCCACCTCGATTCCTAACTGTTCATTCTCCGGATCCGCCGAGGCCGCTCTCGATAACAAACAATGCACAGTACCTATTACGGTTTGCGTTCAATGCTGAACCTTCAATGTCTCGATTTAAATTAAAAACAAAAGGGTTGCGGATTGTTAAGCAAAGAATCATCATTTCAGTGTAGGTACTTGAGGCTGAAGTAGTCTGTAGACCTTACTTAGTCGAAAGGAAATACTCAAGTGCAGCTCTGAGCGGTTTCTACTCTTGCAGGTTCGTGAAAAATAAAGGTAGTTCTAGAGCTACCTTCTTAAGTATTTCGTTAACATTATCCACGTCCATACCACTGCTCCATTCTGGATTCTCTGTCATCTTTCCAGTCGGCAACATGAAATGAATCTATATTGGTACCAGTTGGTGTGGTTCCACAGTAGTGCGAATCTTTTTCCTGCTGAACTTCAAAAAGGTCCATCAAAATCTGGCCCATCTACCTTCCACGAACTAAAACGTAGGTAAATACTCACAAATCTCTCTCCCCAACTCACAATCACTCAGTTCGTAGCCGCTCTTATACAAATCTCAAAACAAAATCTGCCTCTCTAATTCCTTCATGTGAATCCGTTTTAAGATGTTCTGAAAGTATACCTGGATTTTAACTCTTTTTCGTGTGTGTGTCATTCAAGAAGATAACTCTCCTAGAGGATTGAAAGAAAAACTTCCTTTAGCCAAAGAATCGAGGATTCTAAAAGAAATATTGAACTTGTTGGAGAATAGTATTCGATAGTCGGATGAACCGCGCAGGAGGGTTACAAAAGTAAAATATAATGAACCTTGTGAAATAATTTGCAATGGGTTTTGGATGAAAACGTCTTCACCGTAAAAACACATTTTCCCGTATTCAAACCTGATTTTCTCTAAGAAATTCAATAGCAACAAAAAATTAATTAGTCCATTAGAAAGTTGAACGTTTGGCGCAGTTTTTCGAAGACTTGCACAGTCCTCGTACAAAAACTAACAAGATTACAATGCGTTGTGTAATAATTAGCAGCTTTTTTTGTTTATTATGTTCAATGATAACGACCACGAAAAAAATGCCAACCCCCCTCACAAGTAGATTTCAAAAATTTAATTTTAAAAAATCCGTACGTCCGCCGTCCGAAAGCTGTTCTTCTCAAAGCTTGGATACGAGAACAAGTGCCCGTAGGAAAATATACGATTTTAGAATACATACGAATAGTATCATCAATAAACTGTCGCTAAGATGCCATAATAGTTATCATTTTGGTTTATTATTCAATAATAAACCGTTGTAATCGCTCTTGAAAAAAACAAAATTTAACCCCCCCTGAAACTTTCATGGTTTACGTTTCAAAGGTTGTAGAATCCAAATCTGCAATAAAAAATTTTCCGCACGCACGATTTCTCCCAAACGGCTGGAGCAAAAAATCTAAAATTTTCAGGAAAAATCAATATTGGTCCGACAACGCCCCAATTCTTTAGCCAGCACTCTCGCTTAATTTAAAGTGCCCTTTAAGGGTTGTCAAAGTTTTGTAAAATCCATAAAAACCTCAAAAAAAGTCAAGGCGGCCTAAATTTGGACTTTTTTTTGAAGAACTTTCCATGAGGAATCGAATGAGCCCCACCCCAGGTCCGTAGCTCAAACTATTCCCGATGTACGGCCCGATTTATGGTGCCAACATTTGCATCCACCTTCACTACATCACTAGGTTACTGCAATCAAAACAAACACAGGAGTTTTTTTTTTTTTTTTTTTTTATCGCAGTAAACTAGTGATGTAGCGAATGTGGATACTGGAGTGAACTCCTAAACGGGTTTATAGCAGATACACGGGTTGAAGCATTCTGATATGCATGCTCCGTCTTACGAAATTTAAAATTTTCAAATAGAATATTCTTCCATTGTAATCGCTCTTGAAAAAAACGCTGCAAATTCTTCAGATAGAGATTTGGATATGGTTGCATTCGATTCAGAGAGAATCTAAACATAGGAACTAACTGCTATTGAGGTACATAGTTAAAAATTAGGACATTTGAAGGCTTTTGACCGTTTTTTCAAGTTTTTGTGCAGCTTTGCGACGGAGCGCCGACTTAACTCTTTAATTTTCATTGATTTTCAGGATCTGCTGTTTCCCCTTGTCGGAAGAGCGAAACCACAGACCACTCGAGTTCTGAGTGGATTGGAAATTTGCAATTGCTTATCCGGCCCTGAATTTCCCTTATTTGTCGAACGAGGAGGCATTTTGGCTTATTTGTTTGAAATAATAAGTGTAATCACACAGCAAAAATTGTTTATAACCCCCGTCAAACTACATCACTTAACATTCCAAGGTGCGTGGATTCCAAATGGTCCGTCTGCCATACAGGCCATAAAAGGCCTTGGAAAGGTTGTAAAAAGTTCGTTCTTTCGCACATGGACTCCACTTGGGGTTCAGCTTGTCCTAATTCTAGCCAGCCCGATCGCCTCACCCGTATACCTGCTAAGGGTCAACTGGTCAGCAACGTGCCAAGTACGTGATTTATCGACGTTTTTACCGACATAGGCAAGTGGGGTATCGTTTCCTTGCACTTTTTGGAGTAAAATGGAACTGGATACGTTTCAGATCCGAAGAAGTTCACCCTTAGCAAATATCGGAATCTAAAAGTGAACACCCAACCTCAAAGTGACAAGTGCGATCACTTCCAAGTAACTGTGGATACCGAATCGATTGCGATGGGACCCAGACTATTCTGCTCTCGAAAGACTCGGAAAATCTCATTTTGAGGATGAAAATGTTCATAACTGGTGTAATTTTGAATTTCCAGTGTCCGAATTGTCTCGTTTTGACGGCTTGGCAGCCATTAAGCCTTGAGGGGGGGGGGGGGGGGGATTAAGTAATAAAACTTGTAACCTTTTTTATTTTATTTATTATTCCAATGAAGCTGATTTGTCGCCACTATCGTAAAAACCCGTTTTCCCGCATTCAAACCTGATTTTCCTTTTAAAATTCAATTCAACAAAAATCACTGGGGTTTATTATTCAATTGGCTTGCGCTCATGATTTGAATTTCAGGAGATATGCATGGGGCACGTAAATCTGTTTTCAACCAAAATACCTATTTGGATTGTTCAGTTGATCATATTTGTGTGCCTCCTGAAATTCAATAATCGCTCTATCACCTGTAAAACACGCACACTCCAAAGCTTAGTAGAAATTCAAATCATGAACGCAAGCCAATTGAATAATAAACCCCAGTGAAAGAATTTGCAGCGTTTTGCTGAAAATTTCAGATTTTCTGATTTTTCCTTAAAATTATCAGAATGCTTTAACCCGTGTATCGGCTACAAAGCCTTTTAGGAGTTCACTCCAGTATCCACATTACTACTTCACTACGTCACTAGGTTACTGACATCAACACAAAAACAATAATAAACCAAAATAACGCGAATGTTGGCACCATACATAAATCGGGTCGTAGCTCGGGAATGGTTTGACCTACGGACCTGGGAAGGGGCTCATTCGATTCCTCATGGACAGTTCTTCAAAAAGTCCAAATTTAGGCCGCCTTGACTTTTTTGAGGGTTTTAGGGATTTTACAAAACTTTGACAACCCTTAAAGGGCACTTTAAATTAGGTGAGAGAGCTGGCTCAAGAATTGGGGCGCCGCCGGACCAACATGGATTTTTCCTGAAAATTGCAGCTTTTTTCCTCAAGCCGTTTCGGAAAAATCGTGGGTACGGCGTACGGCCGGAAAATTTTTATTGCAGATTTGGATTCTACACCCTTTGAACGTAAACCATGAAATTTTCAGGATCTGTTAGACATTTTTTGTTTCAAGAGCGATTACAATGGTTTATTATTGAATCATAAACCAAAACTTGTTTTATTAAATATATCACTACTTACTCAAAGTTTTTTTAATTTATTTATCCATTTTTCTTTTTAGCATTTTCATCAATTTTTTGCACATTTCAATGAAATTGAACCCCTTCAATCCTTTACCAAACCTACCGTAGATAGAATTTTTCTTCTACAATTTTCACACACATTCGATCCAAATATTTAAATGGCGTATTTCATTGTTGATAAAATTTATTTGAGTAATATTCTGCTACAAAAAGTTTTAAGTCGTTTTTCGACGTTCTATCTTTTTTTTTTTTTTTTTGTACAATTTCTGAAATTTGGCTAATTTAATGAGCTAAAAAATTGTTGTCCCAACTCCTTTCGCAAGCCTCATCGTACTTAATCGTCCTTTCGTTTAGAATTCTTGATATCTAGGAGCAAGAACGAAGTTAATGTCTCAATCCTATCGAGAGTTATCGTGCGGAATGACCCAGATATATAACTACTGATCTACTCCCATTTTGATATTGATAACGAGTTCGTCTTTTCCACGTAAGTTTCCAGAACTATTTGCCATTGTTTTATTCTGTTGCAGTTTTCGTATATATTAAGGGTTAAAATCCAGGAATAATTTCAGAATGCATCAGAACAGGTTTTGATGAAGAAATTTTTCGAAAAATTTAATTTTACAAGTTTAGGAGACATTGCAATAACTTCATATTCTGTGGAAATTCGCTAAAAATTATAAAATCGGTAAATTTGAAGAAATTGAAAAAATTGTGAGACACTGGTTTTTTGGGGAAAAATTATGGTTAGAAAACGATGTTGATTGTAAACAAAGGTACGGAATTTCAAACCAACGTAATATGAGTAGTGATAAATGGTGATCACCCTGGATCGGCGAAACTTGAGTTCGTACGAAGGGTTGATACCCATTAGGCGGATCTTAACACATATACTAACGGGATCGCCGACGTTATATTACTAAAAGGATCGATTTAGGAAGCTTTCTACTCGAGATGGATCTACATGACGCACGAATCGCTCAAAAGATGATGCAAGGCGAGGTCTTGAACCCGTGTTCCCCGATAACCAGAGCTAAACCGGGGAAGACAACATCCACACAGGTAATCGGTGACGAAGCAGGTAACATTTCTATCAAAGTAAAATAGGAGCGCTTTACACAGAAAACCAGAGAAATGATGACCTACCACAAGGTCAATTCATACGAATACATAAAATGACATTTGACAAAATGACTCCGAAAGATCACGCAAAAATGTCATCATTTTCATCAGTCTGACAGTTAGATATTTCATCAACATAGAGATTAAGGACCTGTAATACTTTCTACAGTACCTAATACAATTACCTCGTACCGTGAAATAAATTAATAAAAGTGCGTAACAATACTCAGTTGCAGTATAAGTTAGGGAGACAGATTTGGTCCGTAGTTTCTTTAAAACTGTTTATTCCGTTGAAGCTTTCTACAATCTTCTAATTGTCATCGTCAGCTATATCAACAGCGACAAGATGGTCTAGTTGATGTTTGGTTGACGATCAACTGAAGGAAGGTCCTCACCTAAGAAGTTTGAATACTCAGTTGTTTAGTCCATTTCAACCCAAATCACTTACACACGATTTATACTTTGTTTCTCACACTTCCTTTGATTGTTTATGTTATATTTTGAATGACAATGGAAGGTTGATACTCCTGCCAAATAATCCAAGTAACTTTGGGAAGGTAATGCACCATGGATTTTCCATTTTTTCCGTATTTTCCAAGGTTATAGTATTTATATGTAAGAAAACAATTAAGGATGAAAGCATTTCGTCAAATATTCAACAGGGATCCTCGAAAGGTAGCAGCCGACGTAATTTGAAAACGTCGCAAAAAAGCTACGCAGTTACACACGGATGGTCAACACAAAGGAATCCAAAAACGACAACCCACCTACTTCAACTTCCCTTATTATCGTCCCGACCCAAGAAGACATTTATCGACCGAGTATAGAACGGTGATTAGATGCATGTAAAGGTGTATGCGACCAGCGAAACGAAAATAACTTACGGGTAGAGTAAAGTTTTAAGCAAAGTGCAAATAGTTGGCATATCTGTTCGACCGGAGGGCTATTGTGATCTTGGGAGCCCACAGCTGTTCAATAACACAAACAATCCTAGAAGAGGGGGGAGAACTTTGGCGAAACGATTCTTAGAAACGAAAATGCCAAGTTTACAATTTCTATTAGTTAGAAGGTGATTTGATAACATACCTGTGGAGTCAAGTGTGTTTGGGGAATCAGTCGTAGCAAACGGAGGAGCGACGAAAGCCAAATAACGCGCAAAAACAGAGAGGTAAACGACGGAATAGCTTGCAAATGAATGGGGGAAAAAATGTCCGAACCTTAGAAAAGGTCACTCAATCAGCTGAGCTGACGGCTGAACTGAACAAACATGACGGTCTACGGCGAGCACAGGTTGGTTACGGGAATGATGCAGGTTGGCCAACAGAAAAAAACCGCTGCAAATTAGTCTAGGGAGGTTTAAGGTGGATTCACACTCGCGGTAGCGGGAACGTCAGACCACAGTCAGGTCAGAGTCAACAGTCTGACTGCAAGGTCAGATCACGTCAGTGCAGGAAAGTCTATTCCGCGCTGCAGCTGAAGTGGCACGATCCGAGATGATAGAAAATTGGTATACAATCGCTAGAATTCGTATAAAATCGACCCGGCATACTTCATTTAGAGTTCTGTATAAGAAAGTATCAAGTATTAAGAAAAAAGGACCTACGTGAAGGGCGTACCAATGTGAAGTTAGCTATTATTACCTATTATTATTAACCAACAATGTTATTATGTATTATTTTATACCTACTTACTACTTCTAACAAATGCTTACTACTTTTATTATTGAATACCTACCCAATTTCGTATATCTGCGTCATATCCCCCCCCCCTTGTGAGCAACCCTGATTTCAGACCACATCCTTCTTTATTTCTGAAATATCCATCACCCCCTACCCCTTCACCTTCAATGTCACCCAAGATTAGAAGCATCTCATTTCAGAATGCTGTTTAATAAATTCACGTTTTCCTCGTTCAAACACCAATTTCTCTATCAAAAATCGTCAGGGCAGGCCAGTCTGTTCCGCGCTGCAGCAGATGATACAAAATTGGTATACAATCGCTAGAATTGGTATAAAATCGACCCGGCATACTTCATCAAGAGTTCTGTATTAAGAAAGTATCAAGTATTAAGAAAAAAGGACCTACGTGAAGGGCCTACCAATGTGAAGTTAGTGTAATGTTTTTATGTAACACGCAACATTACCTATTAATAATAACCAACAATGTTATTATGTATTATTTTATACCTACTTACTACTTTTATTATTGAAGCATCTCATTTCAGAATGCTGATTTCGTTTAATAAATTCACGTTTTCCACGTTCAAACACCAATTTCTCTATCAAAAATCGTCAGGGCAGGCCAGTCTGTTCCCGCTGCAGCAGATGATACATTGGTATACATGATACAAAATTGGTATAAAATCGACCCGAGCATACTTCATTAAGACTTCTGTATTAAGAAAGTATTATAAAAAAGGACCTACGTGAAGGACCTACCAATGTGAAGTTAGTGTAATGTTGTAATGTAACACGCAACATTACCTATTAATAATAACCAACAATGTTATTATGTATTATTTTATACCTACTTACTACTTTTATTATTGAAGCATCTCATTTCAGAATGCTGATTTCGTTTAATAAATTCACGTTTTCCTTGTTCAAACACCAATTTCTCTATCAAAAATCGTCAGGGCAGGCCAGTCTGTTCCGCGCTGTTGATGTGACACGATGTGATACAAAATTGGTATACATTCGCTAGAATTGGTATAAAATCGACCCGGCATACTTCATTAAGAGTTCTGTATTAAGAAAGTATTAAGTATTAAGAAAAAAGGACCTACCAATGTGAAGTTAGTGTAATGTTGTTATGTAACACGCAACATTACCTATTAATAATAAACAACAATGTTATGTATTATTTTATACCTACTTACTACTTTTATTATTGAAGCATCTCATTTCAGAATGCTGATTTCGTTTAATAAATTCACGTTTTCCACGTTCAAACACCAATCTTTCTGTCAAAAATTGCTCTAAAATAAAAATATGATAGATCCATAGAAAGCTGATGAAATTAAGATCTTTTTATAGTAGAGCTAATCTATTTTGAAGTAGGTGGTACGGTAGTAAATCAACATTGAAAATTGTTAAAAAATAAAGTTCAATTAGTCAACCACCAATTTCTGGATTGTATAGATAGTTCAATTTCAGTAAATTAAGTATCCAGAAAGGGGCCCTGGATGGTGCTGAAATTGTTAACCCAAAATAAAATCAATATTTGCATTCTAATAAAAATTATATTAAATTTCAAATAAAATCGAAATTTTATGGAACCTAGATCTTATCAATATGGCAGATCATTAAATTAAAGGTAGGATTTATCATGGAATTTGCAGGTTTCCAGTACACTTCATATAAAAGGCTGAATATAGAATTAATTATAAATATGGGGTTGGATATATTCTAATTTGTCCAAGAAAATCTCCATCATTGGAAATAACTTGAAAAACAGGGCACATTTAAATTATTGCTTTTGGTAGATTTATCCTCTGAGGGATTTATTGATTTCTATTTGATAGCTAACGCTGTTTCCGAACCAATTTAATCATCTTATCGCTTTACTCAAAGCTTGGTTTTGGGCGGAAAGATCGTGTTATTCGCCAGAAGAATTTTTGTACAGATTGTTCACGTGGAGCGCTACCATCGAGTTTATAAAAGGCTGACCTGAAGCAGCATCCATGAAAGTTTCACTCTTCCTCAGTGAAAAATTTGATGTTTTATTCTCCGGTAGGATGGTTGAGGTGAATCGTCGGGTCTGAAGATTGTTTCTTATACCAAAATTGGTAAAAATTGAAATACGGACTTCGGTAGTGTACGAAAAACCATTGTTTCTATTATTTCTATGATGGGTAGGGGATAAAACCTGGGGACAAGAGTAGAAATTGTTGCTATTCTGTTGGTAACATTGGTGTGTGTGTGCATTTGGTGAAGTGCTCGCTCGTTGTTCTGTGGTTTGCCCGTTTTGGAAGTCCGTATTTAGATACTTATTTTAAATAAAAATGATCAATTTCCTCGAAATATCTTTTTTTTGAAAAGCCGCACCGAGATCGTACTTTGTCGGGAGACCGTTTTCGATATCTTCCGTCGTCTGAAATCCAACGAAAATCCAGGATGAAGCTCGTGGACCATGTCGTGCGGAGCTTCAAAGTCGCCAAACTCTTCAAGGAGAACACCGACAAGATAAAAAGCATCGACTTCTCCCCAGCGGGGGACGCGTTGATTTCGTGCTCGGACGATGATCAAATTGTCATATACGACTGCGAAAAGGGCTCGATGACCAAAGCGGTGAACAGTAAGAAGTACGGGGTTGATCTGATCCATTTCACACACACAAAAAACACCGCTATCCACAGCTCGACCAAAGTGGATGACACGATCAGATATCTCAGTCTCCACGATAACAAGTACATCAGATATTTTCCCGGACATCAGAAGAAAGTGGTTTCTCTGTGTATTTCACCTATCGAGGACTCGTTTATTTCAGGTTCCCTGGATAAAACTCTCAGAATTTGGGATCTGAGATCCCCCAACTGCCAAGGTAAATCAATGGGTTACGGTAACGAATAATTACGGGTTTGAGCTTTATCTTTCCAAGTTTGGAAAACAAAGTTCATGATTTCGAACAATGTTCACGTTTATTTCAGGTAACGAGAAGGGAGGAACCTTTGTATTCGATCAATTTCGGCTATCATTAGGCCATCATCGAATCTTGCTAAAGTATAATAGAAGAACAAAGAAAAACTAAAAGAATGCTCACTCTATTATCCTGATTTTATCAACTTGACATTGACAGTGTATCAATTCCTCACTTTTACTTGATTAAACCGTTAACTTCATTGCACGCGATGTTGATCGTCTCGTGAGATTAAAATCTCGGGTAGATGACGAGGTCTTGAGAGATAATAGCTAGAGATAACTTGAACAAATTAGATTCGAATTCAGTCTAAAATTGTGGGATCGAGATGAATGAGGAGATGATCCCATAGTTGATAGCCAATGAATTTTATAAAAAAAATCGATAACGTGCAGGTTAAGCAGTACATATATCGATGAATAGGCTTGAAGTTTAAAAAAAATGCAAGCTGAGAAAAAAGTAACTAAGTAGCGTATCCGCAACTATCTTGATCTCTAGAAAGATTTCGTAGTGCTCAATCATCTCCTTTTGGGATTCTACTATTATGTGTTACTTTCACTAATTCCGTAGATTACATGAGTAGAGATGATGGTTTTAAAATGTACTAAACAAGGCATTTGGGTAAAAATCGAGAATAGTTGACCCCTTCCTTATCAGACCGTCGCCATATTGAAAAACCAGATGTCTCCTATCGATATAGGTCCACGCTTTCGATGTGTGTTCTGTTTAGTTTGCTGGTCTGGATGCTTGCTTCGCTCGCATCTCAAAAACAAAATCCTAAATCAATCCTTCTAGTAAAGTATAGATCAGAATGTGTTAACACTTGCGTCTCTGCGTACTGAAAATACTTTTATCGCTATAACGGTCGTGAAAATCATTCCATAATACATGGCAGTGGTATCGATATATCATCCTATATACAGGGTGTCAGGAGTTATGCACAATCCGACTCCTACGTGTTCTACAACTCATTTCCGACCAAAAGTGCCTCTTAGCATTTTTTTTTTTAGAGGCTTCGTTTTCGAGTTATTCGCGATTTAAAATTTTTTTCGTGTTTTCGATATTATGTCACTAAAACTGTTATAACTCCTTCAATTTTAGAGATAGATCAAATTTGAAGACACCGCTAGAAAGAGCGTTAAATTCTCTATCTATTTGATGTCAGATAACATTTTTTTATTGCATTGAAGATTTGCGATTGCCACGCGAAATGGCCGTTTTGTCAGAATCTTGAAATTGCCTGTTTTTCATCTCGCCCAGCTACCCCATTAATACTTGAGACACAACTGTGCAGACCTGGTAAAACGTGCGCCAAAATGTCAGCTTTCTAACGGTGTAGTCCTTTTAGTTTTTAAAAATATTTTTCGTTAAGAAAATGGTGTTTAACTGCAGAAAAACGTGTGTTTTCTGTTAAAATTGAGGTTGAGGTGTTTTCGACCTTACGTCACTAAAACGGCCGTAACTCCGGCGTTTTCGAAGTATTTGCCAATCTAAGGATATCGTTGGAAAATGCATTGAATTTCCCATCGTCTCAGTCTTCAACAGTGATTTTTCAAAGGGAACTAAAAGGTTAAAAGCTAGCCTGAAAAGCGAATTTCGTCAATATTTGAAAAAACACTTTCTTAATGGCTCATTAGCCTCTCTTGATCTTAATGATACGTTTGAGCCTGGAAGCCGAAAAAATGCGCAAAAGCCTCGGCTTTCCAATGGTATAATTAGTTTTCATTTTTTAGAGGGAACTTTTTTGAGAAAATTGAGATTTTAAGCAAAAAAATGTGTGTTTTCCAGCACATTTGAGGTAACAAAAAAACCTGCATAGCTAAAACTTTTTTTCTATTTCTGGGAGGAGAATGTCATTTCAACGGCATTACTTGGAAAATTTATGTTTGATTAAGGGCATCCGCGGAATGAATTGATGGAAATCAATTCAGTCATTCAGTCTGGTCAGTAGAGATTTCCCTTAATGTTTAATCAAACATAAATTTTCCAAGTTGAAATCACTTTTGGTCGGAAATGAGTTGTAGAATACGTAGGAGTCGGATTGTGCATAACTCCTGGGACACCCTGTATATACATGACAGTACACATCGATACATGTTCAAATGAGCCTGATAAGAAATAGGGGTTACCTATTCTCTACTTCAGCCTATCCGCAGTTCTATCCACAACTATCTTGATCTCTAGAAATATTTCGTGATGCTCATACATCTCCCTTTGGGATTCTACTGTCATGTGTTACTATTTATAATTTTCTATATTCCATGAGTAGGGCCGATGGCTTAAAATTTAACGTATAAGGAAGGTATTTGCATTCATTACTTCAGTAAAAATAAGTAAATTTGTTTATTTCGCGTCCGTTTTTTTTTTTTTTTTTTAAATTTCAGGCGCCTGTTTTCAGATTGTTACGGGCATTAATTTTCGAGCTCTGGTTAAACGTTCTTCAGTGATCAAGTGAAAAACTATCTTAATCTGAAAAAGAGTCTTAAAGTCGGCATAAATGATATTTTTAACGCGAAATAAACAAATTTCGGTCATCATTCCGCAAAAATTGAGTCGAATCAAGAAACGGATAGCATCACGTGAATCAGCGTTAAAAACCAATGAAATACTTGCCTCACACCAGTTAAAAAAAAATTAGTTGACAATTTTCGGTTGAAATTTTCCGTGCTCGCTGATCTGGTCGCGCGCAATAAAAAAATTTCGTTGATGGATCAAATTTTCGTGAAATTTTGGATAGAATCCGAATCTGCAATACAAACGCTGCAAATTCTTTCACTGTGGTTTATTATTCAATTGCACAATATATAAAGGTTGTGCCTAATAACAAGTTATGAAGGCATCATGGTGCCAAGAGGTACATAATACATAATAACCAATGGTCATGGTATTGAAAGGGAGCTTACCCTATGAGTAGGAACATGGTCCATAGACTCTACATTTAAGGGTTTGCTGGACGGTTTCTATGTACACCTATAAATAAAAAGAGAAAAATAGAATGAAATATGATAATATTATACATTTGATCCTATGTGCCCATCACGTGTTCAAAATGAACCAATAGGGAACCTATTATCAATGAACCTATAGAAACCGTCCAGCAAACCCTTAAATTTAGAGTCTATGGACCATGTTCCTACTCATAGGGTAAGCTCCCTTTCAATACCATGTCCATTGGTTATTATGTATTATGTACCTCTTGGCACCATGATGCCTTCATAACTTGTTATTAGGCACAACCTTTATATATTGTGCAGGTATGAATAGAGGCCTTCTTGTCTGGCCAGAAATATTACCAAGACCAAATACACAACGGCTGTAAAAAAAGAAGTTTTTATCAAAAACACCCTCCTCTTCGTTCTACACTGGTGTGCCAGTATGCCAGGCTTCTGGTTCAGTAAGGCAGCGGCTCCACTGGCCGTAGCTGATCACGCTACAAAGTGCGGTTGGTGAGTCAGAGAAATGAGAAGGCAGGAAACAAATGTAGGTGGCTTCACTAGCGACAGTCTGCAGCGTGAAACATGTAGTGTAGTGCAGAATGTAGAGTCGTGCGCAAATGGAACCGGTCCTATTCTACCGCTACATTTTGCGGCCACTACCTTGGCGCCACCAGCTGTAGACTGCAGTGTCGGTCGCGTCTCACTCTAGCTTTTTTGGTTGCTAGGCAACCAGACCCGCATCACAGGCGAACTGTGCAAATTGCATCCCACAATAGAAGGTTATTGATGCTGACATTAGTAACGTGATGTACATTTTTCCACGCATTGTCCGTTTCAAGACGAATTTCTGCATCCTCTGTGTTCCTGACTTCCTGTTGCTTAGTATTGGATGAATCCACCATTTTCTCTTCTGTAACCGTCTATAAACTAAAAGTAAATACTGACTTCTACTGCTAGTGAAGCCACGGCAGCGCGACGGGTTGCAGTTTGTTCTCTGTTGCCCGTGGAGCCACCCAACTCCTGCCATCAACTATGGCCAGTGGAGCCGCGGCCTAAGTTCAGGTATGCCAACTCCAGTTTATGCCCTCGAGTGCCTCCATTGTCCAGGAGGTTCATCTCCTTTTTCAATATGTTCGTCAAGTCTAGTTTCGTTCTGATTGGCTGGAATTTCTTCATACTTTTGTATCATCAAATCGATGATGATCACCCCAAGTGGGATAGCTGCTTATTTCGAGACAGTTTGGCCATTTTTATGCATTTCGGAGAATCCCGGGATTTCGGGATTTGACCCTCATGATCCCGGGATTCTAATCCCACCGAAAATTGGACCGGGATTTGGGATCCCGGGAGTGCAAACCCTAATACTATCCTTCATCCAATTTGTGAGTTATGATGTTATTTACCCAATACAAAGCAAGGTCAGTACTGATGCCCTTACTAAACTCGTACTAATCATCAAAAATGGGCTGTGTATTACCATGTAAACTCACACATTACTGTTCAATTTTGTATTCAAACATTTTGATTCTTAATTTTTTCTTCAATCAAGGACTGTAACGTCCCTGTTACAAAAAAGTCAGGAAACTGTACTGCCCACCCAACTTGGCAGACATTTTTTTCTGCGATATTCCCTATTTGGTTTTACTTGCTCTGTCTTGATGACAGATCTGTACAACCACCTGGTGAAAGTTACTTTCTTAAACACTCAAAGTTTGAAGAACAATTACAACAAATATTTTTATGGAATTCCTCAATTACCTAGTGGGTGACTACACCAAACATGAATAATTTGTAAGAATTACGTCAATTAATAATTCAAGCACTTATTTTTAGTGGAAGAGTGATGAGGTAAAGTGGTAGTGTACAATACAAGATTAGAGGATCGATTAGTATGGCGAATGTCCCTTTTCAAATATCATGTTAATTACAATGTTGTTTCTAGCTGACTAATTTGACGTATAATATCAATCTTCAATCATTAATCATTGTTATTTCAATATTTTCAGGATTAATGAACCTTACGGGTCGCCCTATCACAGCCTACGACCCTGAAGGGCTCATTTTCGCTGTTGGAATCAACTCTGAGAGCATCAAACTGTACGATCTGCGGTCTTTCGACAAAGGGCCATTCGTCACTTTCGATCAAGTCCAAGAGAAAGAGTGCGATTGGACCGGTCTCAAATTTTCCAGCGACGGGAAGACTGTACTGATTTCCACTAACGGATCCACTATAAGACTAATCGACTCTTTCAATGGAGCACCGCAACAAACTTTCATGGGTCATTTGAACAACAAAGGCATTCCAGTGGAGGCTTCTTTCAGCCCCGATTCTCAATTCATTTTCAGTGGCTCTACTGACGGCAAGGTAAGTTTAAATATTTCGTTTATGTTGAGAAAATCGTTATGAAAGTCAAGTTAATGGTTCGTATTGTCTTATTTGTCACTGTAAACACCCCCTATGCGGAGACACCGGACCAGAGGGGTCAATATGCCTGGTCTGGCGTGTATGAAATACGGGACATTGTCGTTTAAAGCTGTGATTTATATGGTTAGGCCGTCTACACACGGAGCTACTGAAAAGGAACTGCTTAGTGACGCGAATTACCAACCAGTCCGTTTTGAGTCACTTGCTGTGTTATCAAATGGAGCGTCGCAGATGGGGCTACAGATTATAGACTTGTCTGTGATTCATTTGTTTTTTTTTTTTTTTTAAATCTCCCCTCAAATGCGGAGGGGGCACACCATTAAAATGTAAAAACGAAAAACTAAATAAAATAAAAGTGGGGAGGACGCCCAGGTTTACCCGACGCCGGCCCTTGGGATATGGGAAGTTGAGGATGATGGAGGAGGAAGAGAGGGATGAAAGGAAGTGCCCCTATAAAAAGACCACCAGTTCAGATAAGAGCCCCATATGACGCCTGTGGTGGTACCACGGAGTACTCCTGATGAGATGCCCTGCTCAAGTAACTCCGTGGCACTTTTCCCGCACCACACCCTGCACCATGACACAGTTGCAGCCATAACCTTGATGTTGTTAGGCGCCACTCCTTTTAGCTCAGATATCGCTTGCCGAAGGTCATTTCTATCGTATTTGCTTTTCTTAGCCCTCCAGGTCTGCTCCAAAACCAGCTCATCTGCTGAGTTTGCTGCTGCTCTTCATGATTCAGTAGATGGCAAAGAACTCCGACAGTGCTCTGAATCCCCCATTTCCTCCCAATGGGTGGAATGGGCTTCAGAGGGCATTGTGCCACCAGCCAGAAACCAGATAGTAGCTAGTCGCCTGGAGACTGACGTGTTGGGCCACCTAGTGGTTTAGTTCGCAGTTTCCAGGATGAATGACCAAGAAGTGAATGACCAGGATGAAATGACCGTAGTTGGGAAGTTGAAAACGTTCCATTTTTATACAATTTTAATCTTCCGGGGTACTTGAAGAAGCATGAAACAGAAAAGGCATGGATTGAAGTCGGCAACGCAGTGAAAATTTCTTTCAAGAAAAGGGTGGACCCCCTTTTTCCCATCTTTTTCTGTACCTGATTTATTAATAGATTATGATGGCTTCATCTTCGCTGAATTCACTGTCCTCCGAAGACGACAAAACAACTCTTGTTGAAGGTTCAGAGTAAATGATAACACTGAAATCTGCAGATTTTGATCACTAATGAGTAGCTTCGTGTGTGAAGACGGGTTACCAATCAATCACTAATTAGTTTTTGACTCGAGTTACCAATGCAGCGCGTTCCTTTTCAGTAGCTCCGTGTGTAGGCGAGCTTAGTTTGCCCTTCCCAATCCTTCTGTCCACCGCCTCGGGAGATATACCAGATACATACCAGCATCTGAGATATCCTCTGAGTGTTGCAGGCATTAACCGCATTCAATTCTTAAGCTGGATTCACATCCATCTGGCAAGCTATCCGGATAGTGAATACCATTGCAGCTGATTGGTATGGACACAGCTGGGGAGAGGGATATATTTTTTCCGGACAGCCAGTTTTGAAACGAACTGTACGCATCTGATTTTTCAAATATTTTTCTTACCGGATGGCGCAGTTGACTACTGCGCATACGGAATGGCATCAGGAACCAAAACAGCTGTTGAAGGAAGAATATAGGAAACGAGTTGTTGGCTTGTGTTTGGCCGTCTCCTATCCCCACTGTTAGCTTCCCCTATCCGTTATTTCCAAACGATCCGGATGGATTATCTTCTGTTCTGCTTTAGAAGGGGCTAAATACCATTTCATCACCTCCCCATGTTACATGTTACCATGAGCGTGGTTATGACCGCTGCCCTTTAATTTGTGACTGTTCTGACCCCCAAATTTCCTCGCGTTCCTCCATAGGCTGCAATCCTTGAAATATTGTGTCTTGAGTAATTATTACAACCTCTGCCCTGATCGTTGCTATATTGCGAGCTATTCCTCCAATCAGTCCCCCCTACAGCTTTTCTCAGAGCCCTAGGAGTGTGATGGATATGGTTAGTTTACCCTTCAAAATTCTTTAGTCTGCCACCTTGGGAGATATACAAACTCCTGGGATATCATCTGAGTGTTGCGGGCATTTACCGCGTTCAGCTCTTGGAAGGGACAACCCCTATCTTGCACCTCCACATGTGAAAAAATGTGAAAAACCTCAACCAGGTTTGGAGTCTTCAGAGGTTCGAAAATGTTCGTTCAGCTGTAGTTATAGTTGAGTTGTCACCAGTATTGCTTTCAAATTTCAAGCCTGATAATTGTCATACCAGTTAAATGTAATGTTAACAAGTTAATTTTCAATCAGGGAGGTCTGAAAGTGGATTTGACGCTACATAGAATTATAGGTTTAAGCTGTTTCAACAACAATTTTTTCATGTCACGATGAACCCACCAATAATAATTATTGTTTATAATTATTATAAAGATTCAGTAACAATCACGTTTTAACTGTAATGTTTTGTATTTTAGGTCCACGTCTGGAACGCCAACACTGGCTACAAAGTGTGTGTCCTCCAGGCAGAGCATACCGGGCCCGTTCAATGTGTTCAATTCAACCCCAAGCTCATGATGCTCGCTTCAGCCTGCACCAACATGGCCTTCTGGCTCCCTACAACCTCAGAAGACGCCAACTAAACGTTCTCCCTAAACGTTGGCCTCTCCTCTGATTTCTAGAAGCTTCTGCACACTTATTTCCACTCCCCTCCCCTCTCTCATGCTTCCCCTCTAGAGTTTATTTTTCCTATCTATGTAACTTGATTTGCCTCCATTAGTTTACTTTTTTCGTGAAGGGTATTTTGTTGGCTTTAAAATCAGAGTTCCGTACGAGTTTTTACTTGTGGTTTTTTCAATAATAATTTTACGTTATGAATTTTTATTACTTTGTAAGGACATTTAAAAGAACTATGCTAGTTGTAACCGTCTACTTTTATGAATGAAAGGGGTTTGAAATAATTTAAGGTAGTTTATGATGAGGATATCATTGATGTGTATTTCGGAACATTGACGAAATGCGCAGCACTAGGAGATTTGAGGCTCTATTTTGTGATTTACCGTTACGTAAATTGTCCAACTCGCTACCCCATTTTTTCCTTTATTTTTTAATGGTAAGGTTTTTTATGTGATTTGGCTAGTCATTCGTATATATTTTTTAAAACTTGCTGGAAATTCATTCTTTGTATCACTTTGCAATACTAACGAATCGATGCCAACGTTATCAACTGTCGTACTGTTCATTCGTTACCCAATTCCATCTATTCTCAACTAAATTTAGGTGGGTTGTCAAAAAATTTTCAACTTACGGGTTCTTCTGTTCATTTAGTACCATTTAAATTGATCTTGATTCTAATCTCCTAGTGATGCGTAAGATCCTTTTGCTTGAAAGTTAATATAGATATGATAGGTCTAAAATAAGTTAGGATATCAAATTTTTATCATAGATTATGGAAGTTCGTTTGACTGAAGTGTTATTGGATTGGTTCGGCTTAAATCTGTATTTCCAGCTGTTAAGAACCGGGATGAATCCATGTTTCCTACTGTGTCAGTTGAAAAGAAATGAATTTGTGGTGGGTAACACCACTAGTGTGCCTGACATCTACAAGGTAAGCCTTGCTAGGCTGAAGTTATGATCGGCAATCTGGTTGGTTTAGCTTATGGGACATTTTTATTATTTGAGTAGGTATTTTAATCTGTCAGTTCCTGCTGAATTCACTGTACGATGTATTAGAAAATGGAAGCAAGGTTGTGGAACGGCAGCTATTAACTAAGCACTAAAATCTCCTATTTAGGTAACCTTATCCTATAACGGAAGTTCACTTCAAACTATAATTATAGCATTGTGTTTGGCCTCAGTTTGTAAATGCACCAAGTACCAACTTATTCCCAGGTTGAAATTCTCCTTTCATGAATAGATAGGCGAACATCTGTTTGGCTGATGAGCTGTTTTATATCTTCTGATTTCAACTTTCAGAATTAACCAAGTATTCTTGAATATAGAAGACGAGCATCTTCATTTGGTAAAATCGTTATTATAAGGATTGGAGAAAGCGGGGAATGGTGAAGGATCATGTGTTACAACTAACCTAAAAATCTTCATCCGAATAACCTCGAGGCACTGCCTTCTGTATCCACGTTGTGGCAATGAGATGCGCAAGCCGCCATAGATGCGATGTAAATGTTATTTGTGGAAAGATGTTTACAACAACCTACTGTAAGGATGGATTTCTTTAATCCTCTCTCTACGTACATGGTTTCTACCCTAACTGTAGTAGTAGATTTCAATCTACCAGAAATTTTTCCAGTTCACCACTTTCTTGCTCTTCCACTGTAACCAATTCAACCTATTTTGATAAAAATTCAAAAGCGCTTTAGAGGTGTGAGGGTATTTCGTGCTGCTAGTATAGTGCGAGTACATCTATGTAATTAGAGCTCAGAATTACCGATTGAATCCTATTTCGAAGAGCGGTAATCCAAATCTTTCTGTTTCTCTGTAAACGTACACACTCTTCGATAATAAAATTTAGGGCGATAATTTGATGCTCATCGTAACAGATGACTTCCTTAGAAACATTTTATTCGATTCGTGTGGATTATCAGGGCAACTCACACTTTTTTAAAAATTTGTAGTTATTCTAACACACCGCTATCGTTCATAGTGATACAAATTGTACACATTTATTGTTCAAATGTTTATTTGAAACGTTTGAGATGACTTCTTTCATTTTCTCATGATTTTCCCTCCACTAGCAAATTAATGTCAGTATTAATTCAAGCTTTCCTCAGCTTAATCACTGGTGTTTTATATATGTCATCTCGTTGTGTTTCTTCCCCTGAAGTTATTGATACCCTCATTGTATTTTAGTTTCAAAAAAGTGTGATATAATTTACTACTTTTGCTTAGTAGCTATTCGTTTAAACTAGCATTCCTTAATTTACTGTTTGTTTTTTTCTTTTTTTAAATCATTTCAACTCACAGTGTTATTGTGAGTGATAACTTCAAGACTTTTCCAAGGGCGGGGTACGTAATTTTTCCTTCCTCGATTTTTCGTTCTTTTTTTTTTTTTACTTTTAATAGTGGTCTCGACTATTTTGAGAGTAGGTTCATGATAGTTATACATTTCGGAATGATCCTACATCGGGAATCCTTTCGCTGTCGTCATTTTTTTTAATATTAGCAGCCCATTCATGGTTCCTTCTTTTTTTCCAATTTTCGTTTAAATTTGTAGGTCCTCTTAGCTGTTTCCCCCTCCCTAGGATTTCATGTAAATAAATGTTAGGCTAGTTATGGTACCTGTTTATAAGTTTAAATGTAAATAATACGATTTTGTATTTGACTGTACTGTTCAGCGTGCATTTTTGGGGGTTAGTCTCTAGACATACAAACAACTTTTAAGTGTGGTCCTTCCCACCGAATATATCGACACCATTTATTTGGTTTTGTTCTTATGTAAATTGTCTAACCTTTCTTTACGTGGATTATGAATGGACACTGCCTGTCATAATAAATTGTAATGTTTGATGGATGTTCTTTTATCGATATGATAGCACCTGCTCCTAGTATTCACTTATGCATTTCCTTACGGTACAGGCCTAGGCAACGGGACTGATTTCTTTCACATTTAAATTAATATTCATAAATAGTTAACACACCGTTTAGGCGAGTAACGAAATGATCTCGAGTGCAAGGGAAGGTTGGATAGTGATCGTATCCTCAGCTGCTTCGTGACTGTCACTTTATTTATTTAATACGGCAATCGCCAATTACAAAAAGAAAGTATACACTACATAATAATGCAGATAGAAATAAATACAGTTCATGAGAAATATATTAAAGAAAAACAGATTTAATGTGTGAAGAAAAGAGATAGTTAGTAAAGAATGTTTTGTCACTTCTGCTGATGCGAGGCACCTTTTGAGATGCAGAAGGCGATCACTAAAAAAATCGATGCCTGTGGATTGTATTAGCACATTAGCTTGACGTGGCATTCGAATCATAGGCCGATGAAAAAGGTAATTGAATGCAGCAAATGGCACAACAAACAATGAGTTGGAGCGGGTTGCGTAGCTTGGAACCTGGAAGTTCACTCTTGACAGCAGGGATGGGCAGTGAATTGCACCATTGACCAATTTATGGTAAAATGCTATGTCCGCCATAAAATGACGGTCAATCAAGTTGGGCAGGTTGTATTTTGCTGCAAAATAGCCAAATGATCATGGCTAACTGGGACTCTCGTTTTGAAGCAGAGATACCGCAAAAACCTACGCTGGACACTCTCCGTAGAATTCCTCTCCCATACTCCATGATAGGGCGAACGAGGGCCACATACAGCACCACAATCGCATCAGCTGATTTGAAATCACGAGTGTATCTCTTCAGGAAACCCAAGGACTCTTATTTCGACGCTTACTCCAATCGTGGATTCTGATCTTGTCTAACTCATCCATATTTTTCTGGAAGGATTGATGTCGGATGATTTTTCATTTTTTAAATGCAAGGGATGAGGCCATTGAACTTAATTAATCAACGCGGAAGGCACCACACCAGTGCCAAGCAGGTTTTCCCGATTGTAGAGGGCACCTAGGTGGTGCCCTGTTGCGCGAAATGCCTTCTCACTTTCGAAAAATTATCCTTCCTGGTGGTTTTAAACTAGGAGGGATTTCAGTGTTGCCAATGGTTCGATAAATCCTGTTGATCACACTGATGCCCGCCATTTTTGTGTAGAGGGCTCCTAGTTGGAATTGGAATGAGGAAGGCAGTAGTGATGAGTTTCTTGTTCTTTCTCCTAGTTTTTTATTTTTCTGAAAGGTTTCCCATTTATAGTGTTCATTTTTCTTATATTCTAGTTATTGTTTCTCCTCTTGAGCTTTTTGAAGGATGTCCAAGGTAGGTAATTCACACTTTCAAAGGTCAATAATACATCAACGAGCCCTTTTGCTCTCTGCTCACTTCGAAAATTCAGTTTCTATTTTCCTAGTTCCTATGAAAATGGTAAATAAGTACCTGAAAAAATGGATAATGAACCTTTTTCCTGCCCGGCATTGTAAATACCTATATTTATTCTCGTTTGTTCAAAATGTGTAATATCAGGTTGAAAATTCACTTGTGTGAGTGGGGGGTTTAGTCAAGCATCCCAGATAGCCTAAAAATAAATTTACAAACTAAAAAAGTGTATTCTAAATGAAGTTGTCATCATACAGAGCAATCAAAGTAGTTAGTTGTGTGGGTTAGAATACCTTTGGTCATCCCTGGTCACGTGAGGCACCACACTGGTGCCATGGTCCAAACATTCATAATCGCCCCCTTATACCTCTAAACATTTTCATGTATATTTAGGAAGACATTTATCGAGTTTTCAATGAAAACTGCACTAAAAATTTTTCCCGCCTGGGGCTAATAGATCCTAAACCATGTATCCTATAGAAATGTTCATGGGTACCATAGTTGTACAACATAAACTAACAGTTATATTTAATATGGCAGCCTGGCAATCCATAAAAATCACAACCTTCCTCAACCCTCGCCTTTCCACCTCCTGCATAGCAAGCCAAATAGCCGCAACCTCTCCATCAAAGATTGTTGCATTCAATCCCACAGGCTCGCTGATATCAAAAAGTGCTGAATGCACACCAGCTCCCCCATCCTGCTATAAAACGCCGCAACAGGGAGGCCATGGAAGGAGCTACCGCTGGGAAGGACTGGGAGGTTTTTGTAGCTGAGGAGGGACACATTCCCTCTGTTCCCCCACGGCAAATGTCGGTGGCCCTGTTCAGAATGGTCACTGGCCACGACTACCTCCAAAAGCGTTTGTACAGATTGGGGAAGTTGACTCGCCAACGGGTCCTCTTTGCATTCTGAAAGAAATGGACGCCCGTCATTTCATGGAGTGCCCTGCACTGGATGAGATTGGTGGATCAACACTGGAGGAATTCAGCGTGCAGCTTAGACGTCAGATGAACGCGAAGGGCGTAGGATTAAAACAAAAAATCTTGCTGATAACCGTTAGAAAACAGCGTTTACAAATACTGCTCATTGAGTCAAGCCACTCGGAAATAAGTTTGGAAACATAACAGTAATGGACTGAGTGGTTAGAACACACTGATAACGAAACGACAAGATACAAATGCGCCTAGGGCACTGCCAGCTGGGAGCAACCAAATTGAAATGCGCCTTGTTTGGTTCTTAGAGCTTAGTTATTGATCAATCGCATACGCCCCCCACAGAATTCCACCTAATATTCTACTATATAGGGTAACCTTAGAGCAGGTGTTTTTGTTTCTGATTGGTCAAGTACCCCCTCCAAACTCCATTGCAAGCAGAGCCCTGGAAGGCCTATTATGCATGCATCCACTTCTCTCACGTACATGATGAAAACTCAAAGCTGCTGATCATAACGCAAGGCAGGATTTAGACATTTGGAAGGAGATTCAAATTAAAAATATATCCACCAAACGCTTATCTTAATGTAGTTTATTGTTATTAGCGAAAATTTTGATATTGACATGATATAATCTGTCTTTTTATAATTATGTAGGTACCTACTCCATATCATATATACGCATATACATATATATAACATTATACATATAATATCAACAACATTTACAAGAGAAATGGTACACAAGACTCGCAAATCAGTTTAAAAAAAAGAAGAGCCATACAAACACGGAGCCATATATTTGATCTAATGAATTTACACACACAACAGTACTTTTCATCTAGAGTATTTTAATACTACCAGGCCATGTTTGCCAATTGGAATGTTCGTCCTTTAGATATTGTGTTTTTCTAACATTAACTTTAAACAAGGAAAATTCCCAATAAATATAAATACATCCAATAATGTTGCTTATAAATGTAGCAAATAAAGTCCACTAAGATCCGTAAGACGTAAATTTAAGATCAACAAGAACGTCCACTAACATGAACGAGACTGGAAAGACGCGCACGAAAAATAAAATAAAGTCTTTAGCCTCTACTAGGTCCATTCAGATTGGGGTTAGGACTAGAACGTAACTATCAACTTCTTATCAAAATGGAATGTCGCACCAGCAGGTGACCAACAACAACCTGGAGCAAATCAAAACAATTTTAGTGGACGAGTTTTCTTGCTTCAAAATGTGGTTGACTTTAGTCAAAATAAGGGTTCACTGAGATAATGCAATACATCTTTCTGGATAATTGAGGTAACAACACCTCCTGAATTTCATTCCCTACCACAGTGGACACTTTCTCAAAGGACTGTAGAAGCAAGAAGACATGGGCAATCAGTATTATCTAAGTAAATGCTTGTTTAAGCTCATCTTATGAGTGCACATTTTTTTAATTTCAACAAGTTTTTGAAAGTTCACCCTGGTTTACCACTACGGAATCAAGAACTCCATCTAGTTGGAACACATTGGGGATTGTTCCAAGGGCAATAATGAGTGAACAGTTGTGGGTTACCGATAGCAGGTTATGTTTATTGGGCATGCGTGGTGACAATTCTAGTGCCCTACAATCGTGGAATACAAGAGGTTAACTCCTTCATCTTTTGTTGTATCATGAAACTAACCCCCAAAGTAGCCCAGAGCTTCTTTTCAGAATTGTTGAAACAAAACTATATACGTGCACCCTCAAAAAACTCCCAAGTCCCAGTTAAAAAATAGGGAAGGGTGGGGATTTTCTACACAGTAAAATGTTTAGTTTCACGCATTTTGGCTAGCGATTAGATTTGACTCTAGCTAGTTGCTTACTCATGAAAAAATAACCAATAAGACATCCCATTTAATCGCTGAGCACTTGCATAATAAATGTAACTTCCTACATCCCCTTCATAATTTGTTCTTAAAGAAATAAGGAAAATTAATAAAATGGTATCATGGGAATAACAAACGATGCATCATGAATATGTGTGATGATAAAAATTGGGTTCTACCCATTAAAAAACAGTACCTACCTACCTGACAGAACCCCTTCATTTTTGTTCACCAAAATTCATAGAAACCGCCGATTATTTTTAAAGCGATGGACGTTTTATTACGCCTGAATTTCTCCACTGATCCCAGCTTACCAATCGTCATAAAAACGAAAGCAGATGCAGAAACTCGACTAGTCCAAGAAAGGCCCAGGAAAACAATCAATAATTAAGCCATCAGTGATTTACTATAGCTACATAATTAACGGAGTACACTTAAAGAAGGATCAGTGAAGGAAGGTGGATCAGTGATGTCCATCATAACCTTGATCTTTTTGAGTCCAGGTTAAGAGAAAAACTACCGTACGTTCGTAATTGATTTAAGTTTTGAATTTGCCATACGCTGGTGATCTTCCACTTGAGGAAATCCATTTATATGAGAAGACTATAAATATTTAAATAGAACGAAATTCAACAAAACGGTCTCTGGCTCTGTGTAACCGTGAGATTCATGGACCGACACGTGACAACACCATTTAAAACTAGTCTTGTATTTTTGAGTCAGTCGATTTTGGAAGAATATTATTACCGATTGGTCC
Source organism: Creontiades dilutus (assembly GCA_031894815.1). Lineage (NCBI taxonomy): Eukaryota > Metazoa > Arthropoda > Insecta > Hemiptera > Miridae > Creontiades > Creontiades dilutus. The sequence continues at coordinate 226,860 of JAVIWC010004080.1, forward strand.
GCAGCTGGCATGTAAAACTATAAACAAACTGCAAAAAGTAAAGGAAGTATAAAACCGTGGGATTAGTAATATGAACATGTCCTTAATGAAAGATGCGACCACAATATCCACAAACTACTTTACAGAACCAAATGAGACAATCCTTTCTTTCGAATTTCTTCATTGATAGCTGGCAGTTTAAGAAATTAAATCTAATACTAATTCCTGAGGGAAATATACATTTCTACAAAACTACATTTTGATAAGAAACTTGCCCACTACATGATCATTGATTGAAAAACAGCGTTCAATGCTAAACAAATCTTCCAATTGAACAGCCCATGGAAAGTCGAGTTTCCCATCTGTTTCTCCTACAATGAATTTTGACCAAGCTGTTTGCATTCATCAATCCTTTTGTCCATACAGTTGTAACACCTTTACTTTAACGGTTCCCTATTCATACTTCGTAGTACGTTTGATTCAGACGAATAGCAAACGTATTTCCGAATAAACGCAGAGTGTAGGCGAACATGTATATTGAGCAGTAAAAAATCAACATTAACAAAAACTGAACACTCAAAATACAATTCGTCCAAAGGTGACTGGGGAACGTACTAATTTGTGAGTACGAGGTTGATGAAGAAAGTGTGTGAATGAGTCCATGAGTCTTATATTATGTGTGTGATATGTAATGAATGACTCATGCAGTGAACCTGCACTCTCTAATGACAGGTTGGGCTAACTTTGTCGTCAAAAATCACACTGCCTTATTATGACAGTGAAAAATATTGTAGAGACCACACTATTGTCAAGTTTTCGTGTGGTTAGGACGAGGTACAATAAATTAAGGATTTTCCAAGGGTCCAAGACCTAACCCACAATGTGAATGACCTGCACACAAATCATAGTAACAAAAAATGGAAGGATGGATAAATTATGAGAAAATTAGAGGGAAGGGCAGCCGTACAAACACAATGACTAGGGGCGAATCTGAGTCGAAGGATGAGGTGCGAGGATTTCATTATGAGGATGAGGGAAGAGGAAAATCACTCCGTGGAGAAGTGAAGGAATATACGAATGAAGGGAGTTCCACTTGTGAGTTCTCTAGTAAGAAGGGTTAAACGAGGGATCGCAAATCTAGGATAGACGATTCATGATGATATAGTGTAGTTGCCATGAGCCACCCCTAAGCCGGTGGAACACGTCGACCGAACCACCGGCGAATTTTAAATTGTTCTTCACAATTATAGGTGATGATGGATCGTAGTTCATACGGGAGGTACGTTGGTGGATATGGGGGCAGCGTTAGGCACTAAATATGAGTTCATGCTGGATGACGGGGACTTCGACTCTTGTGCAACGGCCGCTTTCATGTCTTCAACTGATCCCCTGCAATGAGAACAAATGATCAGAAATACGTCAAGTTAAGCTTACACCTGAGCTCCTATTCAGAAAAGTGCAAAAACGATTATTGTAAGTAAAAGCCGGTAGAAAACTGCTGAGGAAACTTAAGGTAACGAACAATTGCATGCACACTCCACGATTCATTCAAAACCTCTACCTGCCAACATGAATAACACAGCCCCACAAAAAAGTAAAGCTCCGTAAAGTAGACTTGGGTATCCTACGTATTTTTCGATGCTGAATTCGAATCCAAGATCCAAAAAAGCCTCTGACCCCCAAAATTTTGAGCTATGGCCAAAAAACTACCCCTAAATTGGTGTCAGAACCTTCTTTTTGAGTCATGAGATTGGGATGAACTACGACATCTTTTCAAGTGAATTTCTACGTTTTTTCAAACGTCAGACAAGGAGAGTACTTGGGGAAACGACCTGCCCCTCAATCACCCCCCGCCAACCGCTACTAGGGGTTGAAATTTGAGTTCTCACGCCAAGTCGAGTGGGGTATGGATTTCTACGTTTTTGGGGTCCCTGAGATCGAATTCGAACTTCCAAGAGCCCTCTGTAGGCACCCCGTTTTTGGGTCCCCCTCAATCACCTCAATCACCCCCTCCTAGGGGTTGAAATTTGAGTTCTCACGCCAAGTCGAGTGGGGTATGGATTTCTACGTTTTTGGGGTCCCTGAGATCGAATTCGAACTTCCAAGAGCCTGTAGGCACCCCTTGAGCCCTCAATCACCCCCCTCCTAGGGGTTGAAATTTGAGTTCTCACGCCAAGTCGAGTGGGGTATGGATTTCTACGTTTTTTTGATCGGTCCCTGAGATGAGCCCTCAATTCCTAGGGGTTGAAATTTGAGTTTCCAAGAGCCTGTGAGGCGAACCCCTTGAGCCCTCAATCACCCCCTCCTAGGGGTTGAAATTTGAGTTCTCACGCCAAGTCGAGTGGGGTATGGATTTCTACGTTTTTGAGGTCCCTGAGATAGAATTCGAACTTCCAAGAGCCTGTAGGCACCCCTTGAGCCCTCAATCACCCCCTCCTAGGGGTTGAAATTTGAGTTCTCACGCCAAGTCGAGTGGGGTATGGATTTCTACGTTTTTGGGGTCCCTGAGATCGAATTCGAACTTCCAAGAGCCTGTAGGCACCCCTTGAGCCCTCAATCACCCCCTCCTAGGGGTTGAAATTTGAGTTCTCACGCCAAGTCGAGTGGGGTATGGATTTCTACGTTTTTGGGGTCCCTGAGATAGAATTTGAACTTCCAAGAGCCTGTAGGCACCCCTTGAGCCCTCAATCACCCCCTCCTAGGGGTTGAAATTTGAGTTCTCACGCCAAGTCGAGTGGGGTATGGATTTCTACGTTTTTGGGGTCCCTGAGATCGAATTCGAACTTCCAAGAGCCTGTAGGCACCCCTTGAGCCCTCAATCACCCCCTCCTAGGGGTTGAAATTTGAGTTCTCACGCCAAGTCGAGTGGGGTATGGATTTCTACGTTTTTGGGGTCCCTGAGATCGAATTCAAACTTCCAGGAGCCTGTAGGCACCCCTTGAGCCCTCAATCACCCCCCCCTCCTAGGGGTTGAAATTTGAGTTCTCACGCCAAGTCGACTGGGGTAAGGATTTCTATGTTTTTGGGGTCCCTGAGATCGAATTCGAACTTCCAACAGCCTTTAGACACCCCTCAATCAACCCCTCTCCCTCCTAGGGGTTGAAATTTGAGTTCTCACGCCAAGTCGAGTGGGGTATGGATTTCTACGTTTTTGGGGTCCCTGAGATCGAATTCGAACTTCCAAGAGCCTGTAGGCACCCCTTGAGCCCTCAATCACCCCCTCCCCTAGAGGTTGAAATTTGAGTTCTCACGCCAAGTCGAGTGGGGTATGGATTTCTACGTTTTTGGGGTCCCTGAGATCGAATTCGAACTTCCAAGAGCCTGTAGGCATCTTTTGTGCCCTAAATCACCCCCTCCTATGAGTTGAAATTTGAGTTCTCACGCCAAGTCATAAGTTAAGGATTTATGTGTTCCCATTTTCGCTGAAATTGAATATGATTTTTGAAAAGGCTGGGGTTCAACAAAGCTTGTTGGGTCCTCCAATTACTTTTAATTCTTTCGGATTTTATTCTCTTTTCTTGCGATATCTCTGAGATATTCGAAAGAATTAAAAGTCATTGGAGAAGACCCCAACAAAGTTTGAAAGCCTTTTCAAATATCGTATTCAATTTCAGCGAACCTGGGAACACAGAAATCCATACCCCACTCGACTTGGCGTGATACCTCAAATTTCAACCCCTAGGAGGGGGTGGTAGTTTCCCCAAGTACTCTCCTTGTCTGAAGTTGAAAAAAATGTCGAAATTCGCTTAAAAAGATGTCGTAGTTCATCCCAATCTCATGACTCAAAAAGAAGGTTCTGACATCAATTTAAGGGTAGTTTTTTGGCCATAGCTCAAAATTTTGGGGGTCAGAGGATTTTTTGGACCTTGGATTCGAATTCAGCATGGAAAAATACATAGGGATACCCTAGTCTACGTTATGGGTCTTGACAGTTTTTTTGTGGGACTGTGTAATTAAAATCAAATTTGCTCAATTGCGAAATCAGCAAGGGACTACGCATAACTTTCCAACGAGGAAGAAAGGTATTGAATTTATTCAAATTAAACCAGGCATTCTATTCAAACGAACGAAGAAGCTCAACCTTATAAATAGTACCCTATTAAAACTTGAGTAAATGTGCAACTTGCACGTCAGGCATAATAACGTAATGCAACATTCAACAGACATTCTTCAAATTATATAAATTCAATATAAAGTATCACATATCTGTCATATCTTTCTTTTCTTTTCTTTAAATGGCGCTACAACTATGAGTCTTGGCCTCCCGAACAATCTCCCTCCAACGTACTCGATCCTCTGTCGTTATTTTCCAATTCTGCACTCCCATGGTTCTGACATCATCTTCCACGTCACTAAGGCTGGACGTCCACTGAACGCGATTTCGCGCGAATACGCACTCGTTCGTCAGTTCCCAGCTTCGCGCGAAGGAAGCCCATCCACTATACGCGAACTCTGGCTAAAAACGCTTCAGTTCATTTTCGAGATTTTCTTGTTTTGGATTTTTATTGTGTTGCTGAGGTGAACAATGCCACTTGCAGAGCGTTTAATGCAGCTGTATGCATTGGAGTCTCCGAATATGGTGAGAAGAAGACGAGGAAGAAGAATTGGCGTAAGAGAATAGTGGGTGAAAGACCTTTTTTGGCAGAGGAGACAGTGTGGAGAAATGGCATATGGTATTGGGGCAGCTTTTGGTCCCATATTGCGGGTCTCTCCTGCACCAGAACAATTAATTTTTCAACATCCATGCCGAATATCGCCGATCACGCCCGTCTGAATTCAAACTAGATTGAAAATTTTCGCCTTCGCGTTAGTTCGCCCAAACTCGCGCGAAACTAACGCTCGCAGTGGACGGGATCCCACTTAAACCCCGCTGTTTGAAATCAGGCGAACTGTTTGCGCCAAATATCGCCTTTTCGCTTGTTCTCTATTCGCTCGAAATCGCGTCCAGTGGACGTCCAGCCTAAGCCACCATATTCTAAGCCTACCGTTTATTTGCTTTCCGTCAATTCTTCGAAATCCTGTAGTCAGGCACCCCAATGACATGGCCATGCCGCCACAATATTCGTGCTTTAATAAATGGAACAATATTCTCTCCCTCTATCGGTAGGGTCCAACTCCTCGTTATGGCGAATTCTCCACGTATCTTCGACACAAATGGCCCCTGAAGATACGACGATGCATTTTGTGACGGATATGGTTAGTTAGCCCCTTCCCGATTTTAGAATCTGTCGCCTTGGGAGATGAATCGGACGCCTGCAAGCGTCTGGGTCGTCTTCTGAGCGTGGAGGAGCATTAATAATGTATCCACATCCTCGGAAGGGGCAACTATACCAATCCATCACCTCACAATTTCCCTCTCAAAGACAAACAGCGCGTTTTCATCTTTAGCTGTTGGAGTTCATGCTTCGCAACCATACGTTACAATAGGATGGATGAGGGAGCGGTATAGCTACAATTTGGTCCTTCTAGATCGTAGACGAGATCTGAAGAGTTTCATAGAAGCAAAGTACGCCCTACCACCATCAACAATTCGTTTTAGGACTTCTTCATTTACTCGATTTCTATTATTAAGAAGTGTGCCAGGGTACTTAAACTCACGCACACATCCAGAAGGTTGTCCCGTGAATAGTTATATCTTCAGGATCTCTCTGGTTTCGAGCTGTAATACGCATGCATTTGGTCTTGTTGGTACTGATAACCATGCCAAGCCTTTCGATTTTCATCTGCAGTAGCGAAAAGAAATCCTCCAAAACGTTTGTGCTTCTGGACAAGATGGCTACATCATCTGCATAACCACAGAGCTGTGCTGACTTATAGGAAATACTTCCACCAGGATCTATGTCCAACAAAGCGCTGTGGAAAGCCATATTAAACAGTACAGCTGACAGTCCATCTCGCTGCAACTTCTAAAGGCTTACTGGCTCCGTCACCCACTATAACTTTCGCTTTTGAATCTTGTAAGGTCATGTTTACCAGTCTTGGGTGGTACACCAAGATTTATAGGAAACTGAATCAGTGCTTTTCGAGAGAGTCTGTCAAATGCCTGGACCAAATCTATAAAAAGTAAATGCAGGTCCTGGCCATATCCATGAGTCTTTTCAAGGATCTGGCGTACTGTGAATATTTGATCCATGGTGCCTCTGCCCGCCTTGCAGAAAAAAAAACAAAAAGACCATGGTCAACAGAAATGGAACATGATTCATTTTATAAGTGGTATTGAATCAAGAGCTTTTTTGCTTTTGGCTAGACTACAATTTATTGCATTCACTAAAATGAAGAAGTATAATGGGAAGAGTTCAGCTTGCAGGAAAACAACGTAATAGCTTTATTCCAACAACACTGTTTGGCGGCTGTGAATAACAGTGCATGGCCTTCTAGATTACTGTTTTAAGGTTAACGTTAACGATTAAGATCAAGGTTTCCTTAGTTAACAAACTCAAGTCTTTGTTCCCTTGGTGGCATTTGATTTCATCCAACAGCCGTTAACTGCTGTCAATGGCTTCTCATGTTGGAACAGCTGTTGGGAGGCTTGACTTGTTGGAACGACAGTTACGATTTCTGCACAAGTGCAGTTGAAAACTGCAAACATTCTAGTAGCAGTAGATGTTGTTGGAATCTTATGAATACTTTGTATACAGCCACCAAATAACGAGTCAGAGCTCAAGCGATTTGGACCATTCGTTCATAACAACCAAAACAAATAACTATCAAACAACTACCAACAGTAAACAACAACGCTAACAAACAGTAAACTAACGATCATACGTCAACCTACCCATTGAGCTCAATGGATTAGTTTTGAATTCTAATAATTCTGAAACATTCTGTCTTCTTCTTCTCTACTATAAGTTAAAAAGGGTTCCCATAACTCAATCGCGATTTCATTAGTAGAGTTCATTATGTAAATTTATGATAACACGACCTTAAAACTTAACTGTTTGGCAATTGGACTTTTTGTCCATCATCCATTATTTTACATAACTTACTTATTAGTTCTCCTAAATCTTACATATACACTAATTTGAAGTCAGGTTTCAAGAAGAGTAAATATAAAACAAATCGCACAAACACGATCACCATTACGAAAGAAATTTGGAAGGTATAGTTCTAAGCCAAATCTATCAACTATTGGGAACACTACAACTTCTAGACATGATAATAACCTCACTTTCAAAATATAAATAACACTATATCTACGATGAAGCATCAGAACGATAGATTCTTAAGCAAAATAAACATTTCAAAAATAGGCTGGTAGATAACTTTTTAATCAGTTAGACTTATTTCCAACGGAGTGTAGTGACACACCTGGTCATCCTATGGAACAGGGAAATACTACAAAATTCTTTCTACTAAAGCAAGCAGAAAATTCAACGACTCTTCATTGAACTGTCTCGATTAATCTCTCTCATCCATGGGAATTCTCTTCTACTGCGGGTTGGGAGCAGAATTGAAACATTAAACTCTGGTAAACCTTCAAACTACAGTTCGATGCCAAGAATCAGATGCTGTTGTTCAGGAGATTGTGAAAGTCTCGTGGTTCGGGATAGTCGGTTTTCCCAAGACCATTGTACAAAACAATTCTACTACAGGGCACATGCCACATCAAGGGTACATCAATGCACAAAATAACAACATTCAAGTTGTAGGGCTAGATGATCGAAATGAGGTTGGGTGTATAAAACTATTAAATACTCAAATTGTGGAAAGATAAATTTAGCAAGCCTGCCAAACGATCATTTTGTAAAAACCAAAATGTGTAAAGCGTAGGGGAAAAGAAGAAAAAGGGTAAGATAATGCATCTAAAATATACTGTACAGTTGTAGATTTTTAGGTTGGTCTCCAGATGTCGGGATCTTCCATGAGGGTCTGGTCAGAAGGAACGCCACCAGGGTGAGACACAGTGACTCCAGTGGGAGAGGCCATAGCCGCCATATCCTCTCGTGACCCCCTTCAACCACATTCTTTTTTTAAACAATTGTCCAACCAACCAGAGTAGACTTTGCTTATCGCACTGGTTAATTGCGTTCGAAATTTCAGGAAAAACGTTACGTTTCTTTAAATCCCATGATATGACACGATGTAACCATCATGAAATCAGTAAGAAAAACTATCAGCCCAAATGTCAAGAATAACTTTTCATTAAAATCAGCGCAAAATAATTCACAAATTCATTTCAATCTTAGTTAAAATGACAGTACATGTAAAATACTTATCTACTTGATTCTGTAACTTGTGTTACTTAATGTTAACATGCGCTAGGTACTACACGGTCTTCGGTGTAATCAATTTAAATAGCACGAGCGTGGTTGAATTCAACTTGTTTTATTCAACAAACTTTTTACTCTAAACTGAAAGTATGCTGATGCATGGAACCAGCCTCTGCTTGGAGGGTCACCTACATTACTCCCCCTCCAGAGGCAAACGCGCTTCAAAGGAAAAATTGAAATAAATCATTATAGAAACGTAATTTTTGCTAAAAATGAACTATAGAACTAGTAATATAAAATTTGCAACAGGATAATGAAATACATATGCTTAATGACAAGAACCACTTTCAAAAAATCGTTTCGTGAACCTCACACCAAGACCACTCCTAGTGGAAATTACTTTTGGTTCATTTCCGTCACTGAACAAGGAAACTGTGTGATAGGAACATCAGGTTGCTTAGCGGTTTGTGGAGTCGAAATAGGTTGAGCATCCATAGCATTGTCTTGAGGAACGAGAAGGAAGGCTGGTTTCAGGCAGTCTAGGGAGATATTGACTTCATGGCCCTTTATGAGAAGATTGAAGAATTTGTCATTTCGTGATAGAACTTTATAAGGGCCCTCATAAGCAGGTTCCAATGGCTTCTTGACACGATCAATTCTGACAAAGACGTGGGTGCAGTCAGATAAGTCCCTGTGCCCAAACAGGGTCTTTGTTGTCTTCTGTTTCATGGGTACAGGCTTCAATTGGCGCATCGTTTCTTGGAGTTGGGTGACAAAATTCTCAGTGTCATCTGTAACCTTGGTTGTGGTCTGACCGAGGAATTCACCAGGCAACTTGCTGGTGGTTACATACAACATCTGGGCAATTGACACACCAGTACCAGGATGGAAAGTGGCGTGGAGTCCAAGAAGGGTGGTAGGCAGTGTTTCTGACCATTTTACAGAACCATTGGCTTTCAGGGCTGTTTTCAACGTACGGTGGAGCCTCTCAACTTTACCATTGCATTGTGGGTGGTGTGAGATGGTTCGCTTCAGCTGAATTCCACAAAGAGCACTTAGGTGCTTGAATAGAGCAGCTTCAAATTGCTTTCCCTGATCTGTGGTGATTGAAGAGCAAACGCCAAATCTTGAAACCCAATTTTCACAAAAAGCTCTTGCAACAGTTTCAGCAGTAATAATTGAGAGTGGGATGGCTTCCATCCAATTTGAAAATCTGTCAATAGCTGTCAACAGATATGCTATCCACTTAATTGCTTATAAATTATTTTATTTCCCCTGACTAATTTTATCACTGTAGGATGCTTCAATGCAATGTTTCCACTAACAATACACAAAAATTGGTACCACTCACTCCCAAATATCAATCTAACAAAGAAACGGAGAAAACATTTAGTGAAGATACCCAAATGATTTCAAACCTGTGACTTTGGCAAATAGTCGATATGGCAGTGCTGTCTTCCGTTTCATTTATAACAGGCTAAAATTCAGTCGAATAATTGAATAATAAGAGTTGATTCTGCCTGATAACTATAGAACACTATAGTTATCTCAAAGCTATCATTGGATAGCTATCTACCAAACACTAAGTCTACTTAGTCTGTAAGGTTTACTATTGAAATTTCTAGAAATTTAAAACTTGTTCTAACTGGAAATCCTGGAATTAGTCCGCAGTAGTCTGTAGTCACAGCTTTAGTTCAGTGCCTTCTGAATCCTCTTTCAAGATGTTTGAGTGCTAAGACAATATCGATACATGGCAAAGTTATATACCAATTCACTAATTGAAGCTTGAGATTTTTTTGTGTTGGATATATCCATAGATGGATGTCGATTAAGTAGTCTGGAGACAGGAATAGTATTGTAATGGATTTTCCATACTTGATATGATCAGGGTCCTTACAAATGCTAGTATCTGTATTGACCAACAGGTTGAGGCGTACATTCCACTGCATACTTCCAAACTAAGCAGGTCTGGCGTCGGAGTTGTTAGCAATTCACAAATCTCAGATATTGGGATCTTCGAGCCCAAGCCATAGGACCCACCCTGGGTAACCCAACACATGGCTGTACTATTAAGGCTGTAAACCAATGCCCTCGCGAATCCAACCATAACTGGGGGGCAAGGCTGGTAGTTCTTCGACTAAGTCTATGCACCTCCAGCCTGAGGCTCACGCTGTCCATGGTACCAGTTTTGGGAGCAATGTTGGACAACTATCCGCCTGACAATCATCACAGAGTCTTAGACAGGTCACTGGCCCAGAGAGATTCTCAAGCTCTGTTGAGCAAACTCATCACTCCTACTGCTTTTCTTCTACCCCTGGATTCCCCAGAGCCTGAGCATTACAAGAGTGTGAGAGGAACACAGTGCCATTTTTTATAGATCATCAATAATTTGGGATAACCTTGAAAACGGTGAAGAAAATATCTGCACATTATTCATTATTAAGGAGATCTGACGACAATTTCTGCCAAAACAATATAACTCCAGAGCAATCACCCAACCACTTCCAAAATTTTACACCATATTCTCGACGTCAGGATTAAATTAAGATAAAAACTCTGTAAATTATTACACAAGGGTTAATTATTTCTGTACTAATTAGAGAGGTAGCCAGTCTTCACTGGGCTGCACAAACAGAAGCAACTTGGGAGACAGCGTTATGGATAGCATACCCACTATACTTGATGGGCTGTCGCCAGTCACTCATCTAACACTTCCATCAATTGTTAACTTTTCAACCTATTGAGAGCGTATGGTTGGTATGATAATAACAATTTAAACAATCAATACCTCAAAAACTTGCGAAATAAAACGGTAATTTTTTTAGTTCATTGCAACAGGCGATAATCACTGAATTGAATGATACCAGTGGTATTACTACCCTTTTATTATGGAAATGTTGAGGTATTTTGTTTGAATTTCATAAAATACCCTCTTATGAAAAGATGATCATACACCATCCAAAATGGTCTCATCCAATTTATAACATTAAATGATAACTTTAAAAAAAATTTATATTGAAAGCTGTCGAGATATTGATTTTTAAATATTTTGGTTCCCGAAAGCTGGAAATCTGTTATTCAAAATCCCCTAAGAGGGAAACGATTACAAGGAATTCCTAATATAGGCAACATTGTTTCAAGTCTCCACAGTCGAGAAAACTGCCTTCCCTGCTAGTTAAAACTTTCGATCGGATCTTAATAAACCAATTAATAATCCGTGGGACGTGTAAAAGCACCTAATAAATGTTTCGTTCTTAATGGACCACCTTTCAACCGCTAGTTCACGTCCGGGACTTTGTTATTCACAATCCGTTTTGCTTTTAATGAATACATTATTTCAAAATGAAAAACACGTCAAAATAACCAATCAAACTATTGAGTAGTATCTGAATAGATGAAGTTTAAAGAGAGGAGTGTGACAGTTCCAGTTTTTCCATGCCATCTACATGCAGTAGTTGAGGATATGTCAAACTTGAGTAACCTTGAAACCCCTTATACCTGCACATTACGTAGCAGTGAGGCTTTAATAGAGCTGTCACGCTTCTCCTTCTTTCATTAACGTCAAATTCGGTGATATCCGAAATCAAATACGTCATAGCCTGCAGATCTTTAGGAATAGTTCGGCGAGTTCAAGATAAGTATCCCATTGGTCTCCACAAAATTGCTGATTACTACACTACAGCATACAAAGAAAATGTTGATAGGGGAACTGTTGCACAGTTTGTTGTCTTCAATCACTAAGTTAAGTGGATACTTAGTGTCGTTGATATTAGCAGTACTGTGAGTGCATAGGTGGCTTTTCAGCGATCGTTGTTTCCTCCTGGAACGAACCTACCGCTGCAATCTGTTATCAATAAGTGTGAGTTTTCCTGGAGTCTTGGGTGACTTTTCTTCTTGGAAGCAAATTACTAAGGTAGCAATCATCAGCATCTACACTGGACATGATTCCTGTAATACTCACACAGATGGAATCAGGCAAGCAGCCTGCAGGTCCTTTCTGGATCTTCAACGATTAGACTGCTACAACTTGATGTATCATATGTCTTGGTGCAACTAAGATTGCTATGATCTACTGCTCAGAGTGGATAGTTATGTACAGCTGTCCTCCTAGCGTGATGGCTCCTTTGTGAGATAGCACGCACGAAGACGCCCATCTCCAAGAAATTTTGGTAATTTGTACAAAGATGGTTTCTCACTAACTACTAACAAAACACATTTTGTTTTCACGACAGACACAATCTGTGTACTGTCCCTCTCTATACAATTAAGATAGACCAAAATTGGACAACTTTCATTTCTTCTATCCATAAGTGTCTTATCATTTTTTAAGATGAATAAGAAATAAACTAATTTTACAAGACTAAAGAACTAACTGATAAGCAGTGACAAGCAAGCATCAACAACTCGAACGCGAACAAATCAATATGAAAAATCACCCAACAGGACGATATGAATGACACCTTAACTTCCACACTTCGTTCTCTTTCAACAACTAATCGTAGATCAATCAGACCTCCCGAGTAGAATACAACTTAAAACGATTTGATGCAGGATGTAATTTTGACAGTACGTCTGACAAAACTTTCATTTGTACCGGGGAAGGGAGGAATGAATCCAACTATTGTGGAACTATTACACTGACTGGTTAGTTGGTTCTTTCTTGATTCGTTACCATACTTATCGTTCTATAATATAAATAATTACAAAGATTTACCCTCTGTAATTCAATTCACTCAACTGATTATATTCTTGGCGTGTCCAAATTTTATTGATTGAAAACTAACCTTCATTTCCCAAATTCGCTGGAATTCACCACAATTTGTTTTACTCAATAGTCAGTTAATACACGAATATTTCTAACCACTTGTAGTTTTCAGAAAATAGCGATTTTAATAACTCATAAAAAATGTGACTATATTGTTGAATTACAAGTCCTTTCTAGCGAAAAAGCTAGTTCTATAACTTTTTAATCGTAAAGAACTCCTCACTAGGTACCACACAAAACGAAATCGTCTCAGATGTACAGGTGAACATTGAAGCCCAGCGCTCAACGGAGTTGTTTATTCTAAATAAACGTTTAGCTTAACTTTTACACACAATTTTGAAGAGAAATCAATTCATCGATCAATGCCAGTCTTACAGAACTTCTCACAAAATGAAAGAAATGGTTTTTGAACCATCTAGGTAAGTATTAGTTAATAAAAATTTGCAAACCAACAATAATACGGATGCTCAATAGTTTTTGAATACGTAAAAACTTATTGGCTCATTAGTCGAGCGATTTACAAATTTTTATGGTTAAGCGAAATGCTTTAGAAACGTGTTAGTTAAGCATATTAAAGCCTTAGTAAGAATAACGTTCGTATATGAAATATCAAACGGCACACATCCAGTGAGACAAACAAAGTACCTACCCAAACACCAACAATGAAAACAAAAGCAAAATCATAGTTAATCAAATTTGTTATAAAAAGTAAACGAATTCAATTTTAAAAACAGTACTGATGTTCCAAAGTTATAGAAATAAGGTAGAGAGGTTCATAAAATTAAATTTCATCACAAGGTAATTGAGGTTGGCACGGTGTATAGACCGTATGCCTTGCTGTGGGAGGGGGGGGGGGATCTCTGAACTCAATCCGCCATGTTGTTTTCCAAGCCTATACATCCATAGCAAAAAATGTCATATGTGATTGGTATTCTTGTTTTACCCCAAGTTATTACAGGTCCTTCTTTTAAAGAAACACAGTTGAATTGAGTTTTTAGGTGCAAAACTGGGATTTTCTGGATCTTTCCGGCCTGCCAAGTTCAAATATCAAGTAGACTATGGCAGATAAGATATTGGACAACTCTCTGACAAGCAGGGTTCTGGGGCAGGTAACCCTCGCTACGTTCCTTCATCAAACTCAACGACCTTCTAGCTTAACTGAGATTGAACTCTTGGGTCGTGACGGTCCCACACCTAACACCGTTACATCGCCCTCATTGATTTTTCGGAGGAAGAATCCCCACTGGCCAAGGTGACTATCCCATCACCATATTTGGTGGGAGTACGATAAACGAAAAGATTATAAAAATTAAAACTTACTTCTTTCCAAGAGACATCATTCCATAAACGACTCCGGTGCCAAAAATAAGGCCACTGCCGAAGAGACTGCTCATGCTGATGCACAGAATGATGGGAGGAATCGCAATCCTTTTAGAACAAAAGGGGAGATCGCAATTTAATACTAATCACAAAAGAAGATAAAAATCGTTTTACATATACAATCATATAATTTTACTTAATACCACATAAGTTGCAGGCACCGTTTCAAATCAACGAATTCTGATAAGCGCCTGATGTACAAAATTTGACTTTTTCTTCTGTCTTGATTTGTCTCTAGCGAGCAATTGAAAAAAATACATCAAGAAATCGCATACACCCCATTCCCAATCAATGAAATGCCATCTTAATTTTGGTAGCCACTCTGTAGCGAAAAATGTGTTTTTTAACCTATTTTCCTAACCAGTTTAGTGGTTCTGAGAATTATAACAAAAATTTCGGAATATTGTTTCATTAAGGGTCAACTTTTAACGGGAAGTGAAATTGTATTGTTGAACGCGGTATGAAGACATCTAAGCCAATAGCATGGAAGCGTCAGCAACACAACAACTACCTTTCAACAACCCTTCAAATTTTTTAACTCGTGGAATCTCAACAAAAAAGTTTTAAAAGAATATCAAATATAAGAATTAATGCATCAGGAAAAATGCAGTGTAGATATTTGCATGATCGACAATTATTATCTGAGCCAATTTTATAATAAAACTTACTATTTTGTTGAAAATCGTAAAAACTCTTTTTTATTACCTCGAGTAAAATTTTTCACAATGTACTGGATCATTGAAGACTTTTTAAATTTCATTTTGACATTTTCATGTCTTTGCTTTGGCCAACAAACTGAAAAATCGTCACGAGAATTTGCTCACGCGATACCAATAATAAGACAACTTGCTTTGGTTTATTAGTTTCAACAATTCCCGTACTTCTTCCACTTCAAAACGATCAGTATCCAAATATTGCATCATCGATAGAAAAATATCGATAAATTGGAGGAAAATATCGATATTTCGATACTATTGACTATCGATGGACTCATTCAGATGCTGCAACCACAAAACTAACTGCGTGAACCGATTCCAGCGTAAAAGGGGTCATGTCATTTAAAAGTGACCACACAGACGAACCTGAAGCAGGCTGCTATATTGGACAAGACGGATACTTGCTGAATTACCTGAACGAAATCAGCAGGCGGTGTGATTTGAAAAATGATGATGACGTGGTTTACAGATGCATCCCAATGACTGGCCAAACAATACAGCATATCTTTGGACGTGCATGTGTATGTGCTAACGTGTTTTACCAAAATAAACGTTTTTCCCCCAAAGTAGTCGTGTTTTCATCGAATTTCCCCAAGGAAGGAAGTAGGATCCCCGCTCTAAATGCTTAGGTGAGATGGCTCTTCAAAACGGTTTCCCAGCTGATTTTGACGAATTTTTATCGTTAGGATTATCACACTTCAATCATTATTGACGGCAACATGGACAAAGGAGGAGGATGTGGGTGAATCACGTTTTCTTAAAAAGGGGAGAGTTTAGTGGGGGTTTGTGGCATCTCCTTCAAATCGATGATAATCACTTCTCTCATTTTAGATTGCAGTGGGACCCTCTTGAATACATTCCGCACAAAAACTGTTTTTTGTACACTCTACATGAGATAGTTAACTTCCTGTAGGTAACACAGAAATTTCCTTTCTTGCAGAACCAAAATGAACTTTTACAAATCGATGATTCCGGCCCCTTTTGTCCAAAAAAATATCAACAGAATGCAAACACTTCCCAGCTGTTCGGACGAAAAATTACGAAGAATTCGAGTTCAGTGGATGCGGTCTCCTACTTCTACAAATTCTGAAGAAATCATTTCGCAGCTTTCCACTGTTCAGTGGACGAGAAACTTAATAGGAGGAATAAGACTAGATACATACCCACAATAGAGAGCTGCCCTGTTCCAGTAGGGCCTTTTGTCTACAAAATCACTCAGAGTTTGTACAGAATCTATGAACATGCAGCAGCATGGAGCTTCAATAACAATAACGGCAAATCCAGCAACCCTGTAAAAACCAAAGATCCCAGTTATTACATTTTCACTTAAATACAGTACTTAGAATTATGTTCAATTATACTTGGCAGCATCGTAGAAACGTACAGATATAACCAAAGTTGTAAATGAGTGCTGGGCCGAATGTCAGAGGTAGAATTTTAAACCTAACCCAAGAATGACACCCTTATTTTAACATGTCAATCATGTTAATGTTAACATGTTGATCATGTGTTCGAAGGCGATGAAGTCTCTGGGGTTTTTGAAGCGGCACACTACAGATTTTACGAGTAGTGAAGCTCAGTTAGCGCTGTACTACGCATTCGAGAGGTCAGTACTTGAGTACGGCTCTATCGTGTGGTCTCCTTTTTATGCAAACGCCAGTGATCGGATTGAAAAAATCAAGCGTAATTTTGCACGCTACCTGCTTTTCAAGCAAGGAATGCCCTGGGACGATTCCCATTATGAAAATTTTGTGCATCAGACTGGCGTTTCCACTTAAGGGAGCCGTCGCCAAGTATCTTATTGTGTTTTTATTTATAAGTTATTCCATAATAAAATAGTCTCCCCCCAATTGCTTCAATCACTTAACTTCCATGCACTGCCATATACAGGGTGTCTACCTTTCAGGTGGACCAAACTTTAAGGATCAATTCTACAACTAATTTGCGACAAAAAGTGCCCCTTAGACTTCTTTTTTTAGAGGCTTTGTTTCCGAGTTATTAACGATTCAAGTTTTTTTCCGTGTTATCGACTTTACTTCACTAAAACAGCCATAACTCCCTTGTTTTTGGAGTAATCTCAAATTTGAGGAAACCGTTGGAAAGAGCGTTAAATTTCCTATCCGTTTAGTGTGAAACGCTATTTTTTAAAGCCATTTTCTGAAGTAAAAAAATAAGCCTTTTTAACGAAAAATCCTTATTTTTTTGCATCAAAACGTCATTTTACGAGGTTTATTCAAATGTAAAGAGAAAAATGATGATACCGTTGGAAAGCTGAGGTTTTGGGCTAGTTTTTTCCGTTGAGTGCACACCAATTTTCCAATTTATTACAGGCTATAAATTACCCTGAAAGATGTTGATTTTTGAAAAAAAATTAAAACTTTGACTTTGGCTTATTTTTTTACTTCAGAAAATGGCTTTAAAAAATAGCGTTTCACGCTAAACGGATAGGAAATTTAACGCTCTTTCCAACGGTTTCCTCAAATTTGAGATTACTCCAAAAACAAGGGAGTTATGGCTGTTTTAGTGAAGTAAAGTCGATAATACGAAAAAAAACTTAAATCGTTAATAACTCGGAAACGAAGCCTCTAAAAAAAAAAGTCTAAGAGGCACTTTTTGTCGCAAATTAGTTGTAGAATCGATCCTTAAAGTTTGGTCCACCTGAAAGGTAGACACCCTGTATACCTAGGAACACCGTAATATTTTACTGTCCGTCTTAAACAACTAACTATTTATTTAACAATCTACTGCACCGAGCCCAGAGACTGCTTAATAGTATCTCAAATCAAGATTTTGACCTTTTTCTGATTCATTACACAGGGTGATTCCCTCGTAGTGTACGATAATTCTTTGGGTGAAACTAGACCGAAAATGGAGCAAAACGCCGCCAACCGCACTGTTCTATCTCAACCCGTTCCGGAGATATAATTTTTCAAAGATTTCTTCGAGGAAACCACGTTTTTTTCCATAAAAGCTGTGTTATGTGCACTTTGCTCCAATGTTTTTCAATTTCTTAGTACATTGTCGGATTCAGCATTAAATTTCCAATAAGATGGTAGTACAGGTTACCATAAAAGTCACTAACTTTGCATCGAATGAACAGCTCAAACTTTAACTTATGCAGGAAAGTTACAATTCCTTATTTTTCATTATCGCTCATCAATTTACTAAAAGACCACCCACAAAACTGCAAATTCCACACAAAGTAGGGCAATTAACCAACTTTCGAATGATATAGTCACATTTATGATTTTGTTCCGATTTCGTAGAGAAATTCACATTTTAAATCCGAAAAACATGGTGTATTATTTTGGTATGAAAATCAGGTACCTACTTAGTAGATAAATTATAGGTACATTATGATATTCCCATTATTAAAATCTGTATTTTATACAAAACAAACTCTTCAGTAGAAGAGAAAAGAGAAGTATTGTGATAGAAAAAACGTCTGCCAAGTGGGTGTGGCACATAGCTTCCTCGTATCCATAACATGACTGTATAGATCATTGAAAATTAATATTGACTGAAGAACTTCGTTCAATTAGGCGAAGTAAATATTGAATTAGGGTAAAGGTATTGTTATGTAGGATCATATCTTGAGAAAGTAAAGGTATGCATGTTCAACTATTGAACAAACTATAAAATATACCTAATAAGTTCGAACAAATCCCTGAAAATTTCATCGAAATTGGTCGAGGACTCCAGGAGTTATACGCGTAACAAGGATTTCACGTTTGCGCATGCGCAGAGGCTACTATTGATCCGGGGGCCACGAAACTCATAGAGGACCCTCCACACATCAAACTGAACAATCCCTGAAAATTTCATCGAAATTGGTCGAGAACTCTCAGAGTTATGCGCGTAACAAGGATTTCAGGTTTGCGCATGCGCAGAGGCTATTATTGATCCGGGGGTCATGAAACTTATAGGGGACCATCTACACATCAAACCGAACAATCCCTGAAAATTTCATCAAAATTGATCAAGAACTCCCGGAGTTATGCGCGTAACAAGGATTTCACGTTTGCGCATGCGCAGAGGCTACCATTAATCCGGGGGTCATGAAACTTATAGGGGACCATCTACACATCAAACCGAACAATCCCTGAAAATTTCATCAAAATTGGTCAAGAACTCTCGGAGTTATGCGCGTAACAAGGATTTCACGTTTGCGCATGCGCAGAGGCTACCATTAATCCGGGGGCCATGAAACTCATAGGGGACCATCTACACATCAAACTGAACAATCCCTGAAAATTTCATCGAAATTTTTCGAGAACTCTCAGAGTTATGCTTGTAACAAGGATTTCACGTTTGCCCATGCGCAGAGGCTACTATTGATTCGGGGGTCATGAAACCTATAGGGGACCATCTACACCCCAACCCGCACAATCCCTGAAAATTTCATCAAAATCGGATCATAACTTCGTGTAGTTTTGCCCGTAACAAGGATTTGCTGACAGACAGACAGACACGGAACCAAAATTGTTCAGAAAGGTCTAAAACGCAAAATGCGAGTGGAATTTTTGATTTTGGAGACAAAAAATTTTTTTCATTCCGAAAGTGAAAACAATGCTTCCGCTACTTTAGTAGACTCGGAAGCAATAAACGTTTGGTTACAAACGTAGGTATCATAATAACAGTGACATCGACCTTCGGAGTACTTTGAACATTACCGCTTATAGATTAGCAGTTCTTTTTCCTTTTAAAACGTACGTTTCTCTTCCGCTGAAGAGTTTGTTTTGTATTCTGCGAACAAATCTCATACTAAGCGCTAATTGTGTCAGAATAAAGTATGAACAAGTTGGAACTTACATTTGCCACATTCCGCTCACCAAGCAACCAACATTTCCAAGGAGGATTGAGACACAATTCCATAATCCCAAAAATATGGCAACTAGAACAAAAATTAATTAACAGTTAGTCGCTTTCACCAGAAATTTGACGGGTTAAAACAAAAAATGAGAAACAAACATGAATTATTTAATAGGATAGGATATCTAACTAACTGGTATTTTTATTTTGACGCCAATTAGAACAATTCTTAGTAATGTTGCTCTCTATCTTGGAGCAGAACAGAACAGGACATGAGGGTTACGTGTACATCTCAAGTTGCTTAAAGGGCACTTTAAGTGAGAGTGCTGGCTAAAGAATTGGGGCGTTGTCGGACCGACATGGATTTTTCCGAAAAGATCCGAGAAATTATCATCCCATCGCTCCAACAACCATCCCATACCTAACCTCCCCTGAAAATTTCATGGTTTACGTTTCAAAGGGTGTACAATCCGAATCTGCAATAAAATTTTTTCCGTCCGTCCGCCGTAAGCACGATTTCTCCCAAACGGCTGAAGCAAAAAAGCTGAAATTTTCAGGAAAAATCCATGTTGGTCCGGCGACGCCCCAATTCTTGAGCCAGCTCTCTCACTTAATTTAAAGTGCCCTTTAAGGGTTGTCAAAGTTTTGTAAAATCCCTAAAAACCTCAAAACAAGTCAAGGCGACCTAAATTTAGACTCTTATTGAAGAACTTTCCACGAGGAATCGAATGAGCCCCTCCCCAGGTCCGTAGGTCAAACCATTCTCGATGTATTGCCCGATTTATGGTGCCAACATTTGCGTTATTTTGGTTTATTATTGTTTTTGTTTTGATTGCAGTAACCTAGTGATGTAGTAATGTGGATACTGGAGTGAACTCCTAAAAGGGTTTATAGCCGATACACGGGTTGAAGCATTCTGATAACCATAAAAAAGCTGCAAATTCTTTCACTGAGGTTTATCATTCAATTGGCTTGCGTTCATGATTTGATTTATACTGTGCTTTGGAATGTGCGTGTTTGACAGGTGATAGAGCGATTATTGAATTTCAGGAGGTATGCATA
This sequence comes from Creontiades dilutus, assembly GCA_031894815.1. NCBI lineage: Eukaryota > Metazoa > Arthropoda > Insecta > Hemiptera > Miridae > Creontiades > Creontiades dilutus. The sequence continues at coordinate 247,784 of JAVIWC010004080.1, forward strand.
GAGCACGTAAATCTGTTCTCAACCAAAATACCTATTTGGATTGATCAGTTGATCATATTTGTGTGCCTCCTGAAATTCAATAATCGCTCTATCACCTGTGAAACACGCACACTCCAAAGCTTAGTATAAATACAAATCATGAACGCAAGCCAATTGAATAATAAGCCCCAGTGAAAGAATTTGCAGCGTTTTTCCAAATATTCCTGTTTTTGTTGTTGTTGTTTTTAAGAAGTTGTTACTCGAGCTGTGGTGTACCTAGTCCATTTTTCTACTTTTTGAGCATGCCTGAAGTAAAACGCTTTGCATCTACCTTTACACTCACACATTTTCAGGGGATTTTTTGGGGGGAATTTACTTTTTTTAAGGGGTATTTTGGGGTTTTTTCAGCACTGCAGGGGGTTTTGGTTGGAGTCATTTGGTAATACTGAACATGCTAATAATACCAAGAGTATTCGATAAACACATAGATGCGCGTTTCTTTATATGGTTGAAACGTACTGTGAAGTTAGAGATTTCAGTAACTGCTAGTAGAATCTACATCTGATGTCTTAGTATTTATAACACGTCACCAGACTGTGTTCGAAATTATAATTAAAAGTTCAAGATTTGGTTGTAAACGCGTGTTTTGCTATTCGAGAGTTTAACAATAATACAGCAGCCCCCTGGTACATGGGTTTGAAGCTTTTTCATGACACTGTTACCAGCTATCGATGTGTATTGTTGAAGGTACCACCTAACTAGAGAAGTACTCCTTTATAGGTACCCATTAAGAAGTACCGGTTCCAACTCTCTTCGATACGAACCTTCCTACTCATTCTAATGCTCTTCATACTAATCGGGACTAAATACACTTACACTGAATCCATCGTTCGTTATTACGTACCTAAAGCCAACTCGATTCAAACCACCCCACCCAAACCAATAAGGCCGTTAACACCACAATCCAACAGGTATTAACAATCACATCAAAAGTACACAACAAAAATAGGTGGTGACTAATTGTGCAGATAACGAGTAGAGAGGTTCGTAAATATATTTCGAAAACCCCGTTCCAATATAATATGTATATCAGATACGTACAGCCTAAAACACAAGGGGAAATATCAGGGGCGGGGGAACGATATGATCGATCTCCAGGGAAAATCTGTTGTAGGTCAAATTGTGGGGAACGTCGGACGGTGAAAAATCTCGATAAGAATCTAAACTTGACAGATTCAAACTCACTTCCACCCCCGACTGTGCCCAGGCCACGGCCTAAATATTTCATCCACCACGGGACTTCGTCTTTGGGTACTGCGTCTTCTCCAGGCCGCATCATCATAGAACCCACTTTATCCATGAAAGACTGCAAAAATCACACATTAAGTCAAATTACAAAACACTTTACTAGAAAACAGTGCGTATGGAACCGAAACTCAATGACAAAAGGAAAACCCAAGTACTAACCATTGCGATATTGAATTAATTGAAAGTTAGGGACAACGAACAATGTGTAAATGGATACGATGCGATACAGAACCGGTTGCTCCAAATGTATTAACTGAAACCGAGAAAAAATTGAACACAAGTTCAACCTAAGTCTACGATTACCCTATAGAGAAAAAAACCAACTGTAAAACTGTACAGCTGTAAGCACCTTTGACGCTCAGTGTTGCCAAATCGTGTTTTAGTTATTGATCTCATAAAAACTCCAAATCAATAGTTTAATTCTACAAGTGGATTAAAATGAATAGCTTTGACTATGACAAAGTCAGAATTAGAAATTTTTTTGAAGAACTATAGCCAATTTTCTATTTTTTCAATATAGCTTTTGATTTTGTGAAAACGGACGTGACATGGAGGTGGGTAAAGGATTTGTCTAGTGTCACAGTCGGTACCCACTTATTCCACCCACCAATACTACTGCTGTCTAGCGAATAGGCTCCAAACTGTGATTGAATGATGAGAAACACGTGTATTTGAAAAATAAATTGGAAAACAAATGTAGAATTCACATGATATGGTTTTGGGTTGAGAACGTCTTCCAGAGATCTGCAAATGATCCACGAACTGATGTTTTTTTGTTAATAATAGTGAGCTTATTGCTTAAGATACATGAATAGTAATTGTAATTCTTGATCAATTCCAGACAAATTCAGATACAAGTTCAGATTGTATGACCAAGCCGCCTCACAGCACCTTGCTAAAGCCAGCCAATTTGCACCATTTAACACATTTATGAAAAACTCATCCAAAAGCTCTGCTCATCCAAAGTTGGCCACACAGAATTCTTGAAGGATCAGCTACAAAATGCAGAATATTTTTGGGTTCCCCCATATTGCAAAATGATCACATCTCCCTGGCAAGGCCATCATTTGCAGTCTGTCTGTGAGGTCGACAGTGAAGCATGAGCAGATCACCCCAAACTTTACAGCCCCATGTCAGGACCAGCATGGAGGCGTTTAGGGTATCAATACCCAGAACCCCCAAATTCAAGTGATGGTAACTTTGTTCTTGCTATCCTAGAGCTTGTGCTATGGTTGCTTCTCTCCAATGCAATTTCCACCCTTTCACGTAAGACTACAAGCTTAACCAACCAAGATTCCAGGTTATCACTAGCAGCTAAGAGTGCATCCAGTTAGGTTGCAGGTTTCTGAAGGCTTTTGTACCAATAAAGCTATTGCCCAAAAACTTCCACTGCCACCAGTCAAGGAAAACGCCCTGCTGACATTCTCAACACTTTAATTACATCATCGTACTACGCTCCTAATAGTTCCTAATTACAAAATCAAATAGCCTCAAATGGTACAAGTGTTCATTTTTGGTAAGCAAGTATCTCCCTAAAACATATTTGATTAAGAACAGCCCTTTGTTACTAAATTCTGAAAATAACCAAAATTACGTTCGTTGCATGTTTCAATGAAAAACTAAAGATATGACAATTTCTACCACAAAAAGTAATGATGTAAAGCCTTAAGGATCGGGAGTGTGCATTTTAAGTATTGTATGCACAAAATCAACAAATATTCACAATTTAACTTGTCCAGACGTTAGAATTACAAGTTAATGAGAAAATCCTTTACATTTAAACTCATGCAATTATTTTTTCCCAGGATCAGTTGGATTGGTAGTTCGGGCCACCGATGTTTGACGCAGCACAATCGAGATTGATCTTACAACCCAGTCTACGAATTTCTTTGAACGTGGATGGGTTTACAGGCTGCGGCCAACATTTTGCTTGATTATTTAATTTAAAATAATTTTTTCGCTCACTCCTGGAAAGTGATAATTTATGAAATGATAACAAAATTTCAATTTTAACAAAAAAGGAAATATAATGGAGTTACAAAAGAGTAACGCAGGGATATTTCAGGGGACAGCGGGGAAATTCTAAACCGGTAGCACTGGTTTCCTCCCATACTTCGCAGTCAAATACACACACAGAAGTCCGAGGGTTCTTGGATTCTCTCATAACAAAATTTAAAAATACGTACTTGGTACTTATGCAGTCACTAGGTAAAGGTGTTCTGTGTAGAATGTGGTGTATTGTAATTTGTATGCAGTGACGAGAGACAACTTTGGTTAGTTGAAAGGAGTTCTTTTTGGTTTCGATGGCCAATGAACTGTGCGTAGAGATAGAAAAACTCAGGAAATTCATCATGCGTTGGTGGTAACTGCGATACTCTAGCCGGTGGTGAGTACCGAATAAGTATAAATCATTTTACGATTTCTTCCCGTTTGTTCCTGGGATGGAATATTCGCGTTGGATAACGTCGACTCGTATTGCAAATACAGTTTGATACGAGAGCGTCTTCGAACAAGGTTAGCTGGGGGTCCCCGTAGTTTTGTTGAATGACCATCGCCATGTCTGAAAGCCTAATAGATTTTTCGTTTGAGAGCCCAGTCTTTAAAACTACGGACTCGCTCCTGCGGAGCCAATTCCGCTCGCATTTTCCAAAATATCAGTATCACGCTGGTGTTATTAGGCCTTTAAGGATTTTTCAAGCTAGTGGATACATCCTTATGTACCCATATTCTTTCCGTGTTTCAAATTTGACGAATATGCTTGAAGTGTCGTGAACAACACAGTTCAAACTGGTACTTCAAGATTAAAACCCTACGTTTAATTTGACTATTAAATTTAGAGCTTCTCGCCCCGTGAACCGTTTCAACAGAAATACCACGGTTCTGACTCAACTGTGTACAACAGAAGAATTGATTTATTTTTAGCGGCTGGCCCTCGTGAACTGCTCTCCATGTTCTCTAGACGCCAATATATCTGTCGATATCATCATCTTCATTGCTCGAACGTTGACTTCCACTTTTGATAGCACCAATTTTTTCGGTACGTAGTCGAACAGAACTTTTCTCGTGAAACCGACAGATATTTCGTATTGGACGTTCATTCTTCCTGCTCCGCCTTCAATTTCTGATTTCTTTTCACTTGAAACAGTTCAGGTTTCTTGCAGCTTCGCTTGCTTGCTTTTCTTGATTTTATCTATTACAACTGATTGTAGGATACATCATCTAGCAATATTTTATCTCATAAATGGACACGATGTACAGGGTGGGATTTCAAAACAACCCTTCAGAGTATCAGACTGTTAACTGGAACACACTTCACCATAACTTGCACAGCGTAGGCAATTCCAATGGCTTGTTTCCCTTGAAGCGCCGCAGTTCTTCGTTGTCCAAAACGTTGAGCTGGTCCTCGCGAGGTGGAGGCATTTTTCGTGCTTCTGGGCGCATTTTATGATGATTTCGTTTACTGTTTCCATCTTCAGGTCACGATAAATGTCATCATTTCGCATACACCAGGAAGCATCAACTTTACTTCTCAGAATTTTGCTCTGACAAGTTTGAATTTTCTTTACGTTAGTCTTTTTGGCACAGCCCCACAGTTGAATCCCATGCGGCCAAATAGGGCGTCAAATCTGTTAGTATATAAGCAGTTAATTGTGAAGTGAAAGACGGGAATCCGCTCTCAGCAGCCAATACATTTTCCTATATTTAATCTTCAGTTCCTCCTTTTTCTTCTCGATGTGACGATTCCACACCAATTTTGAATCGAGTCATACCCAGATATTTCACAGTGTCAGAGTATGGGACTTAGTTCGAGTTTAACACAAGTTCTGAGGCTGCGATTTTTCGGTTGGTGAAGTTAATGTGAACTGACTTGGATTCGTTCAGCTTCGTTCTCCATTTCTTGGTCCAGTTTGTAACCTTGGTGGCGGCCTCTTGTAGTTTTTGGGTTGCGTCTTCTACTTCTTGTCTTGTAGAGAGTATGGCTGTGTCATCCGCGAAGGTGTCTATCATTGTATCATCCTACTGGGGTAAATCCCGAGTGTACCGCATAGTGTAATGCGTAAAAACTGCGACAATGTCCAAAATTTTGAAGTCCTTCCAAGGGTTCCTAAAGCACTTGATTATTTACAGACTGGTGAATAGAAAACTCACTTCCGATGCCAAATATTCAGCCATTCCATAGTTTTCTCAAATGAAAAATGCTGATAATCGAACGTTTTTGGCAGAACAATCTTTACAAGGGCATCTGCTTGATGTTTCTCAATATAAGTGCTCTAGAATCAAAGCTCGGTTCGTCTCGTTTTGCCCGCTAGGTCTATTCAGATATGAAGAAGTCAGGTTTAAGTGTAGGAGCGTGGAAATAAAGATGACGTTTGTTGGCCTTTGTTTCTTTCATATTTTAGTTTCATTGCAGTCTTTGCCACGATCTGATTTGAAGTTTACAAGTTGGGGACAAACTGTGGGGCGCAGGTTTGTGCTAAGTAAAACTTATAATTTACCCCTAAACTTATTTTTGACCTTCCCACTCTGTGCACGGGTTTTTCTTTCTGAAATTGCTTTTTCCTTTCGGGAGGCATTGTCAGTTTTCATTATAGTTGCTGTTCCCCTAACCATCAGTGTTAATGATTCAACTCTTTGTGAGTAAAATCATTCTGATTCGAAGGAAAATCGTAGAAATAAAGATACTCTAGGTCTGTGTTTCTCGAAGTGGACGACCACGCCCCCTTATGGAGGCCCTAAGGGCGGCGGTGAAGGGCATACAGAAGATTGGGGACCGTTCAAGTGGATAACGCTATCTAGGGAACTAGAAAGTAACTTTTTCCTTTCCAATAGTTGTCAAACAGAGTAGGTACTGCTGCCCTACCGTAGATGGATACCAAAATTTTTGGCTGCAAAAGCCAATCCCGCAATTGTACCCTGGTTTGTGGTCCATCGTTCAACGATTTTTGACAGCGTTTCCATCATTGTATTTGTGTGAACGTGGATTTAGTGCTGTGGCAACGTTGTAACTAAACAGAGGGTTGCAGATTACCAAACGCGGTGACTTACGGCTTTTTTTTAAAGTAAATTCGAGCCTGATTATGACATTAGATAAGTTTTAAAATTCAAATTGAAATTTTTGTTTTTATAACATAAATAAAAGTTCTTCTAAAGACTGGACCCCACATGTCCGAGCCGAGCCTGCACCGTGCGACGTCCGAGTGACGGACGACACACGGATTGGAAGTAATCATGGGGAATCTTTCGGGGAAGTCCCCACTCTTCCGCACCGTCCCTCCGACACGAGCCTGCACCGTCTCAAACTACTTTTGTTTAGTTTTGCGCGGACGTGCCTCGAATAGCAATAGACCTGGAAAAGTTAATCGAGGAGGTTCGCAATTTTCCAGTGTTGTATGATCAGTCCACTGAAAAATATCGTAATTTGGAGTACAAGGAAAGAGTATGGACAATTATTTCAGCTCCAGTTTGTTGAAGGTGTAAGTTGACATTCTGAAGTATTCATAGAACTTCACCTCATCGCATATTAAATGAGGCAGCAGTGAAACAAATTCCCCTTCCGTGCTTCTTTTTTTCTAAGCAGCGTGGACCCACCTTTTTCTTCAGCGAGAATTTTGCCTCCAATTTATGTCCTCTTCTTCCAGTGCTAAGGCTACCATCCCTAACTCGCTGTTTTTAAAATTCCCCAACATTACGACTTGAGCTTCAAATCCTGACTGACCGCGCTTGGTTCTGACTCGGAAGTGTGAAGCCTTCCTACTCTGTAACGTACACAAGGCCGTTGCGGATCGGGCTCGGTGCGGGCTTGGCTCCGGCATGTGGGGTCCAGCCTTAATATGTTTTCGTTTTTACAAACAAATTTGGGATCTTAGCCTTAAGATATGATGTAGTAAAGAAGAAAAGTAAAACCAAATTGGGGGATGCTAAAAAATAATTAATTCTCCAAGTGGGCAGTAGACAAAATAAGTTTGAGAACCACTGCTCTAGGTCCTATCTTCAACTCACCCCCTTCTATCGCCAAGGGTGCTTTCACCGGTCGATTTAGTGCAAAAAATACACAACAGGACGAATATTGCTCTAGGGTGTTCTTTAGTACTGTCCCCCACTTTCAGAACACCGTAGCTTTGCTAAAACATTGCATTTCCCCAAGTTGGTGGGAGTTTTTAGAAACGTCGGAAATCGAACTTTAATCACCTTGGATCATGCTTCGGTAAAAGTTAAGCGAAAATGGGGTTTATTGAATCCAAAAAAAAGTGGGGGGCAGTTCTAAAGAATTTCCCCAGTCAAAAACTTTAATACTGTCCCCCACTTTTTATTGACGAATTTCATAGCCCGCCGATCATTTAACTGTCTTGATAGGTTGATTTGGGTACTACGGTATACCCTGAATCACATTGAAGCACACACATCATTCAAGCTGGAGTTCAAAAGCCGAGAAGCGACTCGGGCTCTTTCCCTATAGGATGAAACAAGAGAAATGTTATCGGTCTTCCTATGCCCCAAGGTAAACACCTTCAGTCGCGCGGCAGTTCAACATGAGGTTGGAAGAACTTTATGATATTTATGATACTGAGTGTTGTTTTCGATCATTTTTCTTGATAAATGCCTTGGGGGGCAGTACTGAAGTTTTTGACTGGGGAAATTCTTTAGTACTGCCCCCCAATTTTTTCGAAACGATTTTATTTGGGTATGATTGCACTAAACACAGTTTTGAATCACAAGGAATAAAAGAGGAGATCCTGAAGTTTCTAAAAACCACCCAGAATATAGGAAACTAAGTTATTATAGTGAAATTATGTCTTTCTGAAATTGGGGGGCAGTACTAAAGATCACCCTTGCTCTATTTTCTCCTGCATCTAACCCAGTGGATAAGCGATGCCCAGTGGATTGTCCGTTTTGCAACACTGTGCACTTGCTGTCACCTGGTTGTCGCATACGCTTATTAAATTGCTCTAGTCCCAAGGCGTAAGTAATGAAGTAAGGAGAGAACTCCGTTTCCCACCGTGGTTCCTGTCAAAATTTCATCCATCAATTTGAATAATTTCTTCGACAGTTTGATTGACTCATTAGGTAGTACACTTTATCCAGCCTTCTATAGTCATTCGAACTTTTTTGTGTATTGTGAAATCCTTAATTTGTACGACATTAGCAGGAACACCGAGCATTCGCTTGATTTGCAGTGCCCCGCCACATGCGCCACGGGCTGCGACTATCCAAAGTTTGTTTTCGTCTAGTTTTTCGGTAATTGTTTACTATTAGGCTTTGTAAAATAAAATAAATTCATCTTATTTAGGCTTGGGAATAAAGATATGCATTTTTTAAGGCTCAGAAAAGTAGACAAAAAACAGATACTTTAGGGCGCTCACAACCAGACCATTGAAAATACATGAAATGCAAGAGACAGGGAATATTATCTACAATAGTTTCGCACTCTTTAGAAGAGTTTATTCAGATTATAGTAGCCGAAATCAACTCGCTTGTATACCAGGGAAGACAAATTACGCAATTTTCATCTAGTGAACTATTTCTTGTGACTAACGACAGCACTCTCATCTGGAGATGACTTCTAAAGGAAGTGTATGACTTTTTTGCACTTTTCCAGGCCTTAATAAAATGTATATCCTTCATTTCCAAGCATAAATACAGTATGTTTTATAAAGGTTCATCTCATTTCAAAAATCTGTATTTTTTCGATTGAATACAGGAATGGATGACATCTTAAAATGTTTGTTATATTTTCAAGTTTTATTTGTAAATGTTCAATGCGACCCCATCGTGCTGCAGGGCACACATTTAACATATAATCGAATTCCTCCCATACTTGCTGGAGCATATCTGGAGTCACTTCCCGAATGGCAGTGGTTATTCGATTTTTTAAGAAGCCAGATTGGCTTGTAAGGGTGGCACAAAAACTCCTTCTTTCACATATCCCCAGAAGTAGAAGTCACAAACAGTGAGGTCTGGAGATTGAGGAGGTCAAGATGAAAAAACTAAATCTGAATCCCATTTTCGCTCAATTTATCGATTGGGAAACTGCTCATTGAGGTATCGTCTTACTGCTGAATGCCATCTTGTTGAAAAACAAAAACGTCGCTGTTCTTCCTGTAGTTGAAGGAGTATTCAGTTTTGCAGCATCTGTAGGTAGGTTATCATCCATTACTGGCGTTCACCATCACTGCAGTAACTAGCAGGGCGTGTACTCCAGGTACACCTGAGAGAACTCTACCGGCACTGTAAAAAAACATGACGCTCCCCTCTTTCGAATGGTAGCTGGTTCTGCCGACCATCCGTTGCTGAGCTATTTGTGATTGAAATGTGATGAACCTTTTTGAAACACCCTGTATGTCAAACGTATTCATTTTACATAAGTTAGAGGTGACAAAGTAAACCATTACTGTATTTAATTCTGCCCTCACTGCTCATGAAAATGGTGTACAAAGATGTTCTGAACAACAGTTTGAACAAAGCTGTTGAAAATCTGATAATGCACCCTCCCAATTGTATGTTCGAAAACAGGCTCATAACAGTGGAATATAATCTAACAGGCCCGAGATCTCTTTCTGTGGAAGCCTCCATTAGACTGTCAGCCCCTTCTAGCTCTCCTCATCCCCAAATCTGCCTCGGGTTATACTAAATATCCTCGTGCTCCTTCTTGATCACTATTACAAGATGTGCCTTGTGATCTTTCGTTGTCGTCATTTCCTCTACATCAATTTCGTACCTCTTGCCTTCTGGTTCTTTTGTCAAAAACTTGCCACGCAAATTCTGTTCCAAGTGGCTCAAGTTCAGAAATTTACTGGGTTCCCACTAGTGATATCTGAAACAGTTCCTTTTTCCCTCCCCTGCAATCTGCCACGACGCATGTGCCATATTCATGACTTTTGTCGATACCTAACTTTAGAACAACTGTTCATACGGGAGAGCTCTGCCTGTGTGAACTTAGACAGTTAGTGTAAACGTTATTTGTTTGCTGTTGGAGCCAATATTGCTAATAATCTCGTTTGAACAAGGAGGTTTTCATGTTTTTTCCTCACACCTCGCTCGTGTTTCTGTTGATTCGGTCATTTTGAAACTCAATTTGGAAAAAGCCTTTTGCCTATTGAACATCTACTTGCAGATTATCGATATCTCAGTGCATAGCAGTGTTGCCAGACTCTACCGCGCAAAAAGGGAGGCAGCCTATCCGACCTTTTAAGGGCTGAAATATAGATGGGGCATTTTTATGGCATCTAGAGAAGATAACAGAATATACGGAGGCCCTGAGTGTAGATAATGTGCCACAAACTACATGTAATGTACATAGATCAATGATTTTCGTATGAGGGCTATCTAGTACAGAAATAATAAACCATTGTGCAGTATTTTGCTACGTTCTTTTATTCGGTAATCTACAAAAATTGAAAAACTTCTCATAGACTCACCATTTGAAATTGAGTAATTGTCCATGAAAAGGTGTTAAGAAGTGGAATACTAATCAAACACGTAGCAAATTATTTCATTAAAGTTTGACCCCCTCCCCTTCCCCACAATCCCAACATTTTTTGACTGGCAAGTTGTCAAAGCGATAAAATGAAATTCTCACCTGTTTCACAAGGTTTTTCGGGTCAGGGGTACTGTTGACTAAGAATGGAGACTGGAGACATGTGCCCCTAGAAAAGAACGTTTGGCAACACTGATGCTCAGGATAACCTATGTTGATACTAGCCGTCACATGGCAACCATTCTGAACTAAGAATCACCCCCTAATAATGATAACTGGTGGGGCAGCTATGATGAAAACTGGCCAAGCAACATAAGACTTTCGATATCTGCCCCATCTTTTATAGATTATATGTATTGATATCTTTGTAGGTCTCTCTTTCAATGTCTTAATGAAAGGGATGTTAGCGAACTTCCCTTTAGAGTAAGGTTAATGCTGTATAAATAAGACTGTTTCATTACACATCAAGCAAACAGCGTAATTCGCTGACTCTATCAAACCCTTCTCTTTTCCAACTTGATTTTCAACATTTGATTATAAAAACAAAATGACATTGCTGCTATACCAGACTTTAAACTGGTACATTTTTAAAAATTTCCATAACTGAAACCTGTTTTGGAACATGGCTGGAATTTTGGAAAAAATTCCTGAATTCACATGTTTTTCGTGTGTTTTATGAGTTGATTCAGACGGTTCTTGGTCTTGGAATCCGAATTAAAAAGATTTTTGGTAAAATATCAAACACAGCGTAAGTCAGGATGAGGTCTTAAGGGCTACACCTCAGAGCTAAATCAAACTAATTCCGGTGAATATCGTTTATAAATCTCTAGAAATTGATGTAGGTAATTATTCATTCATAGGAACTGATTACGAGAATATTCAAATAACAAATCATCTATAATTGGAACAATAAGCATCTTCGTGGACAAACTCAAATGTTCTTAAAAATATATGTATAGCCAGAAAAGATGTAAGGATTTTTATATATTACTAGTTTAATGGCCCTGCTATGCAGGTTAAAAAGAAATAGGTGAGACTGAAAAATCAAATACATTTAAGCAATTTTACATATCAATAAGGGGTATAATAACAATTATAAGTCAAAATTAGCATGAGCTCGCACTTCTATTCACGCCGGACAACTAGAGATAAGACGTCGGATTTCACCTTCGTTGTCCAAAACGTAATATTCTGAAAGGTTTGGAGATTAAGGCAGTTTGTTGTGAGTGAGAGATGGGAATTCCTTCCCATTAGGTCATTTTTATTCTTTTCTATTATTCCAGTTTAATTTTGAAGTCAAGTGTCAAACCCAAGTATTTAACTGCTTCAGATTTATTTATTGAAGGTTAAAAAGAAATAGGTGAATAACACAATGAGCGTGTTGCAGTTCTATATATCTCCAACAGAGATAACAATGGGGTAAGCAAAGTCAAAAAATTGTATATCCCAAATCCCCGAGGAGAGGACCACGTCGCTTGCCCTGGGAGACGCTTCCCCCCACTGGGGCCCTCCTTCCTTCACTGGCGGGGTCGGGGGAGGGGGGAGCTGGTCGGTTGCCCTGGGAGACGGGGGGGAGAATTCCACCCGCCCAGCGTTACCACCCCCTGAAACGTCGATATACTCTGATAAGCTCGTCTTTATATAGTGTGATTATTACAGCAACCGAAATCGATTTCCATACCAGAATATTTGTTAGAAAAACTGTCATACATAAATTTGTTTGCTCAATAATTTCTTCAGTGCCTGACGAAAACGTGAACGCTTTTATCAGTCGGAATTTAAATAATTTTTCTTTTTCAGAGATCTCCTCAAGAATCCAGTTTACGATGGGCTGGATAGAAGACTGATGACCAGCGAAGTCTCCTAGGAGTCTTAGTGGATTGGAAACTATTTGTATCGCCGTATTTATTGAAGTATACAGTAACTGCATATCAACTGGGAGTCTTCTATAAAATCCGTTGATTCGTGATAAGGTTTGCTATAATATCGTTTTTAAATCACCCTGCATTTTACTTTTACAAAGGGTTGTTTTACTTGAGATGTTTTTCGTTCACATCTGAATCATATTATTTTCAGTTCACCTCTTCGTTTGGAAATGGGTAGAAAAAAGAAGACTAAAGCGGTCACTTCAAAGCAGAAGAAAGATAAAGCAAAATTAGATCGTTCTGCATCACAAAGTGACAGTGGTAGAGTTGACTCGGAGGGATTGAACACTAGCGACGGTTGTGAGTTTACGTTAAGTATTGAAGACACTGACTTGCTGGTCGAATCTGAACCAACGCCATCTGAACCAACTCGAGTCACAGTGGAACCTGCCGGTAAACTCAGTGGGCCCTCTAACAAGATCTCAATAAGTGAAGCCTCTAGCCCCATTTCTGTAGCTGAAACTGTTATAGTGAATCTTGCTGAAGACTTTAGTCCCGTTAAAGCTCCTAGTTCTGTCAAGTTGCCGATCAACAAAGCTGTCGACGAGACGTCTTTGCCTGCTCGAAGCAAGGCGAAAGATGAAGAACCCGTGGTATTGTTGTCATCACCACGTTCAGAGAGCACATTGTTAATTGAAGAAGTAGTGTCGAAGGAGAACATAATACTGGAAGACGAAGCTACGATTGAAGAAACGATAATCAGGTATGGCAAGTTTTATAAATGGATTTACTCACTTGTGAGTCATTTCAAAATTTCGGTCACATTTATGTCACTGATCAGTATTGCCGTCAAATCTCAACTAAATACAGTATTGTAAGTGTTTTAAACTTTTCTCCTATGTGGATGTACATGTTCCACGGAAAAGTATGTAAAAGTTGTGCCTACAGGACTCAGGAGAAAATACCAAAGTCCGTATTTCTCACTCCCTACAGCTGTCACTAACCAGAGGTATACAACTTCCATCTTCACTACTCAGCGAAATATGTATTGGGGCTGTTATATCCACTTACACTAAAAGAACATACCACCTACAATGGATATCCACCTCAGGAAAAAAAATTTGGATCAAATCAAGTAGCCTTATCAGCCCATTATTTCAGTATCACACGGTTTTTCCTCACTCCCTACAATGTCTTGAAAAGTAGCCCCCAAAAGGCAGGAAAGGGTGTTTATGAAGTTGCTTCTGTTTTGTGGGCATCCCTTATTCAAGATGGTCCCAACGCTGGTGGTTGGATTTTGCCTAGACCTTCCCAGTCAGTTCTACCGGGAAAACCATCCCTGGAGGCAGCAGTGTGGGTTTTTTAACTCTCACTCCCTACTCCAATAACATTCTAAATGTGGCAAATGAAACTTGATCGCATTTGTTGACAATTAGTGTAGTTGTTGGAAGTTCGTTGACAACATTTTGGTAGAACCAGTTCCCATTGATTTGTGGCCTGTAAAGGCGGTGAAAGGCTATAACCTCACTCCCTACAATATCAAGCCAATAGCCCCTTATATTGTAGGGAGTGAGATCTGCTTGTAGCAAGTGAGATTTTGGCAAGGAAACCTTAGTATTTACTGTAGCTAAAATTAGGCTAATTTGTGCTGTTCCACTCTCCTAAATTGAAAGACTTGAGCGGTAATTCCCATGGAGGTTGGAGGCTCAAGAGGGGAAAAAATATAGTATATACCTGACATAAATAAGTAGTATATACCTCACTCCAGAACAACCGCTGCAACAATCATGCCAAGAGAACCGCTGTGATTGATTGGGAACATGAAAACTGCATACTGTATTTGTGATTTAATTATTAACCTAATTGTTCTTCTAATTATCGCCCAATATACCAGAATTTTCGGTAATCCGGCACCGTGCCAGTCCCAAACGTGCCGGATTGTCGGACTTCTACTGTATCACTTAATTCCACGAATCGAATTGAAAATATCTGGTTCAGAACTTTCATCTCAAATCATGGACCGAGGTTTATGAGAGTTTTCCAAAACTGATATCCTATATTTTCCTATTCATTGAATTCTACATCATTTCCATTCTGAGTATCACAAAATCTTCGATAAAATTACTCCTTTGATAAAGTTTGATCGAATCACTGAGAACTCAAAACCTTTATTTGACTTTATTTGTGATTTTAGATCCAAGTTTCATATTGTTTGATACAGTTGTTTCGGGGTACAGCGTGGATCGAGGGATCTTTGATTTTATTCAATTTCTGTGTTTCACGCATCTTGAAACGTAAAACAGCAAATTCTGAGGGGGAGGGGATTGGTCTATTATAAAGTTTGATGAACAAACAATGTTCATGATGATTTAAAACAATGAACCAACCAAACTAAGTCCTGTTCATGAATTAATTTCTGTTTTTAGCAGTGCTGGTAAAAGGAGGGACAGTGAAAGCAGTGAAGAATACGATTATCCAGGGAACGATGCGATTGAACAAATCAACATCGAAGAGATGATTGGAGGTGTTGGTCCAACCACCGAATCAGCATATCTTCTGAGGTATGATTCTGTGCTCAACAGTGCTTTGCGCAGCAGTGAAGTCGGCTGCAATATCGTCATTGAAGCTTGTGACGTTGATGAAATTGAAGCGAGGGAGGAGTGCACTGAAGAAGTCCCAGCTTCTGTCGTTTATGACGAAATTGCTCAAGTAAGTTGAAACTCCAGTCAGTACAACCTAGTAGCCAGTAGTTAGATGTGAGACAGTAGTAGATCTGTAGCCAGTAGTCAGATGTGAGTTTTTATAATTGACAAGCGTTGTGATCAGTTTGCCTTCGTGATTCTTGAATCTGCCGCCTCGGGAGATATACCAGTTGCATTCCAGCGTCTGGGACATCCCTGAGTGCTGCAGGAAATATCCGTATTCAGCTCGTGGAAGGAGCAACTATACCATTCTACAGGGTGGTCCTTAATGAACGTACCACCCTTTCAATTTCGTTGGTTGTGGAGAAATGAAAAAAAACCTCCCATTATTTTTTTGCAAAGAATTCAAAAATTGCAGTTTGAAGTGCTGAAAATGCGCTAATACTCGAAACGCCACTAACTTCGTTATTTTAAACGGGAACCCCAGTTTTTTATTTCAGATTCGGATTCTACCCAAAATTTCTTGAAAATTTGACCCCTCAACCAATTTTTTTTACTGCGCGTAACTGGTTCAGCGAGCATGCAAAGTTGCACAACCCCAAAATTGTGCAGATGATGGTGAACTCTTAAGTGTGACACAAGAATTTTCAGTGTTTTTTTTTTCTTTTTTTTTTTTTTTAACGCTGATTCACGTGAAGCTATCCGTCTTTTGATTTGACTCAATTTTTGGGGTATAATGACCTAAATTTGTTTATTTCGCGTGAAATACCATCATTTATGCTGACTTTCAACTCTCACAGTCAATGCCAATACTCAAAGAGAGTGCTAACTAGGAGAAACTGCAGTAGACCACAATGGACTGGGCGTAACTGCGTCTCTATCCTCTTCCAAGCAAGCTCATAATCACCTCACTTCACTTGACTGTGAGAGTTAATAGTCGGCAGAAATGATGGTATTTCGCGCGAAATAAACAAATTTCGGTCATTATACCTCAAAAATTGAGTCAAATCAAAAGACGGATAGCATCACGTGAATCAGCGTTAAAAGACAATGAAATTGGAAAGGGTGGTACGTTCATTAACGACCACCTTGTATACAAAGATCACCAGGGGTGTGGGAAGTTTACACTCTCCCAAGACCAAACCAATTAACCAAATGAACGTGTTCCGTGTTTATTGGATTTAAGCTTTAAGCAGAAGCGTCCTGCTCGAAGGGCCAAATTTTAAAACAAAAATTAACTCAACTGAAAACCTGACCATAAAAAGCTGGATTCTCGGTTGTGTGCAAAAGCTCCAGGACTCACTTTTATCACAAATTAGTTGCTGAATACGTGAGTGAAGTTTGCTGGATATAACGTGAGACACCCTGTATGTAGGAAAAATAATGTGGATCACATCAGAGTGATACGAAGTCATTGTAGTTGCTGGATGGCAGGCGACTTCCATCGACCTTCTCCTGTAGCTGGTTAGTTTCAGAGAAACTTCAGCTACAAAATCTTCCCCACATCCTTCTACACTCTGACACTCATGAAATGTTTTGCTTTTGGCATGAAACATGCTTTAGCCTTGGATTAACTAGCCGAAAAATGGGGCACGCTAGAGGGCAACGCAGAAGTGTCACACCAGGAGCCAACACTTCGTTTGTTTTTGTGGTCTTAGCTCCTGGTTGCTCCTGGCGCCCTGGTACTGGAATCCGTACTAGCTAAGTCTGGAGCCTTGAAAACGCTCCTTCTCCATTCCCCAGGCACTGGTAAATAAAGAGGGAAGGTAACAGATGGTAAGGTGGCAATATGCTGGGGATTGTGGGATTATTAAGGTCAACAACCAGGGCTAAAGGAGGGTAGTGTGTGTGTGTGGGAAACCACTTTTATTTCTCGTTCAAGCCATAAAGATACAACAATGGCGGCACACCAAGCCGGGTTTTCCCTTGGGCATTAGCGCTGACCCCCAGCGGACAGTTCCTTCAGGAAGACCAGGAAGGGGGAAGCAAGCCAGGGCGGTATATAAGACCAGCCCTTCGGTAGCTAAGGGATCAGTTGGTGGAAGCCCTTCTGGGAGTGTAAACGAATCACACTGCTTTCTCATTTGTAACCTAACTTCTACTAACTACCCCGCTAGTAGAAGTTAGGTTCCTAGAGTAGAGGGTAGGTAGGTGGTAGGTAGAGGGTCAGTTGGTTCCTTCTTTCTCCTCTTCACCAAGGATGGAGTAAGGGCGGATAACGCTATCCAGTAACAACTGCAACTCCGAAGTGTTAAGGATCCTCTCCTCACATAGTGTACTGTAAGGATAACTCTCCTCAGTAACGACGGACTACACTTACTCCAAGTTTAGTTGGGCGGACAGTACGTAGTACTGTAAACACCGACTAGAACAAATCCTTCCGAACACCTCTCTAGTTGGAGATCAGTATATATTACTGATAACTACGACTAGAAGTTTCACTTCGCATCCACCTTCGATCGGGAGGGCAGATATGCGCTGGTAACACCGATCAAAGGTTTCCTAGCACATGTACCAACTTTTGTTTTGCACACTAAGAAAACAATTACCTCATAAAAAGGGAAAGTTTATTAGTTTAAGAACTTTGTTCACAAAACCAGTCCTTAATAGTGTGTGTGGGGGGGTTCAAAATATTCGATTGTTTTCTTTCTAATGCTATTGCGTCATCTCATCATAAAGTGGAGAGTTCTAGGCCAGCAGCATGGGTATGTGCGCGAATATTTGAGAGTATTTACTGTGTTTGAAAATTATTTTATCAACTTGATACCCAATCGAAATTCGAACATTCCGAATTACTGAATGCGAAAAATCGGAAAGCTCGAGATAGTGGCCCAAATAAGAGCAAACTGAAAGCAGCAAACAGAAAAAAAGCGCGGTTAAAGCATGTTCCATGTTTTTTGAATTTCAGCAGCGGTAAGCATCTGGGGGCACACAGCTCCTTGTTTCTTATCATTTCCTCAACTACCTAGTTATACGAAATTGGAAAGATCACAGTAAACCGATCAACACCTCGTTGATCTTCCTTTCTTAGTTGTCGTTTACATGTTTGACCGCGCATCTTGTAACCCACTTACTGGCTAACCACAAGGGATCGACTTAGATTGAGAAAGAAAGGAAGCCGAATTCCATTAAACGTGAAGGAACGTCACAACATGGCTGCATCCGTACCCTACCCAGTATTTTTTCAAGCTCATCACTTCTGAAATCTCTGCATTTTTGTGGATAGTTTCCAGCTGTTGGAATATCCATTTCTTCAGTCCCTGAGGTAGTATTTTCGGATTCAATTGTTTTTAAATTCACGAATATTCCCCGTTTTTTTCTTAATCAAAATGTTGACGCTGCAACTCATGGATGAACCACGAGTAGTCCACGTTCCGTTAATTGGTTTTTATAGGGGAAATTCCAATGAATTGATGTCTGCCTATGCATAAGTTGCAAGTAGGCTGGTGCTTCCAAGATCGTTAGTTTGGAGAAGGGATCTAATGTACTCTTAACGTGTAAGATTTCATTTTCTTTGTCCCCAAATCAGATGATCAGTCAACTCTTGATGTATGTACATGATTTGCCTTCGTTTGCATTTCATTCGGGCTCAAGGTCTCATTCGGGAACTTTCGATTTCCCACGTGTTTAAACTCGAGACAATTATTACTGGAAAATGCTGTGTTTTTTCTTCTTTCTTCTTATGTCTAGTTGGTGTCTTTCTGTTTATTTTCACATGAAGTTCAGAAGTCGAAGAATTCGAGTTTTATAGACCAAACTTATCGGGTTTGATTGCTTGTTTGTTACCAAAATTCGTATACCTTTACGCAGAATTCCTTTTTATTAAAAATGCAGGTTGCCCCCCTTTAGACATGTATGATGCTGAGAGCGTTTCTCATATTTCAACGTTCCATTTTTGTTTCATAGGTGTAAATCGATAACTAAACTATGTTTCTAGGGATTATAGTAGGATGTATGTAGGATTTGGGTTATCATTCAAGATTTTTAGTTCATAGATCGTCATGAAACCGTATATCGAAAACCCTGGTAAACGCCTAATGACAGTGATGTGTGGGATTTTCGCAATGTTGCATATAAACGAAAATGACAGCTGCTGTCTACCAGCCTCCTTTGAGGAGCATTCGGAAGATTTTGGCTGGGAGTATTAGGCATACAATGGTGATCATGGCCATGAATGTTGGCTTTTGTCGATTTATCGTCCTTACTAATTTAAAAAGTTGTGAGGCGTGCAACAGCAGAAATGAATTTCACAAGACACCTTTTCAGGTCTCATTTCCTCGTAGCATCTCGCTGTAATTTTGATCCAATACCCCCAATCTGTACAAAATTTAGCCTCGATAGAGGAGTCGCAGGATATTGTGTATCAATTTTCTCTACGATTGGTCTAACTCTGCAAGCGGGAACTGACATTTCCTCGGGGTTTTTGGTAGCCACTAACGGGCTCTGCCAACTATACCTAACCTTAAGGGAACATTACCAAAAGGCCCTTGAGACTGGCTTATTACACCCCTCCCAATTCAATTCAATTAATTCACCCAGCTGTTCTTTGGATGTATAATCCTTCGGTTCCCGATTTACTTGTTATAGTACTTTCGATTTGTCGAGGATCGTACCCATACTTTGTATTTGTACGTAGATTTTTAAACAGTAAATGACAAGAAACCTACAATCAACTTCAATAATTTACAGCGTTTTTGATAAGTGAGTTTTCCCGGAAAACATCGGTGTCTCCAGTTAGAGCAATTTTACACTGTTTTTTCAAATGATCGCAAAAACGCAGAAACTGGTAATTCCGGAAAAACTGCCGGACACATCCAATTGTTAAGATTATTTAGGTCAAGTAATTCCTGAGAAAGGGTACATTGAGAACAACATTAAAGCCGAAGGCGCTGAGAAACCTTTAACATTTCTCATTTATTTAAGAAATGCTGTGATGGAATTGACATTAGAATAACAGAGAAGGCAGAGGTCTGTAATTCCGACCGAGTTCTTTTATGATTTAATAAAAGAACAAAAAATAACTATTTTATAAACTTTTAGTACAATAGCTTGTCCGAATCGCAAAATTATTGTTCATTAACCGAACAAGAACGGTTTTTTACAAGCTTTGAGCGTCTACACGTTTTCTTAATGCATCCCAGGTTTTCCTGTTCATTTTTTTCAGGTTTGAACAATTTTTCAGTTTTTTTCAATAACAATAATAAATTAACGTTTTAAAAAATTTTGGTTGTAACGTGAAATTGAAAAACGCTGCAAATTCTTTCACTGGGGTTTATTATTCAATGATTCATGATTTGAATTTCTACTAAGCTTTGGAGTGTGTGTGTTTCACAGGTGATAGAACGATTATTGAATTTCAGGAGAAATGCATAGAGCTTTTAAATCGGTTCTCAACCAAAATACCTATTTGGATTGATCAGTTGATCATTTTTGTGGGCCTCCTGTAATTCAATAATCGCTCTATCACCTGTGAAACACGCACCCTCCAAAGCTTAGTAGAAATTAAAATCTTGAATCAATGAATAATAAACCCCGGTGAAAGAATTTGCAGCGTTTTTTTCAAGAGCGGTTACAATGGAAAAATATTCCATTTGAAAATGTTAAATTTCGTAAGGTATGCATATCAGAATGCTTCAACCCGTGTATCGGTTATAAACCCTTTTAGGAGTTCACTCCAGTATCCACATTCACTACATCACTAGGTTACTGCGGAAAAAAAAGCTGTTGTTTTTGTTTTGATCGCAGTAATCTAGTGATGTAGTGAATGTGGATGTAAATGTTGGCAGCATAAATCGGGCCATACATCGAGAATGGTTTGAGCTACAGACCTGGGGAGGGGCTCATTCAATTACTCATGGAAAATTTTTCAAAAAAAGTCGAAATTTTTTTGGATTGGGGGGTTGTCGGGCCAACATGGATTTTTCCTGAAAATTTCAGCTTTTTTGCTTCAGCCGTTTGGGAGAAATCGTGCGTACGGAAAAATTTTTATTGCACATTTGGATTCTACACCCTTTGAAACGTAAACCATGAAATTTTCAGATGGGCTTAGAATTTTTTTTCAAGAGCGATTATAATGGTTTATTATTGAATAATGAACCAAAATTGTTACATTTCGGCTGTTTTCCAACGACATTCTACTTTCTTCCCCCTAGGGTATCGGGTTCTGATATCACTTTATAAATGTTAACATGCACACATGAAATTTCTCAAATAACTGACATACAACAGTGTCCACCTATTAGGAGTTATCATTCCCAGAAATCCAGAACTAAGTGCCTCCTTCAACTAACTTTCTTTTCACGTATAAATGTGCCTCGTTGAGTTGAATATTAACGGCATCCTCGGGCATTTCGTTCAGTGTGAAGCTACAAACTGCTGCTCTTTTGGGTCGAGTATTTCCAGATAACGGCCTTATCGTGTTTGTAGTTGTAGATAAATCTCAGGGATTTATCGCGGGCGCCAATCTATCCAACGGAAGGAGACTCATTCAGTTGATTGTTGCATTCGTAAATTAACGCGTTTAGTGTTCTATTAGGCCTCCAACCGTCTCGTTGGTTATTTTTTTTCATTTGATTGTACAAACCACCCCTTCCTTCGAAGAAGAATCTGCTTTGACTTCCCTGAAAACAGTTTCCTTCTAAGTTGCTATCCGAATTTGCTGCAATCCTACTGCATTCTAATGCCGAAATCGTTTGTCCATAAGACATACATTCTTGAGGCTTGAAAAAGTGTACAGTTCTTTTAAAAATGATTTTTTATCTTCAATAGAGTTGATCCGCTACACTGATGAACAACTTTCACTCTTGCTTTCGATGCCTTTTATTAAATTCCGTTGAAGTTAATTTGAAGAAAGATCGTCGATCCGGATCAGAAAATCATAATAAACATACCCACCAAACGAAATGAAAGTAAACGATGACACTACATGTTCCTTAGTACCATAATAGATTAAATACAAACTCTCAATTCACGAATTAATTTTAATATGTTCGTAATGTGTTGATAGTTTTACCAGAAGTTGAACTAGCCTAGTTCAAAGATGGTGTTAAGGTTTCGTGAAAGTTAGCACAAATTAAGTAACCCATTCAACGAACCCCTGCTAATTATATTAGTAATTTTAACAAACAAGAGATATCCTTTTTCTTAATTTTTGTAATTAAACAATCTTGAAAAAGTTATCAATCCATTTACCAGGAACGTTGAATTTTCAACGACTAGTAATTTGGTTCAGCGAACCAAGAAAACCTTTGAAAATCGAAGATTTGAAAGATATTTCAGTGTTTCTTTGGTCTCCCAGATGTGATGACGGGGCTTGGAGGTGTTGGTTGATTGGTGATTTGTTTCTATGAGTCGTCTACTCCATCAATTATTCGATTGGTTTGGAAGAAAGGTACATAACAGTCAGCCAATAATTTTTCATTTACGAGGGTCATAAAGACAGTAAAGTTACAAACTCCCTGGAAGGTGCAGAGAATTTTTTTTCGGGGTTGGTATTACTGCATGTATGGTATGGTATGTTGGTATTACTGTTAGTAGTCACAATAAGTACCCACCCGCATCAGTCCGTTATGAAATGCCGTCCCAACAGCCTACTCTGTCAACCTCTGCAGGGACCGTAAGGTCCACCTACAGCCGATGCAAAATTCGGGCTGTCATCAAGTTCCTCACTTTGCGTCGCGAATCTGCCTCTGAAATCCATCGTCAGCTTGTGGAAACTTATGGACCTGAGGTAATGTCCCGTCAGCATGTTTTCAAGTGAGTTAGGCTTTTTATGGAAGGTCGCACCGTCACACACGACGAAGGAAGGAGTGGGAGGCTGACTCTCATTTCAGAAGAGCTTCTGCAGGAAATTGACAATCAAATTCGCTGTAATCGGCGGCTGACCCTTGACACCCTTCATGAAATGTTCCCAGACATATTGCGAAGCCTTATGGGTGAAATTGTGTCGGAAAAACTGAATTACAGGAAGTTGTGTGCAAGATGGGTGACAAAAATGTTGACTCCGGAACATCGCCAAAATCGCGTTTCCGCCGCACGTGAATTTCTTGAGCGTTATGAAATGGAGGGTGAAGCATTCTCTGACTCGATTGTGACTGTGGACGAAACGTGGGCTTGTCACTATACCCCTGAGTCAAAGAGGCAGTCCCTGCAATGGCGCCATACTCACTCCCCGTCAGCAAAAAAATTCAAGGTTCAGCCCTCGAAGATCATGGCATCAGTGTTTTGGGACAGGAAAGGGCTGTTGTTGGTGGATTTCATGGGCAGAGGAACCACCATTAATGCTGGTGCGTATGGTGAGACCCTTAAAAAATTGAGGAAAAAAATCAAAGACAAAGGGAGGGGAATGCTGACTCGTGGTGTGTCCCTTCTTCACGACCCCACACCGCTCGCTGGACCCAGGACCTGCTTGTGTCGTTTGGATGGGATGTTGTGACCCATCCACCATATTCACCGGACTTGGCGCCTTCGGACTTCCACCTTTTCACCAAATTGAAGGAGTTCTTGGGTGGAAAACGTTTTTCCAACGACGAGGAGGTGAAGGAAACTGTCGAGAAGTGGTTTTTGGAGTTGGAGCGAAGTGTGTATGACGAGGGCATAAAAAAGCTGGTGCCCAGGCTGAAGGAATGTGTTGAAGTTGGTGGCGATTATGTAGAAAAATAAGGACATATTTTGCTACATTACCTCAAAATTCGAATAAAATATATGCATTTCTCGATTTTTACCAGCAGTTGTAACCTTACTTTCTGGATGACCCTCGTACAACCAATGAGTTTTCCATGCCTCAAGTTTTCAAGGCCTACCTTTTCGTTGCTCCGTTTTCTATTGCCAAACTGTAACCTCGATTTCTTAAAGAAATTTCCAAGAAAAAATGGAGTTTTTATCATGCAAGTCCGGTTTGATGAACGGCAAATACCAAACTATTCACAAGAAGGGCTATTAGTGGTCAAGATCGTAACAAGGGTCCAAACTCCCTTAATTCTGAATGTTATCTATTGTAATGATTAGTAACGATACATTTGTCCGTGTTTAGCTACCTAATAGAGATGTGTTCATTATTTGGAATAATTAAATTTAATTTCTTCATTTTATTTTCAGGTGGAAGACTCAACATTGCCGCCTAGCATAGCTATTGAGCCTGGGCCATTGCAAGTCACGAAAAAGGAAGGTGATATCGCCTATCCGCCGAAAGTTCGCAGAGAGAAACCTTCAAGTGCGTCTGATGTCATCTCTGGCAATGCTAAATCAGTCGCTCATCCTTCAAACTCTATACCCTCACCTGTTGCGAAGGTAGCTTCTGGCTCACCTGTCACAGGCGAAGTAATCAACATTGAAAATAAGTCTGAGCTGCATAGTTGTATAGATTCAAAATCTATGATAATCGATCCAGTCATTGAAAGCCCTAAACCTTTGGAAGTTGTGGGGAGATCGAAAACAAAAGAGTCTGCTAGTAGTACAGTCAATGAATTGTCCTCAGAAATTAAGGATGAAAGTTTCACTGATTTTAACATTCGTAATGCGAAACAATGTGTTGTCAGGCTTCAAGATTGTTTAACTGATGATACCAAAAGTGTCGGTAAAATATCACCAGATTCTAATGAACCTATGGATACGTCAGACTCACCGCCACTTTCGTGTAGTGATCAATTGACTTCATCTGATACATCCGTTCTACCTAAGCTTGACAATGAAGAAACAATAACAGCAAAAGTTAGCGAGATGAGTCTAGTGAAAACGACGGATCAAGTTAAAGTTGAAGTGAGGCCTCGACCTTGTAGAACCAGAGGAGCAACTAAAAAGGGTAAACTGTTGGAGGCAGAAACAAAAAACGACAAATTGACGCCAGAAATCAAAAAAGGTAATAATCAGTTAGTAGAGCCTATGGATGTAGACATTACAACCGATGAAGGACTAGATAAACAAGGTACCAAAAAGAGTGTTGCTTTCTCCCCAAAAGAAGGAAAGAATCCAGTGTCAGAACCAGTTACTGAAAGCACATTACCCAAATTTCCTCCAGGAATTTCCGTTTTCAAGCTTGACCCAAAGAATGCTATTCCATCGAAACCATCTGATCAGGACTGTAATACGAGTGAAATAGCTCAAGATAATCTTGCAACTGCCTCTGGTGACACCTCCAAGTCTCCCGAAGTGCCACAAACTGCTGCTAAGACTTTGAAACCTGATGATATTTGTCTTATCGAGATTCCCGGGATCACTAAATTAGATCCAAGTGTGTCTGACGAATCGACAGATACCCATCGGGATAAGCCAAGTGGAATAACACCCATTACGGAAGACATACAAATACCGGAAAGTCCTCCAAAACCTGTTAAATCAACCAGACCTCGACGACAGACTAGACAACCCAAGCGAATCGCCGACGCTGTTAAGCCAAAAGTCTCTACTAAGGCTCAAGTGTCAAAAGCTAAAACGTCTGCTAAGCAAACGCTTAACTCAGCTTCTTCACAACAAATGGAATCCGTCGTTGATAATTCATCTGGCAAACAGGTTAACTCCACAAAACGATCTTCGGATTCTATAAAACTTAATACAGTTTCTGGAACAGTGACTCCTAGTCCAGTTGTTTCAGAACCTGAGCCCTGCTTGACTTCTATGAAGTCAATAAGTATTTCTTCTAGTTCTACTGGCATAGCACCAGAACCATTGAAAGAAGCTAACAGTACACTTGTTCTGAGTACTCAATCTATAGATACTTCTGTAATACCAATGGACACTTTACCTTCTGAATCAAATGAACAAATTGCAATTCCAAAACCATCATTAGCACCAAACAAACGAGCTTCATCAAACCCCTCTGACCTTATTACCAAATCTATTCAAACAGCTGCCAAGACAAGTGTACTACCTCCAACTTCTGTGGTTCCTACTGCTACAGCTGTTAAACCAATTATTACGGATTCTAAACCTACTTCTGAAGCTCCAAACCCAACATTGACCTTATCTAAACCAATACCAGCAGCTTCCAAAACTGACTACTCCGATCTCAAAGCCAAATTCAGCCACCTCCAAGTCGACAGCAGTTGCTGCGAAGCCTAGTTCAGTCCCATCCAAGGCAACTACAGCCTCCCACGCAGCAGCTGTCAAACCACTTGAAGACATGTCCAACCCAAGTGCAACTGATTTGAAATCAACTGAAACATCTCCTAGACAAACTGTATCACCTGCTAAACCAATGGCAGTATCTCCCAAACAAACTGCAACATCCTTCAAGTTGGACGCAATTCCTCAATCATCCAATTCAATTCCAAACTCTACCACATCTCCCGTAACAATTTTAAAGCCTAGTACGGTTCCTAAGTCATCATTACCGTCTGACAAAACATCGTTAGTGGGACCAATGGAGGCCACTGTTCCTTCCACAACTGTGTCTGCGACCCAAAGTTCTCTCTCCGAGTTACAGTCTGCTCAACCAGTCTCTCTTTCATCCCCTGAACCAAATCTTTTTTCTCCTGAAACAACAACTCCTGTTCTAAAGTCAACTCTCCCACCAGTTCTTTCTAAACCTCCCCCGTCTTGTCCAATTCCACCAGCTTCCCCAAAGCATGCTATTGGAATTCCAAAGAATGCTTCTCCCAAGAGAAGCATGTCTCCCAAGCAGTCTCCCATTAAAGCCTCTGTATCTCCCAAAAGGGCCCCATCTCCTAAGCCCACAGCATCTCCTAAACCAGCCATCTCACCTAAACCAGTGGCTTCACCAAAAACGACTTCTAAAGCTGGTGCATCAAAGTCAAACACACCAGCAAAAACTGCTACTCCAAGGGTCAATGCTAAAAACTCCATGAAAGCTGTAACTTCTACTAAACCACCACCCACAACCAAAGCTGCTCTTAAATCTTTCTCACCAAAACCAGCTAATAAAACAGCAACACCTAAAGCGCCACCCAAAGGTGCCAAGGGAATCGCAAAAGCAATGGCCAAATTAGCCATGGCAAAAGAAAGTTTGGCCAAAGATTCAACACCAGAACCAATGGATATTGTGAAGGATGATACATCATTGCAAGTCAGCCAAGTTGAACCCGTCTCTACCAATTTGATTGATGGAGAAATTACTACGAAAGAAGAAACTTCTAAAAATGCTAAGTCGTCCAAAGTTGAAGTTAAGAAAGAAGCTCCAATAAAAACGGAAAGTAAGTTCTCACATGATGCATTGCACTGTTCTTTAAGTTTAAGGTAGCATTTGGTATTCTATATGTTCTGTATTTTGTGCAGAATGATACATTCTGTTCATTTTTATGATCCTCATTGTATGGAGTGTGAAAAAATGAATTCATCACACTTTTTAAAAATAATTTCGCCAGTTGCTAGTAAGTTTCAACAGTTCTGAAGTTTTGTTCCGCTGCTTAGAGATGTGGCAATCCTGAACTTTTGCACGCTAACTTTGATGTTTCAGTTTGTATCAAGATTACAGCTCATCACTGAACAGAAAGATTTCTTAGTGATCGAATATATACAGACAGTATTGGTGACATTGTTTTCCTAAGATTTGTATAGTTCAAGCTGATGAGAGCATCTAATCGCACTTATGTCTCTGAGTCTGTTCCTAAACTTGAGTCAATGTAAAATTTTATTTGATGTGAGTATTGATCACTAGGAACACCCAGTAGATCTAGAGAAACGGTTTAATTATGGGCTGGAACTCCAGGTTTGATCTTCTTCAGAGCTTCACTTGGTTGCAATTCCAACCATAGTGTCCAATCATTCAATTTGACAGCCCATAAATTGGCATGTTATAGTCTCACCATCTAGTGCCACGTTTATTTTCCATTTCAACCCATAAGAAGTAGTTGTATTTTAATCACGATCATTACATTTTATGGATTTTTGTAATGTTTAGGTACAAGAAGGAGGAGCAATCGCATAAGGGTAAATCGTTGGGATGAAGGGCCTGCCATAGCAGCAGCTGCTGCTGTCGCCGCTGCCACTGCTTCTGGGAAAACTGCTGTGATTCCCAGTGGTCATGGCTCTGATGTTGCCAGTATGCCAGTCTCATCTGCCACAGCTGCTGTTTCTACTATCCTGTCTGGAGCAATCGTACCACAGCCTTCTCCTTTGAAAGAGCCGTCTTTGCCGCCGCCTCCACCATCTTCCGCGCCCTCTTCAAACTTCGAAGCTGACAAGCCAGTCAAGGTGAAATCGCGTTGGAGAAGAACGTCGGAGCTTGAAATGGGAGCAGGTTCAGTCAGTTCTTCGGTGGCAGGGCTGCTTAATCAAGCAACAACTCCTGATGGCAGATCGACGTCGCCTTCTGCCGCACTCCCACCTGTTTTATCTCCTACTCCCCCTCCACTACCTCCTCCTTCTCAACCTGACATACCTCCACCACCACCTCCATCAACACCACCCCAGTTGCAGGCTCCCAAACCTCTTCCATTCGTTACTGACCATCCTGAAATAGAGGAACGTCTTAAGAACTTCGAGGTCATCAGAGAAAATATTTACCTTACCACCAGGTAAGAATGATCTAAACAATGATTGAGTCTATTTAAATGATCCAAAATACTTTATTGATTCAAATGTATTTGAGTAAATCTTAATATGTAATTATTTCATCCTAAGGTTTTATTTTACTTTTAAGGATGTGTATCCTGGGTATTGTCTTTTTCTTTACTGAGTTTTGTTTTTGTTGAAGGCATCGAAGTAAAGAAGCAAAACGGATGGTTTGTGAATGTACTCTAACAGAGGAAGAAATTTCCCGTGGGGAGCAAGGTTGTGGGGAAGACTGCCTCAATAGACTTCTCATGATCGAATGGTAACTTTTCTCTTTTTACAGTAATATATCTAGAAAATAGCTTTCAATTCTGATTGACATTTTGAATATGTTAGAATTTTGACATGACGGACTCCTTTGGAGAAGTTTGACTTAATAGTCATACAATGGAAATGCCCCGCCGTTCTGTTAGAAAAGTCACTTTTGTGCCTTTCGTTCGTTGCTGTTTCATTAGTAGAGGAGGTTGAACATGAATTTTGCATTCAAAATCAAAATTTCCTTTTGATTTTTGTGTTCAACAATGACAGCTCTTCCAACAGTTTTGGTTTGTATTCCTAGCGAGCAAATTTGCTCAAAATTTGATCCTATTTCAAAGGATACACTAAAAACTTATGAGATGAATTTGATTGTTATTTGGTTAACTATTGTTGCTACTGGAGTTGTTGATATTGAGCTGCTGCATTGGTCGTGAAAATCAATATGCATTCGATTGAAGAATAGGCGCTAAGTGGTTGCTTTGAATTCTTTCTGTTTGGTCAAACAGAATACCAATTTTAATAAATGAACCAATACAGACAAGGATAATTCCAGTATAAGCCAATAATAAGCCAACCTAGACTTTCATTTTTTTCACTTTGCCTCTATGGAATAAATTCTCTCTCAAAAGTCTAGTGTCACCTTGAAATAAGAGATGTTTGACAGAAACGCAAACCTTGTAATTCCATGAGCGTGTTTTATTCTTTGCCAGTTCGAATCGATGCGTTCTTGGGAACCTTTGCTCAAATAGAAGATTCCAAAATTGTGAGTACTCCAAGTGCACGGTTGTCAGAACAGAAATGAAAGGATTGGGCCTTGTAGCATCGTCCCACATACCAGGGTAAGTGAATTGATAATATAGTGGAATTCTACTATTGTTTTTGTTGTCCCTCGAATAATTTCCAGCTAAAACTTGAATTTCTGATTTGCCTTCAGTGGAGAATTTCTTATGGAGTATGTGGGAGAAGTGTTGGACCCTAAAGAGTTTCGTAGAAGAGCTAAGGACTATTCGAAAGAGAAAAATCTCCATTTTTATTTCATGGCTCTGAAGTCAGACTCCATCATTGATGCAACTGTGAAGGGAAACATATCTAGATTTATAAATCATAGCTGCGATCCAAATGCTGAGACACAAAAGGTAATTTCATGGCGTCAAATTGTTTTCAAATTATTTCAAATTTTTAATTGTATTTTAAACCAATTTATTATTGTGTCTATTTCAGTGGACAGTTAACGGTGAACTTCGTATAGGTTTCTTCAGCAAAAGACCTATTGCTGAGAATGAAGAAGTTACTTTTGATTATCAACTACAGCGATATGGGTATGTATTCAGTTTGGTTAGCTCACCAAAATTTTGATGCGAGTTTGAGCACACAGTTTGAAAATTCGTATGGTTACCTTTAATGGAGATGCACGAATTTTTACCTTAGCATTACCTTCTTAAACATGACACGCCACTCCATCAATAAGTTGTACAGTTACTGCTATTGGAAATTAACTAAATTAGTGGCTAGTTTAACTGATTCTATGCGTCGAATATATTCTACTAGCTCCTCTACACCATATATTTTACTTTTCTCAAATGCTGGCAGTGACTTATGATGGACTGCAAATAGTTATAGGTTATATTCCTGGAAGCATTCCAAGGCATTATTTTTCTTACTTTTAACATTTGTTTTCCCCAATATCAGCAAAGAAGCTCAGAGATGCCACTGCGAAAGTGCGAACTGCCGGGGATGGATTGGAGATGAACCTGACAAGGACGATAGAGAGGAGAAGGACCGATACGAGGAAGCTATGTGCCACACCCACTTGGCAGACGTTTTTTACTTTTGTCTAATGCTGGCAGATAGACGCCAAATAGTTATAGGTTATATTCCTGGAAGCATTCCAAGGCATTATTTTTCTTACTTTTAACATTTGTTTTCCTCAATATCAGCAAAGAAGCTCAGAGATGCCACTGCGAAAGTGCGAACTGCCGGGGATGGATTGGAGATGAACCTGACAAGGACGATAGAGAGGAGAAAGACCGAAATTGGGAGAAAGCCAAGGACAAACGGGAGAAGAAGAAAAACCGTGAAGAGGTGAGATTTGGCCTGCAATGATGAAATATGTTTACTGTCAGACTTGGGGGTGGTCATACAGACTGATGTTGATATTGCAAGTTAAGGAAAATTAATTTAATTGTAAGGAAACGTTCGTTCCAAGATTTTGGTCACTGTAGTCAGTTTCTATTGGAGGTGCTATATCTTGCATTAAAATAATAATAATAAAAAAGGGAATGTGTTAATAAGTACTGCTCAGGTAAATCGGTGATTTATTCTTCACGGAATCATTAGGTATATTAGACACAACCATAAGAAAGGGAACTAAGAAACTACTAAACAGTTCAAGGTAGCTTTTTCTACTGATGTAGAAGAACTATAACGAGCTGTGAATTGAATTGAATTGAAATGTTTTTATTAAGAAATAGTGTACATACATCCCCTTTTTTAATACAAAACAAAAACATGTACGGCTGTAGCCCGAGACTATGAGCCGGAGTTCGGTCTTAATCAACTTTTCCACATTTACCAAATATTCAAACAAAACAACAACAAAAAAGTTCATATGCAACATATAAATAAATATATAGTATTCAACACTTTTCATCTTCATATTCAACTGGCAATAATTTAACTTACAGTAAATTAACGTTCAAAAAATGTAACTAGAATCAAATAATAATTTTCAACATTAACAACATCTACCTTATTGTTACCATCCCATCATTATTAAATCATTATTATAATCCCTACTATCTATTCAGAAAACCACACAACTAAACACACTATTCCCAGTATTCAGAAACATAATAACAATTTAGAAATTCCATTCCTCTACCAGACCAGACGATCCCCATATTTTAGAGCCCTCATAACAAAATTTCCGATAGCCAACCAGTCCTTCCCGTTCAAATATTCGATCACTTCCTCATTTGTCAAGTAATGTGAGCCGAGTAAATCTTTACGAATTCCCTTCAATATATGGTTATGGGCTAGAAAATGGACTACAATCTCATCTTCTCCTGAGTTATATAACGAGCTGTGTACCCATAATTTGACATCACACTAAAGACGAGCTTATCAGAGTATATCGACGTTTCAGGGGGTGGTAACGCTGGGCGGGTGGAATTCTCGCCCCCGTCTCCCAGGGCAAGCGACGTAGTCCTCTCCTCGGGGATTTGGGATATACGATTTTTTGACTTTGCATATTGTTATTATACTCCCTCATTGTGTTATTCACCTATTTCTTTTTAACCTGCGTAGCAGGGCCATTAAACTAGTAGCTCTAGAATTTCCATTCCTGTGAAGTAATCGGGATATGGTTCAGTTCCAGGGGTACTGTATCAAAGACATTCCATCTCTTAGTTCAATTCTATCCTGCGATAGTTTGCTCGACATTCTTTCTAGCTTGTTCAACAATAATACACGAAGATTTTAACAACACCTAAATGTTTATTAATTTTACAGCTGGAGGAGGAGATTGAGAAGCTACGATTGAGTGGAATCAAGAACCGAGCACACACCCTTACGCTCAACAGGCTAATGGTGCGTGCCGAAGATCATTCTTCCCGATCGCAGCTCCTAGCAATCACTCAAGCTGACGTAGATCAACGCTGCCTTCGCCTGTTCCTCGACTACCACGGTCTGAATCTTCTTTGGTCCTGGATGGTGGACTCTTCCGCTCCAACATCTCTAAAAATCCAGGTAAACACGAGATGACTACCTAAAATTCATCATACACCTTGTATTAATTTCATTTTCATTTTTTAAATCCAAATTATTTTTCTTTTGCACAGATTTTGGATACTTTTGCCGTCCTTCCAATCACCAACAAAACTATTCTTCAAGATAGTAAAGTGTTTGGAGTCGTTGAACGTTGGGCCAACCTCAGCAACACTACAGCTGAACATAAAACCCCGTGAGTTTGAAGGAATCATTCAAATTCTGTAGAAGTTTAGTTTGGTGGTAGTACAGCTAATCTATTAACGTCATAATTTTGAATTTTCTGTACGTCCCAGCCAGTGAAAGTCACATATTTTTCGTGGGAATTTTAGAACTGTAAAAAATATGGAATTAACATTAACAATCACAGTAACCTTGATAGAGACATGGTGACATGACAAACAAAACGAAATTCATAATAGTTTTCCTGTCACTACATAAAGGTAACTGTTTATGCGAGAGATTTGTCTGTATTCTTAAGTCTTTTCAAATACATGTACCTGGGGAGCTTTCATTGGAGCCTGATTGCTGTCTGCCAGTAAATTGGTGGTTTCCAGACTCTATGATCACTTACACATCAATTAATTTTATTGTTAGAGAGTCTGATTGACAATATAAACAACATAAAATGCAATTAAACCAAGAGCAAACGCTGGTTGTATACACCGAATCCTGAAAAATGGTCTGTACTGTATACCTTGTGGTTGGCCGAAATGGATTTAAAAGTTTCTGTTAAAGAAATCGCAGATTGTTTGGTATGGATTAGTGGATGATCATAGACCTGCTGTTATTCGGCTGGTGGGAGTTAAGGTTAAAGTAGATTCGATGGACCGAGGAGGATAGTTCTCAAGAATTTTCAGTACCGAGCACATTTTTTCAACTCTGAGGCTTTCCAATGCAGGCTCACCAATCGCATCTAACAAACATAATGCATCTTAGTTTCCAAAACATTATGCAATTTCATTTTGTTGGAAAATCTTTTTGAATATACGTTCCAATTCGACAACAAGGGATCGAATGGAGCAATAATTAGTTAAGGCAAATGTATGAATACTACTCCTAATTACTCTTTGTGAACTTACGGCTCCTCCAACTGTTTCATCCTCCCAGCCAGGGTCCGAATTGTCATCCAAAGACCGGTCTTTACCCTCCAGTGAATTACGTATAAAGTAGTGTATTAAACTTGATAGAAAATGACAAGATACTGGGATTGAAAATACTTCATAAATTGGAAACCATAAAAACCAACTGGTAAGCTGAGAATTTGGCTCGAGCCTACTACAATGGTAAACAGTGCGATTCTTTGAATAGTCAGCCGCAGGAGCGGAAAATCAGCTAAGCCTACCAGTTGTCGTTGCCTTATCCACATTACAGCTAATATTTGAGTCTGGGGAGCTTTTTAATTGAAGGCATTATTGCATTTCTATACATAAAAGTGCACAATTAATAGAAATGGGTTTGTAAACAGATCATTTTAAAGTTAAACTGCTGCGATTTTACCCCGATTTTAAGTTGTCATTGTCTTATCCCCATTACTGCTAATATTTGAGTCTGGGGAACTTTTAATTGAAGGCATTATTGCATTTCTATACATAAAAGTGCACAATTAATAGAAATGGGTTTGTAAACAGATCATTTTAAAGTTAAACTGCTGCGATTTTACCCCGATTTTAAGTTGTCATTGTCTTATCCCCGTTACTGCTAATATTTGAGTCTGGGGAGCTTTTAATTGAAGGCATTATTGCATTTCTATACATAAAAGTGCACAATTAATAGAAATGGGTTTGTAAACAGATCATTTTAAAGTTAAACTGCTGCAATTTTACCCCGATTTTAAGTTGTCATTGTCTTATCCCCATTACTGCTAATATTTGAGTCTGGGGAACTTTTAATTGAAGGCATTATTGCATTTCTATACATAAAAGTGCACAATTAATAGAAATGGGTTTGTAAACAGATCATTTTAAAGTTAAACTGCTGCGATTTTACCCCGATTTTAAGTTGTCATTGTCTTATCCCCATTACTGCTAATATTTGAGTCTGGGGAACTTTTAATTGAAGGCATTATTTCATTTCTATACATAAAAGTGCACAATTAATAGAAATGGGTTTAGTAAACAGATCATTTTAAAGTTAATCTGCTGCAATTTTACCCGACTCCATCTTAAAACTTCTAGACTTCCAAAAATTTGGATTAAACCAATTTAAATTTTCACCAGTTTTCTACCCTTAAAATGAGATTTCCAAGTCAAATGAGCTCGGACTGACTTGGAACCCATCTCAATCGATTCGACATCCAAAATTACTCGAAAATGACGCCCCAGTGGCCTATGTCAATCAAAAACCTCGACAAATAACGTTTTTGACCAGGACCAACCTTACCCCAACCGCAGTACTTGTGCGAAAGACCGAATTTTACATCAATTCCAAGGCTTTTCATGGCCTGGAACGCGTACTTCGTTGATTTTGAATCTACGTAAAAATGACAACGTTTTGAGGGAGGGGGGGGGGGGTTATGAGTATAAAATGTAAGTAAAGTAAAGTAAACGAGGAATTTCGCCTCGGATTTTCGTCCGACTACCCAGAGGTGTCGCGGACGTCGCCAGCCGTCCTCTAGAGAGGATCGGAACTAGGTCTGACGATTTCGCTCGTGGCTTCCCATTGCCTCACGCCCCTGGGTTAGGAGCGATTTGGATTCACTTGATATCGAGATCAGAGGTGAACTGTCTAACGACAGGACAGGTATACAACAAATAAAATGTTTGCTATACGATTACAAAAACTTATTATTGAAAATAATGAACCAAAACTGGAACCAGAGCAAGAGGATCAGCCCAAAGTATTTAACTGTGGTGTACCTAGCAGCCAAGCGGTTTAACCTATGTACCCATTTTGCCGAGATTTATTGGATTTCATTAATTTTATTGTTTGGATAAAATAATATTTGTGGTAGATGGTTTCATTTGTATGAAAAAACCGATTTAGTACCTGTACACCAAAATTATTAATGTTATGTATCGTTGTTTTTATTAGGAGGGAAGAAGACTCTTCTCCTGATTCAGAAGAGACCAGTGACAGTTCCTCAGCTGTGAAAGTCGATAGCAAAGGAGACGATAGCACTGACGTAAATGACCCCGATAGAGAGACGTTGATAGCTAAAGCGACTAGCTTGTATCAGACATGGGTTACTCTCAAAGAAGAGTTCCGTATCCCGAAGAAAGAAAGGATAGAACAGATGAAAGAGCATGAACGAGAAGCGGGTAAGTTGAGAGGAATTACAGGCATCTCCTAGTCAATCCTAGACATTTCCTAGTCAAATTCAACCTTTCAACCTTTTCACCATTATTAGGGAAATTACTAAAAATACGAACAAGCCCTAAATGTAGTACCGAATGCTTGTCTGTGATTGGAGACTAGACTGAAAACAATTCTCCAAACGCATAGTTATGATCCAAACCGATTCATGAAAACAAATCGTGTTTCATTAAAAAGAAATCAACCAAAAATATAATTTTAAAAAATCAACATTTCTTTGAAAGAAAATTTTTGATTACTTCTTTACACAATTATTATTTTAAAAGTCCTAAAGTTAAAAATCTTGCTTGTAGAAAGTCTATCTTGGATTTTTTTCATTTAAAAAAAGTACAGGCGATTATTGAATTTCAGGAGATGAAGATAGAGACTTAAATCGGTTCTCAACCAAAATACCTATTTGGCTTGATCAGTTGATCATATTTATGTGCCTCCTGAAATTCAATAATCGCTCTATCATCTGTGAAACACGCACACAGGTGTTGTTTTGTTCTGATTGAAGTAACCCAGTGATGTAGTGAACATGGATGCTAATGTTTGCAGCATAAGATCATGCCATACATCGGGAATGGTTTGAGCTACAGACCTGGGGAGAGGCTCATACGATTCCTCATGGAAAGTTCTTAAAAAAAAATCCAAATTTAGGCCGCCTTGACTTTTTTTGAGTTTAGGGATTTAACA
Organism: Creontiades dilutus; assembly: GCA_031894815.1. Lineage (NCBI taxonomy): Eukaryota > Metazoa > Arthropoda > Insecta > Hemiptera > Miridae > Creontiades > Creontiades dilutus. Next base: position 284,575 of record JAVIWC010004080.1, read on the forward strand.
AAACTTTGACAACCCTTAAAGGGCGCTTTAAATTAAGTGAGAGAGCTGGCCAAAAGAATTGGGGCGTTGTCGGACCAACATGGATTTTTCGTGAAAATTTCAGCTTTTTTGCTCCAGCCGTTTGGGAGAAATCGTGCGTACGGCGGACGGACGGGAAAATTTGTATTCCAGATTTGGATTCTACACCTTTTGAAACTTGAACCATGAAATTTTCAGATGGGGTTAGATTTTTTTTTCAAGAGCGATTACAATGGTTTATTGTTGAATAGTGAACCAAAAAGTACAGGTAGGTAGTACGTTTGTGAAATATGGGTAGGTGCTTGTCATAAATTGTCAGCAATATGACATAAGTGGAGAGGCTGTCAGACTGACGCTTGAGGAAGCAAGAGCATTTGTTTTGGAAAAGGTTGAATTTGACTTCGAAGTGACAACCGTAGCTTAGAATAAGATAATTATACCGTTCTGGAAGAAAGTATTTGTGGTTTTTTTAATAATCTGATTGCTCAATAATTTCCTCAATTTTCATTTTAGATCGTGGTTACGTCGACCATGACAAGGCTGTGAGGGGTGGAACGTCCTATGATCGGTAAGTTATGATATAGCATACAGCTGGATTTATTGGGTGGAGTATCAATGAATGTTATTTGCTCAACATTACTCAGTAGTCCCAGAGAAATTCAGTTCCAAATTTTAGCATCGTTGTTTAATGGGCAAGGTATTTGTCTGGACATGTGATTTAAGTTTTTCAACATTTCTTTGGGATGCATTGGCGTCTAACAAAGTGTTGGTTTCAATGATCTACACGATTGTACTAGTTGTATATGAAAAATACTATTCCAAAACCATTTGTTTTTCTCTGTTTAAAAGTTCATTGATGTTTTCAGTCACTGGAGTTACGATAAGGAGAGTTCTCGATCGAAAAGGCGGGGTAGAGATTCTCCAGACAGCATGGAATGGAAGTCAGCTAGAACTGGACGATCAGATGACAGGTAAACTGACAGCTGTAAAATTATGTTGTATACGAGGTACAGTCAAAAAGTTCCCGGAATTTGTTTAAATACATTTATTGAACAAAGATAAAAGGTTACAAACCTATTTGCCTTCAAAATAACTCTGCCCACACTTTGGCACACTTGCCCCAACGTTCATACAGATGTTCAAAACATTTTTGGAACTCATTTTCTGTTATCTCTTTTAATTGTTTTGTCGCATTTTGTTTCACAACCTCATCGTCTGCAAATCGTTTTCCCTTCAATGATGTTTTCAGCCGTAGGAACAGGAAAAATCGGCAGGAGCGAGGTCGGGCGAGTAAGGTGGATGTTGTAGCGCAGTAACACTGTGTTTGGCTAAGTAATTACGTACTAACAGAGACCCATGTGCAGGGGCGTTATCATGGAGCAAAACCCAATTGTTTTCCGCCCATTTTTCAGGGCGTTTCCTCCTGATGGCATCTCGTAGGCGCCTAAGAACTTCCACATAAAGTTCTTTGTTTACAGATCGTCCCTCTGGAATGAACTCATAGTGAATTAATCCAACCACGCTGTGCATATATGGAACTCGATTCCGGGAACTTTTTGACTGTACCTCGTACAACATTCCTTGAACGCTTCTCTTGTATGACTTAGATGAGACCGATCAATAAAAACTGAAACATCCATCATCATCAAAAGAAGTTTTGTATTGTAATAAATACCATTTTCTAACCACAACTCATCTATTGATATAAATTGAGATTTATTGATTTGTCATTTATTTACCAAGGTGGTTGGTACATGTTAACATTCAAATTTCTTGTCGGTAGGAACGGGCCGCTCTCCTACATGTCGAAAATGAAACGCAGACAGTTGTTCGCGATGAAGGTTGAAGAAGAGGAGCGACAAAAGAGGTTAGAGGAGGAAAGGTGGTCCAATCACCAGGAGCAGTGCTACGCTCTAGGGGTGGACCCCAACATGACTTATCCTCCTCAAAACAACGGTTTCTACCAACCTTTAGGTACGAAGGACTCCATAAGCAAGTATAAGAAAAAATCCAGGTCCCGCGAAGCCACCCCAAAATATTGTAAGTGACTTGTCATGAGCTAGAATTCAGTTGGTCTGGGGGTGTTCGAGTAGCCACATCATGTAGCATGGATCTATGAAAACAATCTTCACTTCTCCAATCCTGTTGGTAACTTATAGTTGAATGACCATGATTATATCACTTGATGTTTGATATATTCTTTCGATGTTCTTACACAACTTTGATTCTGTATGTAGCTAGCTACCAGATCGTTTCATATTACTCAAGTAGTTGTATTAAGGTATTTCTACATTTATCGGTGATGATAAAACGCCGTTTTTGATTACTGAAGTTGACACACTGATCCCAAGTCACCTACTTGGTAAACGGTGGTTGCTCAACGCTGGCACGTATGACCCAATGGGTTACTCGTAGTTTGAGGTTTTCATAGCCAGGACAAATCTTGATTGTTCTTGCTCTTTATGGATAGGATGGAAGAAAAACCCTGGTTCTCAAAATTGTATGCTAACCATTACAGAGAATGATGTTCCCTTAATCATATTAAATAATATTAACAATTCAGCACCATTATTACCTGTTAGGTTTGTTTAATACGAAAAATACTCCACTAACTGTTTTGAATTGTAGTTTTATTCTCACGCGTACACTAAAGGAAAAAGTTAATCTCTTTTATAACCGGGGGAGAACGTAGCCTCCCTTGAGAAGGTTATATACATCATGTAGTTATTTTTATTCCTACACAATGTGGCTGACGTCATTATCTTAGTACTTCACAACATTTCCAAAAATATAAATAAAACCCTAACTTAGTTTTATAAACATCACTTCAACAAAGTGATTATAATAACAACCTTCTACTCTTACGTATTACTTCATGAGCGATGCACCTTTCTGTGTACTTTGAATGCAATTAAGTTTGAGTCACCTGTTTGTTTCAATGTTCACTTCACTCTATCGAATATTCCTGCTCCCTAGCACTAAGTAGTTCTAGTAACCTAGTTGAATGTTTTCCAGGCCCACAATTTGAATATCAGTGTTTTTCATTCATCCCTGACATTTCGTAATTGGTGGTGGTATTTTTCTAGTGCACGGTTTTATACATATTCTCCTGAGCCAGTTGGGTTGCTACAAGTGGCAAGATGTGTAGTAGCGCAAATTTTATAAACGTCATATTGAATAGACATTTTCATTTGTTGGATAACTCCTCAGTCGAAGATGTTTGAGTGGCCTTGGGAGCTGAGTGGTTGAGTTGACCAATTTCCTTCTGATAACATTTTCTTGTTGAACGAAAGGCATGGAATTCTGCAAAGGTATTCAATCCGAATTGATTTCGGCCAAGGCAGGTTAAATTGGCGCAGTCGCTGGGCTCAAACTTAATTAAGTTATCCCTCTCGAGCCTGTGGACATAGCAATCCCTGATGTAGACTCTTCATTTCCTCATTTTCCGAGTCAAAACACAGAGGTAATGATCTAGCTCGATTAGGACTTTTCCCAGGGAGCAACTATTGACCTCATAGTGTCACTCCTCCATCCGACCCCATTCAGACGAGGATAGCTGTTATTTGACTCCAGAGAAGTGTTACATTCAGGGAAACCCACTGTGGAACTGGTTTAATAAATTGGCCTGGGTAGCTGAGGGGGCAAAGGTTTTGGTCTTTGTCTTAGAACCTTCCTGAGAAAGGTTCAAATTCTGTCAAGTTATCAATAAAAGGTGTGAGTTTGAATTCAATTGAGATGCCTATTCATTTTGGGGCCACAAAGGATGGTGGATTTTTAGATCATTCCTTCAAGAGTTGAACGTATCCTTCCAGTTGAGAGCTTCGACTTGCTGGATTATTGGAGGATATCTTGATAAGTAGATTTGCTTTAGGTGACTGCGTCAAGGCATCTGGAAAATAATGGAGGATTGGATTGGAATAATGGATTTCTGACCAATTAACATCAGCGAAGTGCTGTTGATTTTCATGTCACCTAAAAATATAGACTATAGTTCACTATTCACCATTTAATAACTAACTAAATCTATTAACTCAATAAACCAAACATTAGGTTGGGTGTCCTAACAAGAACGTCCTCCCGCAATGAGTGTATTTGGGTTTGGATGCATAAATATCCCCAGATCTCACTCTCTGAAAGACGTGGAAAGTCAATAGACGAATCTAAATTTCACCATTAACAAGTACAAATTGTACAATGCAACCTGTAACCTGTGTATTTCGTAAGGCATTTTTTAGAACATATTCATAATTTCCACGCCCCATGTTTGTGTACAGTGAACTTGGAAGAAATTCATAACGAAACTTTTGTGTCATCTTGATACTTTCAACCTCGCTTTCCATAGTCTATTGATTAGTTAGTTGTGATCTTGTGTCAGTGTTGTTGCTGTTGTCAGTTCTGAACTAGTCTGAAACCCGTTTGGACGACTGGCTTCTGAACTAACAGTCTCAAACGCCTTCATCCGTTTTTGGTTCTATTTGTTCTTGCTCGATTCCAATCCGTTTTAGAACCTTTTCTCCGGACACACCTTTCATTACTAGCTAATCTCTACCTTGTGAGAATACTCAGTGTGTACCTACTTACCTGAATGAGTGTTCCTATATTGGTTTGACACCATGTGCTCATGTTTAGTGAACTGTGTCTGATCTTAGTTAACACTCACAACTGTCAGAAAATCCAGACAAAATACAGATTCATGAATTGTTAAAGTATGAAGACATACCGATTCATCAAGGCATTGCGCTTCCAATGGCTGCAGCATGTTGGCCGCATGCCAAGTGGGCCCTGTTTGAAAATGATGCTGCTAGCTCGGATAGATACTAGAGGATGAAGAGGAATCGCTTTCTTGATGAGGTCTTGAAGGACCTCCTGGTGGTGGGGATGCAGAGGTCTCAGGAGAATGACAGATGACAGCACCCAGAAACAGAGATGTTCGGGAAGCCATCAGCCTGTAGTGCCTTGCATTTACTTACTGCCACAGAATCCACAAACTGTTTTGCAAACTTTCGCATTCATTCCATTTCGAGTAGATAGTAAAGGGATCCAATGTTAGCGGCCCATCCTGTGCAAAATTGCACTCCTCAAAAACCCGAGGACAACCCTGCAAACATTTATTCAGCGTTTATAGTATGTTGAACAAAAATATTACAACCTCAGGAATGCATTTTCAATGAAGTTTTAAAGTTTACAAGGCCGATGTTTTTCTCAATTGAAAGTTGTTATTCCGTGATTATTACTGGTCGCATGATTATTATTGATTTGTACCTTCAAATTTAAGCTACTCAACTGATTGATTTACCGTTATTAACATTCATGTTTTCCATTTTCATCAATTGTCTACGTTCTATTGCTTTATCATCGCCTAAATACTGTATTTTCACTGTACCGTTTGTCTTTCAGTACCAGATGGGTCAGAAATGCCTCCGGACATGTACGGTTCTGGCGGTATGGGACCACCACCTCAGAGGTACCCGGCGCCTCCTCCCAGCCCATTCATGCCTGGACCGTGCTCCCCCGCGTTCCCGCCTCCATTCCACCCGGTATGTAGTTCAAATTATTGTTCGTAGTTTCAAAGATTCAGGTTGAAAACATCTATTTGTGAACACTGGAGCGGTTTACTTTAAAGGCCAGTTTTCTGGGAATGTAGAAAAAAAGACAATTTCTCCTGTTTGAATAATGCATTGTCTTGCCAATGCATTAATTAGGTGCCATTTGTTTTGTAGGGGTTTGCAAATCTGCGAATGCAATCCACTCTTTACTTCCTAATTAAGTGACTGAAGTCAAAAGTTGTTTATTTGTAGAGGTAGCGACTAGAGTCATTAAACATACAAAAGTGATAAGTAACATGGTTACAAAAAAAATTGAAAATCAATGGTCAAACATTGTCAAGTAGAATATTGAAGTCAATTTTGAATAATTTTGTGATACTATATCGTTCATGAAAGTTGAGTATTCTCTTCATGGTAATCCTAAAATTTACTGTAGGGAGCCTTCGTAGAAACGGTTGGGAGATGATTAAATGAATTGATTAGCTGTGAACCGAGTTGAACTGGATTAATTGTCAAGAAGACAGAAAGGGATATACAACGTAGACAGAGATCGTCTCTCTCCACATACATGTGGAGGTCTGAAGCTTCATCAAACAGCTCCTGGCTGTTCCTTACAAACATCAAGCAGTTAAAGTCGTCAAGTGCAGGGAGGTTTAAAGTATTCAGAGTCCTGGACTTGGCAGTCTAACTGCAATTGAATCCGAATCACTCACTTCCAGAGGCAAAAATTGATGCATTACGACATGAATTTCCTCTCACCCGCAAGAAGTGTAGTACGGTGAAACGAGTGATGCACTGGTTGAAAGAATATAAGGAGCCTACAGATGAAGAGATTAGTAAACATGGTTTTGGAGTAAAAGGTTCCTCTTATAAGAATCTCAGTATCCAGTTACTTTAACATCTAATCTATTTGGCTCTTAATCCTAAATCTTAAGGAGGAACACAAATATGATCAACTGATCAATCCAAATAGGTATTTTGGTTGAGAACCGATTTAATTGCTCTATGCATATTCCTGAAATTCAATAATCGCTCTATCACCTGTGAAACATAACAAAGCTTAGTGAAATTCAAATAATGAATCATTGAATAATAAACCCCAGTGAAAGAATTTGCAGCGTTTTGTATTTAGTTTTCTTCGAAAGTTCTCTCAAAATTGATTTTGGAACACATTTGATCTCATTAGAAACTTACTAATTTCACAATCTCCTATTTAAAATTAGATTCATTGGTCTATCGGTTGATTGTGGGAGTTACGGGTGAGGTAAGCGTGCAACTATTACATTTCAAGAGAGTTAGAAAGGTGAACTTAATCGCGTGGAATATGATGTAAAATTTGATGAATCAATACATTTTTTTCTGTAGCTACGATTCAGTTGAATATGACATTCATTGAAGTTATGGTCATGAGATTAGTGTCGCGATTTCGGTCCTAATCCAATTCTCTAAGTGCCCTCAACAGTGTTGTTGAAAAATGTTCTGTGGAATAGATCGTACTTATTTAATTTAATAGGTCGGTAGGTGACTTGATTAGCTATGTGTTTTTTCCATGAATCACACGAATAACCCAAACTCTATTATTACCGAGCCTGGTTTGAGATGTTGTCGCGCATGTAAATAACCGTAACAAATAAGATGATGAAAATTATTTGTCAACATTATTGTGAATGATAGGGCTGCAAATTTTCTTTTTGGAAAAATACTAAAATTTGAACAGCAGCCAATTTGTCTTACAATGTGGTTTCCAAATGTTCCCTATGGACATACCAACTCAGTGATGGATTACTGTGTTTTACTTGCCCAGCATTCACACTACCAAAGATAAATAATTTGTATAATGCTGGTATTTTATGAATTTCAGATGGGAATGGGACCTCCTGGGCCATCCCCACCCCTGGGCCCTAATCCAGGTATGAACCCAGCGATGAACGTTCCACCGCCGCCGCCTCCCCAAGGAATGGGTCCACCTCAGGGAATGGGACCTCCTCCTGGAATGCCCGGCGGTCCTCCAGGGATGGGTCCTCCTGGAAATCCCGGTTTAGGACCGCCCGTCATGGGTCTTCCTGGACCACCTGGCATGGGCCCTCCAGGCATGGGTCCACCTGGGTCGTTACCATTTGGCCCTCCACTCCCTGGTGTTCAGTTCCCTCCGGGTGGCATGCCACCGCCAGGTGTTATGCCTGGTGGGCCGCCTCCCGGTGCGATGCCTCCCTTCAGCAATGGTGGAATGCCTCCTATGCCTACACCTCCTCAGCCTGGTTATCCCTCACCAATGGTATGTATATGAAGTTTTATTGATTTGTATACAGGAACGTATTATGCTAAAAACGACTTGATTTAGGAAAACATACATGAAAGTGTAAATTAGTATCTACATTGAAAAGTATTTGGTATTTGTCAGATAATTGGAAATGAAAAAGCGCATAACGTGCATCTCTTTTTTAAACATTCATATAAAAAATATCTAAACCTTTTGGTTTATTATTCAATAATAAACCATTGTAATCGCTCTTGAAAAAAAAATTCTATCCACCCCCCCCCCCCCCTGAAAATTTCATGGTTTACGTTTCAAAGGGTGTAGAATCCGAATCTGCAATAAAAAATTTTCCGTCCGTCCGCCGTAAGCACGATTTCTCCCAAACGGAGCAAAAAATCTGAAATTTTCAGGAAAAATCCATGTTGGTCCGACAACGCTCCAATTCTTTAGCCAGCTCTCTCACTTAATTTAAAGTGCCCTTTGAGGGTTGTCAAAGTTTTGTAAAATCCCTAAAAATCTCAAAAAAAGTCAAGGCGGCCTAAATTTGGACTTTTTTGAAGTACTTTCCATGAGGAATCGAATGAGCCCCTCCCCAGGTCTGTAGATCAAACCATTCCCGATCTATGGTCCTATTTATGGTGCCAACATTAGCGTTTTGTGGTTTATTATTGTTTTTGTTTTGATCGCAGTAACCTAGTGATGTAGTGAATGTGGATACTGGAGTGAACTCCTAAAAGGGTTTATAAAGTACACGGTTTGAAGCATTCTGATATGCATGCTCCGTCTTACAAAATTTAAAATTTTCAAATAGAATATTTTTCCATTGTAATCGCTCTTGAAAAAAAAACGCTGCAAATTCTTTCACTGGGGTTTATTATTCAATGAATCATGATTTGAATTTCTACTAAGCATTGGAGTGTGCGTGTTTCACAGGTGATAAAGCGATTATTGAATTTCAGGAGGCACACAAATATGATCAACTGATCAATCCAAACAGGTATTTTGGTTGAGGACCGATTTAAGTGCTCTATGCATATCTCCTGAAATTCAATAATCGCTTCATCACCTGTGAAACACGCACACTCCAAAGCTTAGTAGAAATTCAAATCATGATTCATTGAATAATAAACCCCAGTGAAAGAATTTGCAGCGTTTTGTCAACGCTATGCATAATAAGTTTTAATTCATTCCAATGATCTTTAGTGGAATTTCAATGTAATTTGTTGCACCTAAATTTTATTGTTTCCAAAAATGAACCTTTCTACTTCACTTTTGAACAAATATCCACTATTGTAGTGTCCACTGTAGCCCTTCCAGTCTTCTCAATCCGAAATTGGTATCTAATAGATATGTTTCAGATTAATTTCAACGTGTGTATTTCCAGAACTAACTTTTCTATTTTATTCTTTTTCAATCAGTTCCTACCTGGTGCTCCACCACCAACACTTGAGCCACCTCCGAGCGAAATCATGGGTGCTAGCAATCCTCCTCTGCCTCCTGCCGTTTCCACCGTCATTGTGCTCAAGCTTCCAAAGAACTGGAAAATATCTTTAGACAAAGACCGCAGGGTATCGTACTATTACCACACCATAACCAGGCATACTCAATGGACATTCCCCAGTCCGGAAGATGTGAGTGATAGACATTTGAAATACGCCATTTATTTCTGTTTGTGTTCTGTCGAAAATTACCGTGAGCTTTACACTACTTGATCTAACTTCAATTTAACCTTTCTACTTCATAATGCTTGATTAAATAACCTCTGATAACCTTCTGGGACGTATACAGATATAAATAAAACTATCATAGATGATGTTATCTTGAAATATTTGGCAATTATTTCTTCAATCTTATACCTCTTGCATTGAACTAATTTCGTCTATGTTCTAGGCTGCTGCTGAAGAAGCCAAGTGCATTGGTTTGAAATCCTCAACTAAATCGTCTCATGACGAATCTGACGATTCAGAAGAAGAAGAAGAGGAATCCGAGAGTGAAGAAGAAGAGAGTTCATCCGACGAATATGAGGAGAAAGTGAGTTTTTCTAGCTTCTTTTAATTTTTGATCAATATTAAATATTAAATATCTTATTAATTTTCAATTTGTGATGCGTATGGATAGTTCCCCTTCTCGGTTCTTGAAACTGCTTAGCCTGAGTTAAACCTAAAATTCGATAGCTTCAAGGGTTTTGCGGGATAGTAGCCTCAATCCTTGGGAGGGGCAACTACATCATTCCACCGCCTCCTTGTCACTTACATTTGATCGTTTTTGCGTGCACAACTCATTTTACGTTCTATTTAAGTTTTTCTTTATTTAACGAGCACTTTCAATCAAAATTCCTACTCTAGTGCATCAGCTTATATACATGCATTTCTAACACTGCATACAATAGTGAACGTATGATTCCAATGATTTTTGTTTCTTGAAATATGTCATTCAAGTACTTTTTGTGTGACTACATCAAGTTACACGAGGTCCGAAAGTAATGAGAATGATTGTTTAAGAGGCAGTTACTGAAAAGAGTACAAATCTAATTGATCCCCTCCGAATTAACACCCTTCAGAACTAGTGCACCTGTTTTAGCACGGTTTTTTTATTCATCGTTCAACCCATTCTTCACAGCACCCTGGATGTTGAGAACAGTTACAAAATGTTTTCCCCTGAGATGGCTTTTTATTTTAGTCAACTAAAAGGTACCACTGGGAGCAATTAGGACTAGACGTTAAATTCTGGGACAGCGCTACTACGCCGACCTCTGCAGGGAGCGCTGGAGGTTCGCATGTTATCTTGGTAACTATACCATCACCTAGCTACCACCATCACCTTATCTTTTCGCTGCTGGTAGTTGGAGCGCGAAATTAGAAAACAAGCTAGGGTGCCGGGTAAAACTTTAGATTTACGAAATAGTACACAGCAGGGTGAATTTTCAACTGGGGGAATAGTTCCCAAAACGCAATCTAACTGGGGGGAATTTTTGGCATCTAACTGGGGGAAGGTTTTGGGAAACCAGCGATTGAACTGGGGGAATGACAAAATCTGGAAAATTGCTAATATTGAAGAGGTTAATCACTTTATTAAACACAGAAAAATGGTACTGTCATCCCAACCTCTGAGTTAAATCACGAACATCGTCAACATCGGTCAAATTACGAACGACCTAGATACTTATTCTTCGATTTGGGGGTTCCAGACGTCCACTTTGTACCGGGTGGCTGATTACATCCCCACAAGTATTGTTTTACGTCAACCTGCTCCTGGTACCCATTCCAACTGATCTATACTTTACTAGAAGGATTGATGTAGGATTTTTTGTTTGTTTTTGAGATGCGAGCGAAGCGAGCATCCAGACCAGCAAACTGATAAGATTCCCAAGCGATAAAGTTCCCAGTTCAATTGCAAGACCTTTGCCCAGTTTGATTGCCTTCCTTAACAGCACCGGCTCCCCGATTCCCCCAGATCGATTACCATCCACAGTAGCACAGAAAGAGATTAGGAAAACAGCAGCACAGAAAGAGAGTAGGAAAACAGCAGGTAAAAGATAACGTGATGGCGATAGCTAGGTGATGGTATAGCAACCAAGATACAGATAAGATGAGAACCTCCAGCGCTCCCCGCAGAGGTCGGGGTAGTAGCGCTGTCCCAGAATTTGACGTCTTGTGCAGTTAGGGCTTTAAGAGGGCTGAGGAAGAGTTGGAATGTTTTTATCATTGACTTTTTAGCTGGTTTCCATCAAGCCACGATTCTTCGAACGCTATCTTATCCAGAGTTTGTTTTCTTTGATATTTACCCTACAAAACTATAATTTGGAATGTTGGATCCGGTTATAAAATGTTGGTTCTGTATTAGCTGAGTGATTCCAACTAGATCAGTCGAGTAAACTAAATCTCAACTATCCTCCTAGAATGCTGAAATTCCAAAGAGAGCCTCCCTTAAACAGAAGGGGATGAATTCAGGCTAGTGGAACCCTTCAAGTGAGCCGTGTTTCTTGATTCATCTTTAGAAACCTCTTACTATAGAAACCTCTATAGTTCACTCCAGAAATAGATTTTATGGCCATGGCTATTGCACATTTCTTTTTGTCACCGCTATTTCGTTAGTTCAATCTACCCAAGAATGCTCTAGGTTCCCATACAACCATCGGGATCGTGCGTTTTGATGTCCTGTTTGGAGTTGGTGCTTTTTTCATCCCGAAAATTTTTGTTTGTTGGTTGCCGTCCTTCATTTTTGCTCTGTAAGTGTAGAATCATATTTTTAATTACGGTATAAAACATCAAAACATTGAAAAAGAAAAACGGATAAAAAATAATCAATGAACCAGGCAGAGATTGAACCACAGACCTCAGAAGTTGCTAGTACTATGTAGATTTTAGTGGGCTTGACTAACCTAACTTGGCATGTAGCCACGACACTTAATTCAGTCGGCAGTAAAAAACGTGCTCATTCTGCTCAACCATCATCGATGAGCACCATTTCTCAAACGTTCAAGCACCTTCCGGTAAAAATATGGTTAAAAACTGTTTATGAACAACATCAATTTGTGTGATCGAAGCGTCTGTGACGAGAGAATTGAACAGCATTACCAAAACCTACAGAACTGCTAGGACGCATGGAGACAGGTGCATTAGTTCTCAAAAGATGTTATTTCAAAGGGAAAGAACTCGATATGCACATTTTTTCAATAAAACTGTGTTTTACACAATCACTCTCATTACTTCGAGACGGAATTATACCTATTATATGACTTAAATTTAATTTTAACTTATAGAAAAATCAAGAATCGTTTGAAAATATTCCCAAACTAATCTCAATGGGAAATACATTACATTTTTTCTAAAAGGCTGCAGTGCCTTCTGCAGTTCCTGCGCTGTAACACTAACAAATTACGAAATTTAAAGAGGTTTTTTGATTTATCAATTTTGAATATCAGCAATAACGCTTATGAGTGTTGCTTTTCTTCCAATTAGGAGGACGAGGAAGACGATGAAGATTACGACGACCATCTGCTGGCTGAAGCAAGACGGAAAGCTCAGGAGGAGACCTTGCCAACTCAAACTGCCGTAGCGGAAACTCGGCTTGGGGAAGATCCTTCAATGGAGATAAATTCGACTGATACTAATCCCTTAACTGATCCCTCTGAACCTGCTCTCAAGAAGAAACGAGAGGGCCTGGTCACCGTTAATATTATAAGTGTAAGTTATGCTCTTATGATTGAACAACTAGTAAAATTTTAGACCAGATTGTTAGGTGTGTCCACGTTATGCAGGATGAGATTGGTGAGCCTCGTAGGATTGGGAGAGGTGAACAAGTGTAATTTTTGAAGAAGGTAACCTGAACAAACCCAAATCCCGAACTGACTCGTGTCAGTCCAATTCAAAGATTGAAAATCTCTCTCAGTCGGGTCGCAGAAGGGTGTTTTGCATTTATCTAAATTGCATTGCCTAGTTTTGATGTTTTCCTGCACTATTTTCAGCATTCTTTTTAGTCTACATCAGTGAATGTTAGGAGTCTCCAGAAGCAAGAGGACGAAATGTAATTGCTAGGAACTAGTGACAAGTGAAAATATATGGTGTATACTTAAATACAAAACTTAGCTGAAGTAAACACCTAAGACACATTGTGAATAAATGTTAAAGAAGCCCTTACGTGTGACAAGCGTATATGTTGGAAATTATGGCGACCGACACCATGGATGGTCCTGAGGGTATACACCGCTATTGTTGGATTCGTCATAACAGTGTTGCGTTGTATGGTGACATAAGACTAATCAGGTGGGAGCACATCAAACTTTCACCTGTACCCAACGACTGCCCTCTATAACCATCACTGGAGCGATGCATGCATAGGAGTCATTCTGGGTTATCTCCCATAGAAATGTTTATAAAAGGAGGACCACCCTGAGGTTGAGTTGACCTATGTTGGTGAATATCTAGGTGTATACTTACATAGAAAACTCACCTGAAATAAACCACCTTTGCCATATTGGGAATAGATGTAAAGGAGTTGTGCCAATGTTACATGTGGGAAATTATGGAGACCTCAACTATGGATGGTCATGTGGATATGTACCGCTATTGTTAGATTCGTCATAATAGTGTTGCGTTGTATGGTGACATAGGGCTAGTCTGGTGGGAGCCCAACAAACTGTCACCAGTACCCTACGACTGCCCCATCACTGGAGCGATGCATGGTACTCCCTCTGCAATTATAGGAGTCATTCTGGGTTATCTCCCATAGACATTTTTATAAAAGGAGAGGATGACCTCCCTGAGGTTGACATAGAATGGCCCCTGGCGGATAGCTCCACCAAGATCATATTAATACACTGGAATTGAGGCATGAACCACTCCTCGACATGTGGGCGATATAATGCCCAAAACTCTCACCCAACCCCAACTCTTTACGTCAATCATTACGAGAGAGGGGATGTGGGGTAACAAATTCTGCTGTAACAACATCATCTGGTCCACAGATGGGTCATTGAAGTAGAAACTGGTGCAGGAATACATGGGTCCGAATCCAGGTGGAATGTTTCCATTCCACTAGGGAACACACCTCTGTATTCCAAGCAGAAATGATGGCAATTGAGGCAACAGCTGCTGATAGCATTAGGAGGGTCCACAAGCGAGCCCAAGTCTGCATCTTCTCTGACAGCCTAGAATCAATAAGAGCACTAACGGCTCCTACCATCTCATCGGGAGTGGTGCGGTGCTGGATGCTCTTAACAACCTAGTCAAACAGCCGTGTTCGCCTGGAAAGTTGTGGGGGAATAGAAGTATAACTGGTAACGAGAAGGCTGACGAGCTTGCTAGGAGGGGCTCCCAAACCCCCTTCATAAGGCGTGAGCCAGTAGAACTTCAGAAGAACCATCAACCCATGGGTCAACCAATAAACCAGAAGAAGATGGTCCACAGTGAACTCGTTATGACCGAACCCAACACCCGAATTACTGTTGGACTATTAAGAAAAAAACTGTTGGAATCAAAAATCAATGGTCCATGTTATAACCAGCTTTGCACCGTATGATTTCATCTACAAGTATACAGCCCACACAAACTTCAACCCTGTATAGACTATGTGAGGAGACTGATGAGACATCATTCCAAATTAGCTCTGCACTCACCCATTGCAGTTTGCACAAACCCTAATGTGTTCCATTCAAAGAGAACAATTAATCTCGGGCCTCATACTCCTCACCTGGGGGCTGAGTCTCTTCAATTAAACGAAGAATTCTGAGAAAATTACAAAAAAACCAACAGGCTTCTGTGCTCGGGCGAGAAAACCCACGCCTAGACTTTTCTTACATCTACCTGACTGGCTTGATCGACCTATTTCAGCATAGTGTGGACGGAGATTTACACTTATGCTTTGTCGCTACCAAAAAAGAAAAGTTCTGTTCTTGCAAGGAATTTGTTTATTTATTTATTTATTTTTACCCTACGCCATTAAGTCGTTGGCTCTTCAGCCATAAGACCTCGAGCAGCCCAATATAGTCTTGAAATCTTCGACCAGTTGGTCTCGTCAGGTTGAAATGTCAATCTCACGCCCCTGAGTTGTGGACACTCAAATAACTGCTCTGTTGTCATATACGAGCTGAAAGAGCAGTGTGGGCTTCCCTTAACACATATTCTGTGAAGATGGGCGTTCAGGTAATTGTGCCCTGTTAGGTGACGAAACCCTGCCACAGACTCCCTTCTTGTGAGGTGCTGTGGAACGCGGTTCTCAGCCTCGAGCTAAACTCTTTGGGGTTCGATACGCAACCGTTGCGTTAGGCATTTCCATCTGGGAGCCCTGCTTGGCCAGTGCATCAGCACGCTCGTTACCCCAGATGCCACAGCGTGAGGGAATCCATTGCACTGCACTAACGATGCCCCTCATGCTCACCTCCTCGATAATCCTTCTCCCCTCAAAAACATCGTGCGATTCCGTCTCTGAGTTAGAGGTGAGGGCCTGAGAGTCAATCAGAATGGAGTAAACGATCCTCTAAAATCAAAATTTCCGCTTGCCTTTGGCGATGTAGAGCTTGTTAATCAAGTTTTGTCCCTATCTGATGTACGTCTGTCTGTGGTAAATCCTTGTTAATATAGTTCTGGGCATGACCCATTTCAGTTCGATTTTGATTACATTTTCAGGGATTAAGGGGGATTCCTTCTAGATGGTTCTATAGAATTCCATTGCCTTTGTATTGGGCCAACGTGAATGTCTTATAATGTTGATTTCTCACGATCCATCAGTCCAATTTCGTTTAATCACGAAAGACGTAGTTTGGATCTGAAGTCATTTTTTGGAACACCCCAAAACCCATGTGGGCACAGAGCAATTAGTATTTTTGCTATAATCACATTTCTAAGATGAAAAATTGAATGCTTTGCTTTCATTGGTGCTCACCATTATTAGGAATAGAGAATAAGAAATATTTATTACCAAGATCAAGACGTACTCAAACTCTTGCAAACTAGAAATTAGAGTAATTAAGATATTAGTGCACAGTTTTTAACATATAACCATGTTTCTGTTCTAAGTTGTCTCAGAGCGAACCAAGGGTTTTTGTTCCTGGCTTTTCAGTCATTATAGTGATTATGCTGTATTAGATTATCAAAAATATCAGTAAAAATTCTTGTATTACAGCCTAGAGACGAAGATGAAGACTACAGAAAAGGAATCAAGAAATCTAAAATTAAGGAGACGAAGATGAAATTAGCAAGGCAGAAAGCTAGAGCAAAAGCAAAAGCTGCCGCAGCCTCGATGACAGGTTAGTTTTTCTTAATGAACCACTGTACTAGTCTTTTCAAGGAGCGATGAGGAGGAAAGGAAGCATGAATAATGACAAAATATGTACTAATTTGAAATTTGATTAACATTTCATCAATGAAGAGTAGTAAATTCATTCAAACAACATTGCAATTAGCCATGTACATACAAAATATAAAATAAAAAATTGCTGCGTGATTCAATAATAATTCTAATAAAACTCTAAACAGGATCGTTATTCAAAGTAGAAGTAGATAGATATCCTTATAGTGGTCCATGTTTATTAGTCGTAACGTAAATCTCATAATAATGTAACGTAACGTTAATAACGTACATTCTCTAAACTCTGCGCCTTCAAAAAAGCTTCATTCACATATTTCAGACAGCAGATCGAATTAGCCGCAAGAGTCCCCAGGTGATCAGTGTGCATACAAACCTAATAATTATTTTGTGTCTCTTAGGAGCTCCATTTCTAATATCCTCAAAGTATTTCGATTAGGAAAGATTTGACATAACCAAAACGAATACTAGGCATTCACCAACTGAAAATCAATGAAATAAAATGAAGTTCCTACCTGAACTTAGCTATTCTGTGAATATATCATGAAATGCTGTACCTAATATACTATGTTCCTCGTTAAGAGAATCCCATGGCAATTATATCGATTTGTTAAGATTGTCACAATTTACTAGGCGATTTTTACTATGTTGAAACCTATTCAAATTCGTCTTTTCGTTATTGGTTTATTATTGAATAATAAACCATTGTAATCGCTCTTGAAAAAAATGTCTAACCCCCCCCCCTGAAAATGTCATGGTTCACGTTTCAAAGGGTGTAGAATCCAAATCTGCAATAAAAAATTTTCCGTCCGTACGCCGTACGCACGTTTTCTCCCAAACGGCTGGAGCAAACAATCTGAAATTTTCGAGGAAAATCCATATTGGTCCGACAACAATTCTTTAGCCTCTCTCACTTAATTTAAAGTGCCACTTAACGGTTGTCAACGTTTTGTAAAATCCCTAAAAACTTCAAAAAAAATCAAGGCGGAGCATGCATATCAGAATGCTTCAAGCCGTGTATTGGCTATAAACCCTTTTAGGAGTTCTCTCCAGTATCCACATTCACTACATCACAAGGTTACTGCGATCAAAACAAAACAAAAAAAAAAAAAAAAAACGCTGCTGTTTTTGTTTTGATCGCAGTAACCTAGTGATGTACTGAATGTGGATGCAATGTTGACTGCATAAAGCGGGCCATACATTGGGATTGGTTTGAGCTATGGACCTGGGGAGGGGCTCATTCGATTCCTCATGGAAAGTTCTTCAAAAAAGTCCAAATTTAGGCCGCCTTGACTCTTTTTAGGGTTTTAGGGATTTTACAAAACTTCGACAACCCTTAAAGGGCACTTTAAATTAAGTGAGAGAGCTGGCTAAAGAATTGGGGCGTTGTCGGACTAATAAACCCCAGTGAAAGAATTTGCAGCGTTTTTTATGCAAGTTTTATTAACTTTTGGTCCATAAGTTTCTGGGAGAAGCTGTTGACGGACGGATTTCCTTTCTTAAATTTTCTAAGCTCAACAAAGATCAACAAATTTTGAGGGGGGGTTGAATGGTTTAATGGTCCTAAAATGTGCGTTCCACAAGGGGGAAAATGTTCTCTAATTTTATAAGTAACTACCTTCTTACTGTCTCTAATAATGCTAACTCAATCCTTCGTTCTGCAGGTAAAAGTAAAAAGAAAGCCAAGACTTGTGAAGCGGATACGTCTTCTGGTCCATCGCGGAAAATCAAGGACAAGTTCCGTGTTCAGATGGCTAATTTCATTGTTACTCTGCTGAATCCTTATCGAAAGGCTGATTGCAAAATCGGACGCATTTCCAATACTGAGGATTTCAAACATCTAGCTAGAAAAGTAAGTTCCCCTATTCAGAAATCTATCTCTACTCATCCAGTTCATATACTTGTTTTTACTTTCCTAATCAACGACGAATTTAAGCACTAATTTTCTCTATTTTATTGAGGAAAAATTGAATCATAGATAATAACGGCACCGGTAGTGGCCACTGCTCCAGTAGTGGCCATTTTAAAGTTTATAAAGAAATTTTTACTTTTTACTGGATAGAATCAATTTTGTTAATCTGGAATTGAATTTAATGATATTAAACACTTAAGGAGGGCAAAATGTCAAGTGGCAACTACTGAGACCTGCACGTGGCCACTACTGGAAATTTCATAATTTGATGTGGCCACTACTAGATCAAAATAAAGGTGTGAGAAAAAATTAAGAAAAAATTGTTCTTTTGATAGTTTTAGGCAATGGATATGTTTATTCTAAATGATCCTGAAGAAAGTCAGTACTACTGTTTGAAAAAATTCTTAACTGTGGCCACTACCGGTACCGTTAGCTTAACGAGTATATTTGTGCAAAAGAATTTGTACTTTTTGTATTTTTTTAGTGGATTTCACAAAGTTGAAGAATTGCTGTAGATGTAATGTGTAAATAACAGTGCTTACCAAATAATAAACTATCGTTCCTTGGTGGGAATGTTTCTTATCATACAGTGTGTTTTGACATCGTTACAGTGTGTTTTCACTCAATTGAGTGAGGAAGTGGAAGAAGATACGTCAGGGATTGTGATGTTTACTGTCTTTTGAAACTAAGAGGGATTTAATTTATTATTGTTTCGCATTATTTCGGGTCCTACTGACTGCGCCAAGTGTTCGCCAACCCAATAAATAACTCTGAACTGTGGTCCTAGCTAAGCAGACAGCTAAGGGGACGTTCCCGTTTAGTTGTAACAGCGTTACTGGTTGAGCTCTGAAGACGATTTAATCAAACCTATTCGACTGTGGTTATTAGAGGATTTTTCCTCCCCACGGTCGGCAACTGTACTTTGCAATTACGCGGTTGATACTAGCAAACCTAGCGGTAGTCGAGTGACCTAGACCTTACGCAACGGGAACGCACTGGAACTCAGGGCTCAAAGCAGTGTGGAAGTGGAACTGGGCCCGGGCCGTGTGGTCTCAAGGAAGATTTCACTGATAACAGTGTTATAGAGTTAGCAACTCTTTCAGGAGATTCTTTGGCAAAGAGGGCAATGACGGTTTTGAGCACATTCTATCGGGATTTCATCCAACCATCAATCTTCTTTCCGCTCTCTCTGGAGCTTGAATTTGAATGGAGAACTGGGAGAACATTGTCACACAGATGTTTGTAGCAAATTAATTGAGGAAAAACGATACTATTCACAAGGAATTGACAGGGAAGGTGGGTGGACGAAATGGTTGGGCAAAATCCCGCTAGAGTGCATTTGGAACCGTCATTGCCCTCTTTGCCTGAGAATCTCCTGACTCTTTCAACCTCCAATCAATCGTCTCTGCTTTTTTCAATTTTTATTCAGTACTATTTATTAATAAGCAATGTTTATGATGGAAGCCGAATTGATCGGTTTATATTGCGGCGATCTGATTGACAACAACAACCTCAAAACTGCTTTCGAATGCTACCTGTTAGCCACTGGTGATCGAAATTTACCCGGATCAATGAGGAAAGTTGGTTATTATTCTGTAGTGCATACAGTTTTCTCTGCAATTTTGCATTTATCTCTACATTTGTAGTACATTCATGTAAGGAAATCAAATGTACATAAGGAAATACATGTACGAGTATCGTAGAGTACAGGTTGTACTGAGTACAGTAGAATGCCGATAGATGCCAACAGTAGCACCCGTTATCAGAATCAATACTAAACGTAATATAAAAATTGAAAACCAACTAATTTTTCAATAAAAACGTGTTTTTTTTGGGGGGACAATACAGATGCGAGTGACAATTGCCAATTGACAATTGCCGTGTCGACGCTAAGTTGACGTTGATGCAACCTAATCTGATTGAGATGTTTGATAAGCATAATTTATAACTCAAGTAAACTTCGCTTACGGAAAATGGCGGCCAAATCAAAACGTGGATGTCAGGTTATGATAAGGACCGTTGACGACGGGGGGAGACACCGTAAGGAGACCACGTGACCTCTTGAAAAGTTAGCATCTGCCTTTCGTTTCCCTAGGTTTGCGTTCAACACCGCTTGCCACTGTGGGGAGGAAAAACTCTCTATTCTCTCTAAACATAACAAGGCTCTCTTTTGAAAGTTGTGTTTAAAAAGGGGACTCTACATTATATTATCAGTGTGGGATACTACCAGTAAATATAGAGTCTTTGGGTAGTAAAATAATTAATAATTCGTTTATTCACAATATAGATGATGTTTGGAACATTGCAGCATGGATTTTAAGTAACACACTCGCATATTCTGTTTTAGTTAACACACTTCGTCATGGTGAAAGAACTCCGACACATCGCATCAATCGAAGATTTGCAATGCAACGACAACGTTAAACATAAAGCCAGAGACTTCATTAGGAAATATATGTCCAAATTTGGAGCAGTGTACAGTCGCTCGCCTGACGACTAATGGGTATCGTGAAATCCATCGTTCTTGGATATTTTTATGTACCATTCGAACGGTACTGTATTTTATCCAACTTTCCGGTCATGTACAAAATTATTTGTGTAAATTCGTTTGTATAAACTTATGAAGCGCAAGGATTAATTTAATAAATTTGTTCTTTTTTACATTGCGAGTGGCTATTTGTCTTATTTCGTTGAATAGTGGCTTTTGTATCTAAACTAATTTTACTATTGTATGAAATGAAATTACCTATTACGTTGGAGTACCTTTTCCATGGAGTCTTTTCGTTTGTGAATGGCATGTATCATAAGTAGATTAATTAATGTTGGTGATCATCATTATCTCGCAATTTTACATTTCAAGGAATAACGGTAGATAATTTATTTCAGACTACTTGGTATTATTTTCATACTGTTCGGATGGCTGGTTTGTTATCGGCTGTCTGAACTGCATTTTTTCTCTGTACCCCTAATAAGTACCTATTATTAAGTACCAACTGAAGCCAGTTATAATAAAAGTGATATTTGTCAGTCGTACTACCGATTGCCTTTTATTATAAAGAAAAATCCATCCTTCCCTTCTTCCTCTCATAATGATACAAATCCTGCATCATTTTATCTACGAGGCGATCAAAATATTTCTGACTATCATTCAAGCAACTTTAAAACCTGACTTTCAAAGTATAATTTTCTCGTTGATAAAATGGGATTTTTCGGACTTCAATATTTAGCATTTTCCAGTTGAATTAAACCTTTTTCGAACAATTAAACCTTTGTCCTATATTCCACCGGATTTATCATCGGCGAGTATGGTGAAAACGCTGCAAATTCTTTCAGTGGGGTTTATTATTCATTTGTCTTGCATTCATGCGTTCATGATTTCAGGTGATAGAGCGATATTGAATTTCAGGAGATATGCATAGAGCACATAAATCTGTTCTCAACCAAAATACCTATTAGGATTGATCAGTTGATCGTATTTGTGTGCCTCCTGAAATTCAATAATCGCTTTATCACCTGTGAAACACGCACACTCCAAAGCTTCGTAGAAATTCAAATCATGAATGCAAGCCAAATGAATAATAAACAACATTTTAAAAGTTGAGAATTTTAGTCTAGTTGGGTGGAGCTACCCTCGGCAACGTTGCTTTTGCTAACAGAAGGGGTTAATCCTTTCAAAAGAGAATTCTCGGATGATTCTTTCTTAGATCTGTGAACGATCATAAAATGTGGTCCAGAGCTATCACACGTGTTACCAGAGCTGGTAGCGACGAAGAAGATGATGCGGAAGATGACGATATCATCATGGATTGTTTTTAGTGTTTTGAACTGACAGGAATGCTCCATTTTCTTAGCAGAAATTGGACTGATGACGGCGCAATGGATTCAAAACCACCTTTCTTATTCGAATCTATTCAATTTTATCGGGCCCACCCTGTTAGTGGAAAATCAAAGATGATCATTACAGTAACAAAGATTACGAGATGAAGCATACAAAGTGCCAAAAAGTTGCTGCCAACCTTTCTTTGGCAGTGATTTCCTGTCAAAGATGGGTGTCAACTTTGCTTATTTCAGGTGAAACGAAATCAAGCTGTCAAATAGTTCATGAGATCCTCATGGTGAGACTGCCTCAGTTCCCAGACCGATGACATATGGGAGCTACTGCATCTATCTTGGAGCCACTTTTTGCGCCAAGACCTTTTTTTTGGGAATAGGTGTTTTTTCAGGGAATAGCGCACAACGTTTCCTGTGAAGCATGATGGAAAACTGTTCGCCTGCAGTCCTGACTCAAGGCCGCCTACATTCCACAATTCGCGACCGACAGTCCGCTTGCAGGCACTGGACGTACAGTGTATGCCTTCTTCAGGCAAGCATCTTTACTTTAATACGTCCGCCTGTATGCCGTTGACTGATAGTGTATATTGCTCTGCAATTTTGGTCTGACGGTCGCCTGTTGAGGCGATGGACTGCAGGCAATCGCATGGTGTATGGGGAACTTTAGGTGTAGGGAATATCCATTAAACCTATTTCAGCTTAACTCTCCAACCTGCGGTAGGTGGTGGACTTGACAGCTGCCAATCACATGGTTTTCCGCCTCCGCAGTACGCATCATACTGCATCCAAGTGACTCCAACTGTACTCTGTGCTGATCCATGGAGGAAGAGTCACTTCGGAGACAGCAACAACATGGAAGAGAAGGACAAGAAAGCCATGCAAGTCATAATGAGATGATTATGGATATTACAAATCTGATAAGATAAGATTGTTTATGTCCGGTGAGCTTGTCATTCTTCCTAATCATGTTCATGACCGCTTTTCGCGTTGTATTAAATTCATTTTGTAATGTTGAACGATGAATCGTGACGAAAAGATTTGGAAATACGTTGAATTGCTCAATTTCATCGTAACGTTATTATGTGCCGGCACCGGTCACCTTCCTCGCGTAAGTCAATACCTGCTCGAAATTTACAAACAGTGGAAACTGTGCAGATATCGTGCTTTGGGTATCCCTCACTTATTGCTGGAAAAATTCATTTTGTCGCTGTGTGAAAAAAATGAAGAACTTGAAAGCAGACTACTAGCTTCGGAGACTATCATTCATAACAACCTCCTTCCTGCTACATGTTATTCTGGAGCCGTAACATTTTCACGTGGAATTAAGAAAGTCAGGAGGCGTTTTAGATTCTTCAAAAGTGATTTAATACCACCTAATGTTCTCCTCCTATCGTCGGAAGCTCTCTTCAACGTCAGAAATCCTCTAGTTACAAATAAATTTAGAACACTTAATCCGAATTCCCCTGTCACCTTCAAAATAAATGTCGTGGACTCTCACGAATATCCAGAAGCCAAAAAACTGGTGGTGTCTCGTTTGTTGAGCAGCTCGATAACGTGGAAAAGTGGCCGTGCTAAAAGAGCTTTACAGGCGTTTTTAAAAACTCCGCGGTTTTTAAAAAAACATGATTTAGTGACAGTCGATTTATCGGAACAAGGCGGGGAATGGAGTGCGTTTGACGGGAAAGATCCGTTGCGGTTTAGAGTTCACAGCTTGGAAGCTGAAGGTATGTTTAAATATGTAAATTATTTTAATTTATTTTCAGGTATATGGCTAATTGAAAGAAGAAAAATATTTAAAAAATGAGTACTCAACACCAGAGCTGTTCACGTTTGTGTTGAATTTTTACTGATCAGCTTTGAATTACCTCATTGTGTCAAGAAAAATCACAGCCAGTTTACTGTAAGAGAGACACCTGTCAAGTTTCCGTAGAGAGCGTCATTGTAGTGGACTATCACTAGTAATAACTTTCTGAGATCAGCTGCCTGGTTTTGATATCTGCTTGTAAAATCTGACCTTCTATAGGTAAGTTGGGTGTCATACTTGAGGAAGGGTGGTTGGGTGGAATGCAGAGACAGTGGAGCTGGATTCATTTGTATGCAGATCTGTCGAACTGTGGAATGCGTACTTCCTTCTAATTGACTGTAGATATACTGGGGAGAGGGGCTAATGATGAGTAAGCTACAATAGCTAGTACTCACGGTGGCCGCATTCTCCGTCATGATGCGGTTGCCAAGCAGATAGCAGGTGCATTGTCATCCAGTGGCTGGGATGTGGAGAGAGAGAGGCTGTATCATAAGCCAAGTGACCAGGGCAAGAAGCCAGATATCGTTGCCATTAAGCCCGATGGGTTTGCCATAATCCTGGATGTCCAAGTTGTCAGTGACAGCGTGGGCATGGAGCAGACCTGGAGGGCTAAGTTAAGCAAATATGATAGGAAAGACCTGCGGCAAGCGGTATCTGAGCTGAAAGGAGTGGCGCCTAACAACATCAAGGTTATGGCTGCAACCGTGTCATGGCGCGGAGTGATAGATAGATAGACTATCTATCTATCTATCAGTTGGCATAAAAATAAGTGTGCTTTTCGAACTCTCTTATTGGAAAATCTCTCAGGCCCCCCCTCAATTCAAACTGAAAATCCTCTGAAATTCTGACATTAGCAACATCAGTTTTGAAGCATGTGCTCCTGGTTGCATTGTATGGATGCACCCCTTCAAACTGTATTTTCCTTGAACTTCAAAGGAGACGTTAATGAGCTGAGCGATTGATGCAACCCCTCAAGGAAAAGTAAATGAACAGTTGCCTCCTTGTCGTCTGAATTTGATGTAAGTGAACGATTTTCCAAAAACAGTGAAATCCTAGTGGCTGGGAAGCGTCGTCGAACTCAGAGCGATGCCCCTCCATCTTATTTATACTCAAATTCTTGTTGAGAGGATGCCACGATCACTATTGCTTATTGATGAGATTCTTGAGATGACCTTGATTACTTACCAATAATTTTCAAGCTGTTCACATCTTATGCTAAGAAAATGAGTTTTAGACGAAAGAAGCAATCTTCTATCAAGATAGCTTGGTATCATGCCCATGGTATTACATGGGAAATCTTATCTATGTTGGAAGGTTATGTACCTTAACTCGGATTTCCAGTGAGACAAAATACTTCCTACTTCCATTCAATGTTATTGATTGATTTTAAGGAGTTTCCGCGACTGATGAAGATGGCTTTGACAACGTATTCGTCGTGACCAGCTCGACAACTGTGTATGAGGTTGAAGGCACCTTTACTTTCGCTCCCCCTAGTCATTTGAAAAGGTTTTTTCCTGCCGATGTTGGGTCAACCTACTCCGCAGTACCGCCTGGAATGGAAATCTATTTTGAAAAGATTCTATCCTGGATTCGTCCCTTTCTTCACGATGTCAGAAATGGTAAGTAAATTGGATGGTATGTACCCTATGAATGGGCAACAATATTTCTCATGATATGGGTGGTGATGGTATTGTGGAATAAAACATTTCTTATGGAAACAAAAATAGCGTGGCTAAAAGCCGCAGACTCTGAACAGTAAGCATCCAGGGATCCAGGGGCTTGCCCCCTGGCGAGTTTCTTAAGTCTTCACAGCAAATCCAAATCGTTTAAAGTATTATTCTTCCTTTCTTGAGTTTTCCTATTGATGTGCTTACTTCAGCAGCTATCCTTCAATTTCAGATCTTCAGCCCATCTTCATCCTGAATGGACCTAGCGGGTGTGGCAAAACTCTTCTTCTATCGGTCGTTAGTGAATTCGCTGGACTTAGTTTTCATAGCGTCGACTCGTATGATCTCGTTGCCAACGTTCAGTCCCAGATCGCTGCAGCGTCGAAGGGTCTGGCGAAACTGATAGAAAACAACGCCCCGTGTATTGTCGAGCTATTTAATAGTGAGGTAAGTGATTAAGTGTTCAAGATATAGCATTGGCAATGACCCTGTACTGATTATAATTGAGAGTTTGATTATTTACAAGAATGCGTTGGGTAAAAAGTTGTTTTGATCTCCCTGTGCTTGATTTGAATCCCTTCTTAAAATGTTAATACTTGAAGTGAAATTTGATATCGAATCTCTTCCTAATATTAGGTGATATCTATAAGAACTGGAGAGCTTTCAAATTTGCTTCGGCCTACTGATTTGGTAGTATACAAAGATTTAATAGTCTAGTGTAGTTCATCGATCAAAGTGTTACATCACCAAACAAAGTGTTTACATCACCAAAAATTGGTCGAATTCGGTGGGAATCTTGAACAATTCAGGGATGAATCGGCACTTGCAAAGTGATTTTGTTGGATATCGAATGAGCGAATAGTGTATGACGAAATTTGGGCAAATTTTTCGTTAATATTTGCTTAGAAATTATACCATTCAAGAACTTACCTCGTTGAAAATAAATGAATGACTTAATCGCTATTCGATTAAGCCCATCTGTTTAACAGAAATATTCCATGAAATGCCCTTCCTCATATGTCTCAACTATATCTTCACGATCGAAAAAATTTTATTTCAAATAATTGACAGCATTCGAGAAATTCAGCGCTGAGTAGATAGGCACTAAGATTCAGAGCTGGATTTAATAGACATATCGATTTGTATTCCTCTTTGGAACTGCCATGCAGTACAAATACATTTGCTGTCACGGTGCATAACTAATAATGACGTTTTGGCTATTCCTTTTTCATCCGGTACCGTTCATATTGGCCCACGTTAAAAATATATCTTTAGAATTTTTCAGCTCTCAAAAATGGGTTAAATTGTTAATTTATTTTGAAAAAACCCCAATTTAATGAATCGTCCGCTACCCTTGAAATGTAAGTCAAGTACTTAAATAAGTATCTAATGACTATACACGAAAATTTTAACAACCTACAAGAGCCTTCTATTTAGGATGTTTTAGCCAATATAACCTCAGTTAGCATTCAACCGAATCCTCTCGAGTGTTTGTATAAAGATTTTTTTTTTTTCCATAATTTTTTATTGCACCAAGTAATAACTTATTAACAATATTATTCTGACTTAAATTCTCTACATAATTATTGGGACTCAAGATCCATTACTCCAGTCCATGTCCTGCTGAGGTTCAGCACATTCACTTCCTACACAAGTTCATGTGGTTTTGTGCGCTTAAGGCGCCTAGTTAGTAGCTTCACAGCTTCTTCGTTGACATGACCTCGTAGTCTGGCTAGATGAGCGGTAGCCCTCTGTTTGATTATTTCGTCTATGCTGTCCACTTGAAGTTCGCGGTGAAGAGCATCATTTCTAAAGTACCAAGGTGCATCAGTGATGCATCGGTGATTCTGAAAACGCTGGATGATCAGTCTATTGGTTGGAGCTGTACAGCCCCACAACTGTGCTCCATACGTCCAAACTGGCTTAAGCACTTGATTGTACAGAAGCAGCTTGTTACCAATGGTCATGGAGGATTGCCTGCCAATAAGCCAGTACATTTTTCTAAGTTTTATCACCAGTTCGGCCTTCTTCTTTTTCACATGTTCTTTCCACCTGAGCTTGGCGTCAAGCGTCATGCCCAGGTATTTGGCTTTATTCGCGTAGGGAATTGCCACGTTGTTGAGGTAAAATGGGATGTAGTTGATTTTCTGGTTGGTGAAATCAACATGCACCGACTTTGCCCCTGAAATTTAACCTTATCCTCCAATGGACGTCCAATGACTGATTTTGGAGATAGATTTGTTGAGTTTGCTGATCGATTCATCATTGCTGTCTCCAAATAAGGATCTAATGACTATACAGTGAAAATTTCGTCAGCAAACAAGAGCCTTAGCTGTGACGTTTAGCCTGGGAACTCTGGTAAATTCATGTGTACAAGGTCTAGGTGTATAAAGATGACACTTATAATCTTTTCTACAATAACATTCGCGAACTGAAAATCGATCTAGGAACAGCCAGAATAAGAATTCCCATCTTCTTGGCAAGTTTATTTATTTATTTATTTCAATAATACGGGCAAGCCCAATACATTAGAGATAAACATTTAACATGGATAAATCACCGCGGCGGGAAAAAAAATAAATCATCGCTTATCTTGGTTTGCAAATTTGTGGAAAAAAAAAGAAAAAAGAGAGAAAGAAAGAACAATTTACTGTTTATAGTCCAAAGTTGGGCACAATTCGCTTAATTGCTTCACCTTCAGGCGGAGAGAGGGCAACGAGGTGTTCTCTGAAAGAAATCGATTTCACGCTATTCATTTAGCAAGCTGTTGGCCTCACGTGGCAGTCTAGACAGAGGGCAGTGGTACATATAGTTTGTCAGCGAGAAGGATGTCCAAAATTGCTGGATTGTGAGGCGGGACGAGGCACCAACCAATTTACCATTTCCAGAAGATGGGGAGAATCGACTCGATTATTCAGGATTTTGTATAAAAATGAAATGTCGGATTGGTATCTTCTTACTAGAGGGGTACAGTTCCGCACTGCCTGTCAATAGCCTCATAGCTTATGAAGTCCATTGGTATATGAAGCTTGAATGCCACGTAACGGAGGAAACGTCGATGGAATCTCTCCAGCTGGTCAGTGTGGCACCTATAGAATGGGCTCCAAATCACAGAAGCGAATTCCATTGTAGGGGAAACTAGGGAAACATAGAGAGAAGTTATAGCAGGGAACTGGGTGAACTTCCTCGTATTCCTTTTGACGAATCCCAAAGCACGCATTGCTCAGGAAGAAATCGATGAGATGTGGTCAGTGAAGGTGAGCTGTGCATCTAGAAGCACCCCAAGATCTCGAGCGGACGTGACTCTTCTCAGTAACGAACCACCGATTGAATATTCATGGACCAATGGATTCACAGAGCGGTGGAAGGAGGTGATGGCACACTTCGAACGGTTTAGAGCTAAACTATTATGTGAGCACCAAACAGACAGTGAATCAAGCGCAGTTTAAAGAACCCGACAGTCCCCATTCGACTCCACAATCCAAAATATTTCCAAGTCATCAGCAAATCAAAGATATTTGACTTTACTTAGCACCATACTCACACTATTGATCACCAACAGAAACAGCGTTGGGCCGACATGTGAACCTTGAGGAACACCAGATGTGGCAAGAAATGGTGTGGATAACGTGTCTTTACACCTGACTATCATCAATCGACCGACCGAATAGCTCTCCAACCACTCCAGAAGATCAGAAGTTGAACCTTACTCAAACACGAGGCTCTTACAATCGCATCGGCTAATCCATCAACTTGCCTCACGATAAAAGATTCAAGGCGGAGGTGAACCGATGAACGTTATTGATCCGCGTCACAGTTCCAGGAACTGCTACAACTATAGTCTGTAGTAGAATGCCCTCCGACCCTGTACTCTAGGTGTCCTTGTATCCAAAAGTACGTGATCACTTAATATTCTATGTATTTTTTTAAATCCCAATTCCTTAGTGTCCAATACTATTTTTTACCGACTTCACTGCAAATAAATTGTTTACAAACCGTTAAATTGAAACAAATCAAATTTTCATAGTGACTGCCTTAACAGATTTTCGCGTCCACTAATCAAGTTTTGCTCTGAATTTCCTTGACCACTTCTGCAACCTTCCGAAACATTTTCTTTCTCTTCTTCCAGGTTTTATCATCAGACGGAGATGGTATCGACAGCCTCCAAATATTCGACATCCTTTCAAAAGCGCTGACATCCGTACCGACCAAGTTTCCCGCTATAGTGGTGTTCTCCACTTCGAATGTTGACAGTTTCAAACATAATTTCATCACTCTAGCTCTTCAGAAGTTGTCGATTGACAGACCCGTTGAAGAGAAAAAGGGTGAACTGTTGGATTGGTTTGCCGCTAAGAATAATATTATCTTGGATTCTAGCTCCAAAGAATTTTTAATGACGCATTCATCCTCCTTATTGCTGGGAGATTTGGAGCGACTGATTTGCTCAAGCTCTAAACCTGTGGACAATAATTATGAAAAGCTCATTTGTTCAACCGCTGAATTAAAATTGGAGTTAGGTAAGTAATTTTTGTAGCATATTCATTAAATATTGTCCATTGTAGCTGTTTGCATTTTGTACTCAATACATGTAACTATAGATCTAGTGTAGTCCAAAATTGTTAGTTCCACCTAACAATACAGGACTTATTATCCTTGAGAAAAGCACTGGCAATGTTGACATTTGACTTCCTGGATACCGAGGTTAATTAATCAAACCTTACTGGGGTTGTAGAAGTTTTCTTGCATAAAACAGCGTCCTTCAATATCTGTTGGTTTCTTTGGTTTACCTGTCAGAGAAGTTTTGCTTCTCCAATTCCATGCCTCATGAATATTCGTTGTTTGATCTTTCTTCAGATAAAATGAGCCTTTCTGCATCGGACAAAGTGGCTACTTCTGAGTGGCAGGATGTGGGAGGTGTTGAGCATATCAAGCGAGAAGTTCTCAACAGCTTGTTGACCAACAAGTTGATGCCCAGCGTGCGACGGACTGGAATATTGCTGCATGGGCCTCCAGGTACTGGAAAAACTTTGCTCGCCAGAACAGTGGCGTCGCAATGTGGACGATCTTTCGTCTCAGTTAAAGGGCCAGAACTGCTGAATATGTACGTGGGGCAGAGTGAGGCCAATGTAAGACAAGGTAAGACGCATGGAGTTAGATTGTGAAAGTATCGTTTTATAGTAATATACATAGTTGTAATAAAATCGTCCAAACGGGAGTAAACAAAAAAAATTTGTTTGAATCTTCATCCGATCTCAAATATCATATTTATACTGCGCAATCTTAATATATATATATTTTAAATGAAACCCCAATTTTTTACCTACTCTAAATTTTTGAAAATTTGATCAATCAAGATGCGCAATTTATTCAGGAAAAAGCCTCAAACTGTTGCGCTAACCCCAAAATTGTCAAATTGTGGATGATTGTGAACTCTAAAGTGTGGCACACGAATTTTCATTTTTTTTTTTAACGCTGATTCACGTGGAGCTATCCGTTTCTTGATTCGGCCCAATGTTTGCGGAATAATGACCTAAAATTGGTTATTTCTCGTCCGTTTTTTTAAAAGTTTTCAGCGGGGATTAGATTAAGAAATGGATGGACCTATGCTTAAACACACGCGTGAAAAAAGATGATTTTTTCGAGAAATAACCAAATTTAGGTCATTATTCCACAAAAAATGAGCCGAATCAAGAAACGGATAGCACCACGTGAATCAGCGTTAAAAAAAAATGAAAATAAAGTTCCAATCATCCCATTTGACAGAACCGATATTAATATTTCATAATGCAGCGCAATCAAACAAATTGATTGAGGGGTCTAATTTTCATGAAATTTTGTAGAATCCGAATCTGCAATAAAATTTGGTTCCCATTTAAAATAAGAAAGTTAGTGTCAGTTGCGCAACCGTTTTTGCGCAGTTGCGGGGGTGCGCAAATATGATAATTGAGATCCTTGGAAAAACTTATGAACATTCAAACAAAAAGTTTTTGTTTACTCCCGTTTGGACGAAAGGTGGGGGGGCAAATTAGGTAGAACAACTTGGGACACCCTGTATATATATTTTTAAAAAACCTACTATTTGATATGGTCAGAAGATGCATAATTTATATGCAGTTTGGCAGATGAGGAAGTGCAGATTAGAGTCCTGCTTGCTTCACCCTCCAAACTCCTGAATAAATCCCACCATCAGAACCGATATTAATATTTCATAATGAGCAGTACATGTGCCAATGCTTTCAAATTGGTAATGTGGAACTTCTTCGCTTGGTGGAACCATTCTAGAACCATTTCAGGCCACTCCAGATAGCAATATTGCTAGATTTCTGATAGGAGAGCTCTTAGTTACTCACTTCCATTTCTCCAAATCATTCTCAGTCCATTTATGCGGTTTTTATTCGATCCTAAATGCCATTCCTGCAATCAAATGAATGCTGTACTGCGATCAAGTGGCGAAAGAGGCCTGAATATCAAAATATCCAAAACCATATGGATGGTGGTGGGCAAGGCAGACTGGGATCGTCAGGACCTGCTCCTAAATGGGGAGGTGGTGGAAAGAGTAAGCCGTTTTAGATACCTGGGACGTTGGTTAGATGAGGACTTGAGCTCTGATTGTGAAATAGTATGCAGAAATGAATTGCCCGCGCTGCATTCGCCTCTTGGAAGCCCATGTTAGCCAACAGATCGTGTGTTAAAATGCAATGTCTGGTCTATCTTACTTTATGGCTGTGAGACCACCTGGACATTGAAAGTGAAGTACATGAACAAGCTGGAGGCATTCGAAATGTGGTGTTATCGTCGCATGCTGAGAATCTCCTGGGTCACACACGACAAATGAGCAAGTGCTTCGAATGATGGGAAAGGAAAGAGAGCTGTTGGCTGGGATCAAGCACCGAAAGGTGGCTTATTTTGAGCATATTGTGAGTGGTCCAAAGTACCAACTTCTCAGGTTGATAATACAGAGGAAGATTGAGGGATGACGATGGATAGGAAGAAAAAATATGTCATGGCTTCGAAATGTTAGGCAGTGGACTGGGTTGAGTGTGGAGGAGTCGTTCCATGGGCTGGCTGACGGGAACACTTTTGGAGAGATGGTTTATTCAATGAGATAGCGATTCGCCTACGCTTGGATGCGAGTATGGCACTGTCAGAAGAAGAATCAAAACTAACATATATCCAAATACCTATTTACGTGTTTTCTTTGTCGAGTGACATTTTAGGGAATTCCACCACTTATCAACCCAAGAACAAGATACAATAAAGTACAGACCACCGATACTGGTTGACACTGGTAGAGGGAGGGGGTTGTCACAAGGGAAGAGGAGTGCTGGAGATTGGAAGTTAGGAATCTCTCACATCTCAGCTCTGATGAGTAAGCACAACGGGGTTGGTAATTTGGTACTGTTCTCATGGGCTCAAGTTTCGTGTTACCGAAATGAAGAAAATGGATATTGATAAAAACGTATATTTTCACAAAAATATAAAGTTACAATATTAAATCGAATTCGATGTTTAGGCCATCATCGGTAACGTAACAATAACTCAAAGTACTGTAAAAAAGGATACACCTTATATACTGGTGGGTGAATCCCATTAGCAGAGAAAATTGAAGGGGCTGGGTGGCTTAGTTGGTTACCATTCCACGAGGATAAGGCAAGCAGTCCTACCACGAAAATCGCAATTGGCACACTTACAATGAGATCTTTAACTCATTATTAACTCATTGTAAGTATAAAAAACAAGGAACAAGATGGTGAATGTTGAAAAGAGACAAAGACGGAAACCTCTTGTCACGAAATCCCTTTGTGTAATATAAACAACCGATCCACCTTCAAGTAAAACTTGTTCTTTTTGAGCGTATAGCATTTCACCTTAATCCTTATTTTCCGATTATATAATTGCTATCCTCAATTCTTCATACCCTTGCCAGATCTTCTTATCTTTAATTGAATGAATCAATTTATCTCGACATCAAACTGGAAAAGAGATGATTTTAGTAGCTTTGACGGGAGGGATTATCCCTGGTATTCAAATCTCTGTATATATATTTTAGAAACTTCCAAAAACTGATATTGAAATATTGGTCTTCCTTGTGTGTATAACCCCAACACCGGATTTCCTACCCACGGACCATGTAGAAGTTCTATGTAGACTATTCATGGTATTAATTTGCTGTCCTTTTAGTTTTTCAGCGAGCCAAAGAAGCTGCTCCGTGCATCATGTTCTTCGATGAGCTCGATTCTCTCGCACCAAATCGTGGCAACAAATCTGACGCTGGGGGTGTTATGGACAGGTATCTACGATGTTTTACCAATATTTTGGATTGTTTTCAATCGCTATCCACCATTACATAATCAATATTACATCATGATCGATTATGAGGCTTATTGTGTAAGACTATGTACACATTACGTTCAATATTTAAAAAAAAAAAAAAGTATTAATACTTGTCCATTTTTCAAGGGTGGTGTCGCAACTACTTGCAGAAATAGATTCCATAGAAGACGAGGATGTATTCATTCTCGGTGCAACGAACCGCCCCGATCTTCTTGATCCGGCATTATTACGTCCTGGAAGGTATGCATTTAGAAAATCACTAACGAACAAAAGGCTATCTTGTTGCACCTACCGAATCTCTAAGGTGATTATGCTTGTGTGATTTTCAGGTTTGACAAAAAGGTGTTCGTTGGCCCTTGTGATGACGTGGAATCCAAGTCCAAGGTTTTGAAAGCTCTCACAAGAAAGTGAGTTTCCTCTTGCCTGATTTGTATAATTATTCGGCTTTCTCCGTTGATGCAGGTGTACATTTGAAGAGAATCGTAGGCCCTACAGCATGTAGCATCCCCCATAAGTTGCTTTTCGCGCCGCTTTCGACACTTTTCATGAAAATTTACCCCCCTTTCCTATCACAATGGACACAATTCACCGCCAGAATCACAAAAAATGATTACGTTGTAAACAAAACCATCTCAAAAATACTGAAGCCCGCATTGGCCATAATAGCCAACTTGAAAAGCTAAAACTAACGCATTGTTATTTCAAAACATCGAACTTCAGGCAAAGGAATTCATTATTGGTGACTATGGAGAGATTGAAACTTCGGAAACCGGTTGTACAGGCTGGGGCAAACCTACTACGTTTTCCTTCATTATTGTGGAGAATCCATTTCAGCGCGATTTTAAATTCTCTTCTATCACGTCTCTAACTTAAAAGTTATTTCGTTGACAGTGTCGAGGCGTGACATTTTTGCTAGGTCATCGCCAGTGGCAGCAATTAGTAAATAGCACTGGGGAGGGGGGGCACTCACTCCAGCAAAGAAGAAAATTACCTGTAAAAAACGCCAATCTGAGGTGTATTTGACGTATGAAATTCACGTTTTCATTGTTGAAATCAGTGCAAATACTGCTTTGAATGACACAACAAACGCACCACAACACAAACCACTTTGACGTCTACAAACCCCGCCTTAAGGTTGAAAATAGCTTGCTATGGCAACTCTGTCATTGTGACTTTGAACACGGACGCCACTGAGAAGTCATGAGGGCTATGGTTAATTGCCCTCGCTCAATTTTGGGATCCCTAATCGTGGTTGTGAGATACGCTTTTCAAGCGTATGGATCATCCTCTCGCCAACTGTGGCATGGAGAAAATCGTATTTAACGGCATTTATCTCATGGAAGGGGCAACCATACCATTCCATCGCCTCACAAACTCTGAAGAATGCAAAATATTGTGTGGAACTGTGCAGGGTTTCGAATCACAATGTTGAATATGAGCCTGACAAAAATACACCACTGTTATGTTTCAGATTCACCATCGCTTCTGACGTGCACGGTGACATCGTGAAGCTTGTACCAGGATCTGTTACTGGAGCTAACCTCTACGCTCTGTGCTCTTCTGCCTGGATGCACGCAGCAAGGGATCTTATAGGTAAAACCAAAATGGATACTTCCAATTCTAACGTTACCCACAAGTCTAAATTTATCTGATTTTTACTTAGATTCATATTCTGTTTTCGTAATTGATGGGTTAAGTTTAATAATTTAAATCCCCAATATGTTAATATTTACCCTTGACGCCACATCTTAGGCTTCTGCATCCTTACACCAGGTGAAAAGTTAAACATCAACGCAAGTACTTCATCTGCGACAACTACCAATGAATTCTCACAAGCAATACTTTCACTAAATCTTTGTTAGCACAATGACCAGCCCTCACTCCTTCTAACAACTATTGACGTTTCCAATATATTATTATGATGACTAATTACTTTGAAGATGAATGATTCTATGCGCAATTTATTCTCCTGCTTCTGAGGGGCTCTGATGGTGAAGTATTTCTCATCAGTGTCTTGAAGGTTGCCTTAACCAACTCATGGCCAAGTATCATACTTAAATCGTTGGTCCTCCCTAGTTTAACACTCTCGATGCTGGTGTCGTCTTAAGACGACACGCTGAGATAACATCGCATCCTAAAAGCTTGAGTTCACTTCAGGAGCAAGCACACATTCCAGGAAGCGTTTTAGGGGCTAGGTGAGGTAATGTCTTTGTTCAGTAGTTCCCCACCAACGCCAGAGAGTGCGCCGTTGTCGGATAGCTCATTTCTGTGAGTCACAAAGTAGTGTACAAAGTGGAAGGTGGTCCATTCCTTGGTTACAGACGGATATGGCTTTTCAAGTGAGTTTTTCATTATTTTCACTTCATTTCATTGTTGATACGTGATAGATTCATGATAAAGATGCTTACAGAAGTTCATTCTGAGCTCTCAGCATTTGAAGTAATTGAGCGAAGCCCCTACAGCCTAACGCCAATACAAAAATTTCCGACATTGATAGTGTTAGCAAGAACGCGTCAGCCGACTTCAGGCCCAGTGTTGAGAGTGTTAATTGGAAATCCGCAATCCATGCCTCACAAAAACCGTAGTAGAGATCACCTCCACTCAATCTCATCTTTCAAATAACAAATGAAACAGCCAGGTTGGGTGTGGAACTAGTTTCCTCCTGTCCGTAACTAAATATTCCATAGCAGGTCCTTATGATAGTGGAAATAGTAAGAAGGAAACGATACTTGAAATGTTCAAATCAGCCAAAGAGAATGATGTCTGACAAGTTGTGTCCACACTGTCAAATCAACAGAAGATGATCAAGTGTGGACGTGTGGTAGGTGAATGGCTGAGAGCAATCCCAAACTGACTCATCTCAGTCCAGAATCCCATCAAACTGTACACGGTCAACTCCAGGCAGTTTCTACTAGCCGAAAACTGCAGAAATAAATAATGCTTGTTGATGCGCAGAAGCTACTCATGATGGTAGTGTCCAAGTTGCTTAGAAAGATTTTGCTTTGTGAGGAATCTTGAGAACGATCTGCTCTCTTTGGACCCGAAACAGCATTCATGGAACACAGCGGGAGTATGCCTTCAAACTTACTGACGCCTCTTCACCCTCTATTCACTGACCATAACTCAGACTTCATGAAATGAAAATATTACAAGTCCCTCTGTTCAATTTACTCGGACATTGTAGGGCACAAGACTAATGTATTGGGACTCGATATAGAAAGGATGCAGAACAGCGCGCATATAAACCTATGTTCCGAAGAACACTAAACTATGATGGAAGGCTACGCTACCCTGACACTGTGAACAATTTTTTTTTTTCATATAATCTCCACTCAAGACGGGGGGGGAGGCACGCCATTAAACAAAAACGAAAAAACTAAGTGAAATAAAAGTGGGGAGGACGCCCAGGTTTACCCGACGCCGGCCCTTGGGATATGGGAAGTTTAGGATGATGGAGGAGGAAGGGAGGGATGAAAGGAAGTGCCCCTATAAAATTACCACCAATTTAAGTACAAGCCCCGGAGACGCGGGTGGTGATACCACGAAGTATTCCTGACGAGATGCCCAGCTCAAGGAACTCCGCGGCACTTTTCCCGCACCACACTCCGCACCATGACACAGTTGCAGCCATAACCTTGATGTTGCAAGGCGCCACTCCTTTTAGCTCAGATACCCTTGCCGCAGGTCTTTCCTATCATATTTCCTTATCTTAGCCCTCAGGACTGCTCCATGTCCACGCTGCCACTGACAACTAGGACATCCAGGATTATGGCAGACCCGTCAGGCTTAATGGCAACAATATCTGGCTTCTTGCCCTGGTCACTTGGCATATGATACAGCCTCTCTCTCTCCACATCCCAGCCACTGGATGACAATGCACCTGCTATCTGCTTGGCAACCGCATCATGATGGAGAATGCGGCCACCGTGAGTCCTTGGACACTGCTGCACCACATGGTAGAGGTTCTCATTTTTACCCCGACAGGCACGGCAAAGGGTATCTACTGTCCCACGACTACCCCTCGAAACCTCACCGCGGTGGCTCATGTAGCCACCTAAACGGCATGAAAATGTCGGTAGTCGCGGGCCCCAATGTCCTCTGAAGCCCACTCTACACTAATACTTGCTCGGCTGCGTTTTGTCCACACATAATCAGGAGATGGGTGAGATACGCTTTTGGCACAAAGCGAAACAAATATTCACTAGCAAATAATAACCTATGTAATGTGTGCAATAACAAAGCCTGAGAGACCCTCTCCCATTTTGTGCTCTGCTGCCCCCTACACCAGCCATACAGGAGCCATTACCTTGCAGCTTACATCCTGTATCCCATGGAGGTATACATCAACAATTGCGAAATAGTGCTGGCAGAAGTAGTGGACTTTGGTGACGACAAAGTGAAGATGGATGATGTTTATCACTTCACACTCAGATCCCTTATGCAGCGATCATTTGCCTCATACAAACTTTAATGGTCGGGAACCTTATAGCTATATGGAATGGAGTGTGCAGTCCTTAGCGGTAGGTTATAATCCACCCCTCTCATCGTGCTTCTACCTTGTGAAGTGTGAAGAATTTTCCAAAGTTTATTTTGTTTCATCCTTATATTTCTTATACTTTCAAGCTAACTCCTTCTGCTAGATATGCATCTCATGTCTTGAATACTTCACATTTCATAGGAATTTACCTGTTTTAATTTTTCTGGAGATATTCTTCCTTTTTTCTTTTTCTTCAAACCGTCGTCTTGTTGTTTAACTTTAAGAAGGAGCTCTTGTAACAGTCTCATGAATTTTTACAATAAAATTTTGATTGATTGATATGAAAATATTTCGGCACAAGTACGTAAGTAAGTTTTATTATCTACACATTTTCTGTAAGAAACATCTAGAGGTGCCGACATGCTTGGTTTTGCAGATCTGAACAGTCCAGCGTTTTATGCAAGTAATTGTAGGAATACCCAACAGCATTATTTTGGTACCTTTTGTAACCTAATGATTAGGACCTGAATTTTAAATAGTACAAATCATGATAAAACGTTTGAATAAATTAATTGCGTTAAAATACGAAATTAACCTTCTTTTTTTGTTTTGTTTTGTTATAGAGTCTGGTGACTGTGAACCAGGAGTGAAAGTCACTGTTGAGCTCAAACATTTCGAGAAAGCAGCCGAGGAAATATTTAAAACACAATTATGAAAACATGTTGACTGACAAATATATTATTTACAAAATAAAATATTACAACCGTTGGTAACATTCTAATGTTTCTTGGACTTCTTGAAACTGCGAACGTTCTGTTTGTTTGACTTATTTTTGTTCCACTTCTTCTTGAAATTGCCCTTGTTGTGGAGCCACAAGTCTCTTTTCTTTTCCCAGTCGAGTTGTTTTTGAGCTGAAACGGGACAAATGATTTATTCGAGATCAACTAGAACCATATAGAATAGATTCTACAAACTGTTTTGTCTAATACTAGAAAATGGATCCTACGTCTGCTCATTTCGTGTATTAAACTTACACAAAGCAAAGAACCAACCACCTTGTTATTCCATATTCATTTATGAAACTCGAGCGATTCAAAACAGAGACGAGAAAAGATTAGATCAAAAACAGGCCGTGAGACGAAAAGAATTCAATCAGTGAGTTTACTACTTCTAGGCTGTTGTTGGTTTGAACTTTATAAAGTTGGGCGAATTTAGAAAAAGGGCATATTAAGGATAAGAATTTAGATTTTTCTATCGAGATGTATCGTGTGGAAGGGTCGCGATGGAGTGGGTGTTACAGTGAATTTAATTTTGATCGGGATCTCTATCATATTTGCACTTAGGGCAAATTTCACACTGGTTAATGAAATCTTGGATGGACGTTTTCTGGTTTGGCCAGAAGTATTCACGTTTTAGTCGTTGATAAGTTTCTTGGATTCCTCGGTGGTTTGTTTTGCCTTCGTGGTAACTCTTTATTATTTCGTGGATTTCATCACTTGATTGGACATCAATCAGAAATTGGGTGTGATGATCCATTAGAATTTCTGATTCTTTGAAAGTTGAAGTCATCACAGCGGAGAATTGATCAAACTTTTCGTTGGAAGGATCATTTTGGAAGAATATAGAGTATCTAGTTTTGGGTCTAACATATTCTTTTACGAAATTTGTAACTTCGTTTTTTAAATCAATTTCAGAAATGTCACATGTAATTCACGTTTTGTTGGGAACAAAATTCTCAATTTGGGGATTTTTCGAAATTTTTTTTTTACTATTTTAAAGATTATTTCGTTGGAACCATGATTTACTGCTCAAAACAGTCCAAAAACTAATTACTACAGCCCTACTTAACTGTGGAAAAAGTGATTCGATCTATGGAGCAGCATTATGAAGTAGAAAACTGACAGTTTTCTCTTGACAGTTGACTATCGTTCAAGTGAATTAAACAAAAAGCGAACGACGTGCAATGGGCGAAATCTCAAAAAGAGTTTCTAAGTTGGCTTATTTGAGTTGAGTGGAAAAGCACATTAGCACCAAAAGGATGCAAATGCAGCCTGTTGTTGGGTACTGCTCTAGCGTTAACATCCCTCATGGCTTCTTTGCAAAAACGTCTGGATGGAATACGCATGTGGGATATAGACATGGGACAGACGAGACGTTGAAGGACTGCCGCTAGAGGGCGTAGCAACCTTCTGCCAGATGGTGCTTTGCCCTCAAGATATTCTTCACCTCGTCACAAAGCAGCCATTCTTGAGATTCTGTACCGTACGTTTGATGTAAATGTAGTTCAATTTTTGCTTACTTTCCTGATTATTCGGATAATTCACTGTGTCAGAGGAAGAGGACATGATCAAGGATCCCCCTGAGGAGTTTACTACATCAGATTGTGGGATAGAACATCGCCCACAAATGCAAAATAACGACCAAGACCAAGCTGCACTATCCGACATGTTAGGGCAAATGTTCGAGCGCATCCTAGATTACATGAACTGTAAGTCTGACATAAGATTACCCATTTCCAATCCCCAAGCTAAAGATCACAACACAAAAGCTTGGTGTCTCGCCATCAATGTTGTGATGAAGGAAATTAAGCAACAACTGAATCAAGGACGAGGTATATTCACATCAAACGTACAGTCCACAATCTCAAGAATGGCTGCTATGTGGCAAGGTTAAGAACATCTTGAGGGCAAAGCACCATCTGGTGGGAGGTTGCTGCAGCGCCCTCTAGCGGCAGTCCTTCAACGTCTCGCCTGTCCCTCGTCTATATCCCACATATTTAACTGATAGTTTCGCAATTCATAGCAGTCATGTTAGTTCACGTTGCATTACTATTAAGGTAGAAAAAACTAAATAAGCTCTTTAAATAACCTTCCAGATTCTTATGATTGATGCACCTGGGGCCAGAAGGTTTCCTGGTTAATTATGTTTTGCAACTACAGGCTGCGCCCAATGTACATAATTATACAATATAGATTTGTCAGTGGAAGAATTAGGAAGAAAAAAAATGAAACAGCACCAAAATCAAGATAAACATAATACACCAGATACAAATGCTGAAATCACAGTAATGAAGATATAAAAATATTGCTTGTACATTTGATTGAAACGTGATATAGAATTGTACAGAAAGTGGAAAAAGAATTATGGAAAAAATCAAGGTTACTGAGCAGATAATTTACCTGAAGAGGTATCCAAATTAGGGGCTGGTGGTGAAAAAAGTTGGTAGGAGCAAATGAGACGTGAAAGAGTTGTGGTTTCCACTTTCATACCTAATATTAGAGACTTTTTGGTGGACGACGACTAGGAAACCGTGGTCGCCGAGTTGAGGCGAGCAGTTGGATGCTAACATTTCCATGACGAATAGCATCAAGGCTACCGGCTGTTGAAGTCACGTTTAACGTGACGTCAACATTCATTGGAAGTTGTATACTGTCGTTATTGTGGATTGAAGTTTGTGTTATTGAGTTGAAGTTGTATTTTGTGGATTGTTGACAAACAACACGGACGTTCGTTATTGCTACCGCGTGCAAAAAAACTTGTACAATGCCAAAAACGGAAGATGAGAAATAGGTAAAATGGGTTATAAATATGGAAGGTTATGTTACTGCCGACTCGTCAAGGAAAGACGTATAGGAGAACCGATTTCAGACGGTTCGTCATGACGGCTTGCATGATGGACGGGACGTCACGCATGCGCAGTCTGCATTTTTCTCCAGACGGTACCGTCAACGTCGTCGCGTGAACTGCACCAAAAAGTCTCTATTGATCCAATTTTTAAAAAATTCAGAGCTAAAATAGGGTTTATCATTCAAGTTTTAGTTACAAGTGTTTTTTTTTTTTTTTTGTTAGTAAAACATTAAATTTATTTAGACGTTTGGCCAAATATTTTGCCCACTGTACGACGACACATGAATCCTGAACCAACCTACATTTCATGCCTTCTATTCACTATCAGTAAAAATAGTAAAGTTGTCGTGATACCTCCCAGAATTTTGGAATCCTTCTTAATTACAACCATCCAGTCGAATAGTTTTCTTAGGTATTTATCAAAACTGACTTACCTGCGTTGTCTTTGTTAGAAACACTCGAGTGCATTCCTTGTTTTTGTTTGGAGCTTCCAGCTTCCTCGAGCATCTCCGCGAATTCTTCTGCAGGAGCAAAGAGACCCTCCAAACCGGTTTTCTTCTTTTTAGAAGGAACGGAATCGTTCGCAAGCTATAACAATCAAAATAGAGTTAGAGAGTTGGCTATAAATGAACACTATCAGGAAACAGGAATACAGACTAATCTCACGTGACATGGGAATACGTTATAATGCAACACATTTCGTGCGTTTACGTTTGTAGTAATCTGATGATTTAATCTTTCTGGAAGATTATCAAAAGGTTTGGGCATGTTCTCTGACATCAGAATACATCTTGTTGTTTCTTCTGTACTCCAGTGAATTAGGTTTTCCGATAGCAACAAAGGTTCATATTGACTAGTTTTGAACACATTTTTACCTTGCGCTTTTTCGTCCGGCCGCTTCCCTTGTTCTCAAAGGCCTCGTC
Organism: Creontiades dilutus; assembly: GCA_031894815.1. Classification (NCBI taxonomy): domain Eukaryota; kingdom Metazoa; phylum Arthropoda; class Insecta; order Hemiptera; family Miridae; genus Creontiades; species Creontiades dilutus. Next base: position 327,776 of record JAVIWC010004080.1, read on the forward strand.
CAAATCGATGTCCCCTTCGAAAACTCCATCGTCGTCAAAATCAAGAACTTCATCGTCATCATCTTCGTCGTCGACGTCAATGTCAGACATGTCGGCTTGATCATCGCTGAACTCTGCATCATCCTCAGATTCGTCGTCTTCCGACGCTTCTTCCTCCTTGGGCTTCCCTTTACCTAAACAATGTCATGAGAAATTTAGGATCAGATGTTGGTAAAATTTGTTTAGGAAACTATTTCAATTAAACACTAATAGTTGAAACTACTGAGGGGGGGGATGACTATGTATGAATGCCAGATATGTTCGTGATTAATTGAGATATAAACGAACTTGTGAAGTTCATTTACAATTATATTGGAAGCTTGAGGACGTTTCACATGAAGCATTTCTCCAAAATACCCTTACAGAGTTTTAAGCGTTAAAATTGGACCCAACCCACTGACCATGGCAACCCTTAATCTACAGCAATCTTCACTTTTCAACGAAATCGCCTAGACATGATAGGTGAAGGTGCATTCCCTCTCTAGCCACTGGGATACGTACAGCTAGGGGATGGCGCACTGGAACAATCTACCTATGTCGAATGGGATACCCTAACCACGAGACTGCAACACATGTGCTACAGAGCTGTCATTCAACGGTACGACTGAGATGTGCCCGTCACAGCGCTGCTCCGAGTTTGTTAGATGGATGTGCTAGACGGAAAGGATGGCCAACTTGGTTAGAACCCCACTTTAACCATAAGATTATGGATAACGCCCCGACCATAGTGACGCAGTGACACCATCAGGGGCATATATCATTGATGTTTCAGAAGTCTCAGGCTCAGAAAGGAGATCACTTGCCGATATCAATTCTGCCAGAATTAGGAAGTGCCGAGTGTATGCTCTATCCCAACCAGTAGCACAGCTAGCAGATAAACAAATTGACAAGATTCACATAACTGATGCAAACTTTACCTGGCGAGATGTATGGTGCAAGAGGACAGTAACAGAGCCGACATGGGCAGGCTTTCCCGTCATGATACTGGAATAGATTACCACAAGGGTCCCAACACTAATACTTAATTTTGAATATAAGTTTGAGCTCCAAAGTTTAAATGATCTATTTCATAGTCAATAAACTTTTATGAGTAACATCCTGCTAGAAATATAACATAGAAATTTATAAAAATATAAATATATCATGTCTGAAACGACACGTACATGTATAAAAGCTATAAAATGCAGGATCCATTTCAGAATGCGTCAAAAAATTATTTTCAAGACGACATTTTTTTTGGTTTTTTCAAGGCCAGGACAATAGAATGGCTCTGTTGCGAAGAAGTGGAGACAGCTGAACATGTACTCTGCGACTGTCCTGCTGTTGCATCGATAAGATTCTGGCATTTTGGAAAGGGTGCCCTAACACCCGCCAATATTCCCAAGGAAACACCTGAAAACCTCCTTCACTTTGTGAATAAAGTGGCCATTAAAATGATTCTGAAGTGAAACTGGGAAAGTGTCACAATAGATCACAGTGGTCTCACTGACCAGGGGTTCCTCCCATCCCATATTGGAAAAAAAAAAAAAAAAAAACCCACATTCGTGTCTATTTATATCACTGACCTTTTGCAGTTTTAGACTTTTTCAGACTGTCGCCTATTTCATCCATGTAGTCTACTTTTTGTTTTTTTCCACCCATCATCCTTTCTAGTAACTCTTCAAACTCCTCGCTGGCCACACTGTCATTATCATCATCGTCTTCTATCTGTTTTTTGTGTTCGTGCTTTTCTTTCAGGTACCTGAAAATTACCAAAATAATCATGAACGATACTATAATGCGCTACCAAACGAAATCTAATAACTGGACAAAACATACAGGACTGAATAGTATGGGACAATGGATTTATCAAACCTGAACAGAAATAGTTCGTCCACAGGTATGTCTTTCTCATCCTTGTCAAGGTAGTTGGCACTTCTGACGTTGAGCGAGCGCACACCTGTCGGTTGGTAGTACTTCCGAGATGCCAACAACGGATCTGGCCCTTTCTTATCGGATTGGTCGAGATTCTTCGGATTTTTGAAGACGAATCTCTCCAGGAACCGAGAAAGTGTGAAATCAGCTAATGGATCACCACTATACGTAATGGCTTCCTCTGTGAAATAAATTGGAATGTAGACAATGTTGAGAACATATATATTATAAACATGGCAGCTCACAATTGACACTGAAAAAAAGCAACTAAGGACCAGTAACGAATTAACTTTAAGAGTAACCTTTTCATGAATATGAGTAGTTACGGTAAAGCCTCAAAATCAGGACTCCTTTTAGAAATGATTCCTTTCAATACTTCGGAAACAATTGAGGGGTTGATAGCAAAAACCCCATTAGTCATAAAATGCAAATGTTCAGGAACATAAAAAAACCCTCTATCTTCATCCCATTCATGACTTTTTTTTTAATTGTTTATATAAACTCTCTAGGCAACCGAATGTTATCAATACCAATGCTGAGTTGTCAAAATGCATCCTCTGGCTAGGGAGGGGGAAATATGCTGGGACTTGTGGGTTTTTTGCAGAATTCCACAAAAACCCCACAGGTCTGGTGTCTTTCATCAGGTCATTATTAGGTTGAAGGAAAAACTTATGTTTAAACGCTTGTTTATTTATCAAATGGAAAAAGCAAAAGGATTACGCAAGATAAAATGTAAGAAAAATGAGCCAAAATGAGGAAGCATTAATCTTCACACCCGTCACTATTGTCGTTGTTGTCAGTGTCATAGTCATTGTTTTGTGAATTTGAGGTTGCTGCTGCAGTGGTACCAAACCGTTCTCTGTAGAACTCTTTGCTCGCTGGATTCTGAAGGTACTCAGCAAGTTGTAATACATCTTTGGCCTTTGCAGGTTTTTTGCCCGTTTTCGCGTCCACTGATGCCCACTTTCGTCCATGGTCGGTCAAAAATAATGGGAATGTCAAGGAAGGAAGGAAGGAACTGAACAACTGAACTAACGCTCGTGCAACAAGTAGGTACGAGTACAAATTCCATGCAACACCTGACGATTTTTCATAATAAACAATGCACGTCAGAAGACCACTCTGGCGGTGGCTAATGGAACAACCAATGACTAGTGGCGTTCTTGCTCGAAACCTTTTTGACTTGTTTGGTTTTTGCTGAATCTCCACATTTTCCATGAGCTGTGCACGCCCACTAGTGTTATTTTTGTAAGAATTGATTAAGAAACTATGTGGAATGCCCCGTACACAACGCCATGGTAGCTTCAACACATTTTCCAGTTCTGTGACTAATGGGGTTTTTGCTATCAACCCCTCAATTGTCATGCCTTCATTTTCGACAAAAATTGTATGTTTTTTTATTAGATTTAGGATCACACAAACCCAAATTAAGCTGCGATGTCACTTAATTAACAAGAAAACTGAGCACTGAGTGGGAAAACTGAAACTAAAGAGTCCTAGAGAGTTTCAAAGTGTACTATCGAATCATATAAATCAAAAGGTATGATTTTGACTCATCTTAATCGAAAATATCTGTTTGAAACTAAAAGATACAATAAGAAACACTAAATTTCCTTACGGTTCATAATTCGGTTGATGAACAGTGACACTGAAGGGTGAAAGTGTTTGACGAGATCAGCAAGCTCAACGTAAGCGGTTTTATCGGTTTTAGCGTAAGCAGGGTTCCTGTGGAATGGGTCGTAGAATTTCGACTGGGAGGCCCAACTATTTTTGTTGAATTCGTAGTGAACCCATCCTCTCAATGGTTTCTTTTCGTCGTCACTGCCGTCTTCTTCGTCTTTTATTCTTGACACGTCAATATCAGCAACGCTGTTATCCTGAAAATAGGAATGACGATACCCTTTTGAAAGCAATAAATATGAAGTTTGTTACTGCTGGTCAAACACCTATAACACATTCGGTGGCCCTGCGTCTGTCCCAGGTCCAAGCCTCTTTCTGATACGTTTCACATGCAGGGTGGCTAACCCTGGTGGTATAACCTCAGGATAAAAGTTCGCTACATAAATATTTCGAGAAATTTACTATTTTGGTGACTGTTTGCCACATTTTTATCTGCACTTCCCATATGTACCCCCATTTTTTACAAAAATTTGTACACTCTTTTCAATGTTACTGTGAAATTTGTCCTATTTTCCGAACTTATTAGTAAAGGAAGGGCCTAGAAGAATAAGTGTACAAACCAGTTGAACCTTTCGTCGGTTTTGCCAGCCGTGTTTACACCACACACTGGAGGAAATGATTTCCCTTCGACCTCTTTTCTGGGAAATAACTTCGCCCCCTGGGAAATAACTTCGACATATGCTTTGTTTATGATTCCACACGCCAGCTTTTGTCCAGTTTGCATCCGTATATGTTGTAAATCAGTTTCGTTTCGACATCGGTGTAGGGCAGGTACCTCGAGGTGAGAACCCAGCGGACCCTCGTGATAAGACCCAGCGGTAAGAACACCGCCGTGAGACAGTCTTCAACAATGTAAGTAAAGTACCTCAGATTTTTTATCATAATGAATTTAGATCGTTTCTATGCGAACAGTAATTGTTTTATGGGTCAATAAATACTCATAGTGTGTAGATGTTAATTTCATTTTTTAGCAATGTTCATATCCCAACAAATTTAGAGTTATTGAAAAAATCTACATATACCTAATGGTCAAACCCGCGAGAATTGGACGCAGTAGAATGGGAAAACCATGAAGATCTAAATGATCCAGATTACAAACCGCTTTAAATTGAAGAAGATGGTCACAATAGTGGCTCAGAACAGTCGGATGTGTTAAATTTGTGCATTACTCATATTATACATTGATCTATCGATTATCTTCTATATCAATACCAACAATCACTAAGTAACACTATTCGATTCTAGATTAAAGTGATAAGGAAAACACATTTCATCCTGAGACTTAACCATCTACCAGTTTATATTTTCACAATTTTGTTAATTTAACTTTTAATAACAACGAGTACTTCAATTATCGTCTCTCAGACTGCCAAATTATCGGGTTTTTAGAAAGAAAAACTAAGCGAAATCGACTGCGATGTAAACACTGCAGTGCGTCCTACATGTGTGTGGAACAGGCTAGACTGATAGAAGGTTAACTACATCTGAACTTTCCAGCCGCGCAGATGTCGTTGATCTGGGACAGTAACTAATTGCGCTTAAGAACGTAATTAGAGCATTTTGTCATCTAACAACGCATTTTCCTTAATTCGACAACGCCAGATGATGAGATTAACAGCAAAAACTCAAATTAGGTTGTCTGAAAGTTTTCTGATCTATGAATGTGTCATCAAAGTGTGCTCCAAGAATGGAAAGTCCAATTGGTAAAAGGATGATTTAACTGTAACTTCACTATCTAAATCTACTCAAGTAAACTCTGTACGTTCACCAAAGTTGGATGCATTCAGTCTCAGGTGATGCATGAATTCAAAATTTTGAGTTCTACTCCGGCGTTCTAAAAAAACGAAAACAAGTTACCTGCACACCCTCCAATAACAACAAAAAATGAAGGAAAAAAAATCATTGAAGGGTCACAGAGAAACTAAATGTTCAGTTTGAATCACATTCTGACAGAGTTTCTTCAACTTTACTGACGTCACAGTTGTATTGATTCTCTCACTGGGAGTGCTAAGATGTTCACCTTCTAAGATAAATTTGTCGCAATTTTTACTTTATATAACAGAAGAAGTAATTCATAATAAGTGAAGTCAGTGACTGTTTCTCGGAGATTTTTGAAACCCATGGTTGGTGGATTTTTATTGCTTAATTCAGTTGGTGCACTCTCCACTAACTTATGTGATATTCCCCTGTCCAACTCCAACAAGTTTCTGTTTTCAAAGGCCGCCATTTTCGTTAGATAACCTAAATTTCTTGGCAGCAATATCAGGCGACTGACTATTGTTTTCCCAATCAACATTTTCCAAAACCATGCAAATTCCAAATTGACTACAAAATGCAAATAATCCATCCTTTTCAAAAAAGAGGAAAGACAGATTCTTCCAGCAATGAGATACTGAGTGTTGCAAACCCACGAAACACTAATTCCAAGTCGTATTGGTTGCTATATAATAGAATACTTAAATTGATATCATATTGTAAAACGCCAAAATTAGTTTACGTTGACCTAAATTTCTAATCACTAACCTGTTTATCAACATCGACGTACACCTCTTCCTCATTCTCGTCCGCCATGTTCGCTAGAGGATTCGTCTGCGGCGTCAAAGTATCGGAAAACAGCAATTTTTTACGTTTAACGATAATTTGAGATATCATGTATAGCATCGCACAAACCACTGGTACGGGGAAATAGAAACACAGCTGAAATAAAAATTGAGAAAATCTTTAATGAGCGAAAATATAAAGGAACAACATATACCGTCTCCTGCCAGAGTGATAAACATCAATTAAATTATTATTAAATTAATTATTTTTTATTTATTAATGTATACTACTGAGTTTCCCCACAGGGAGTGGATGCATTGTTTTCACTCTAAACAACATAAGTTTTGAATATGCCTCTGTATTGGAAATCATCAAATTTAAATTCCAAGAGATTTTATTGAAATTGTCGGGTTATTAAAATGAGGATAGTTAAAATATATGATCTCCTACGGTTTTAATGAGCTGTCTAACTTTGAAATGTCTTCTCTGTTATGTTTAAAAGATGTGATCACATGCCAAAGAGTGTCTAGCTTTATCAATAATTGCATCAGGACTAGAGTCTTATTTTTGAATGAAGGTTTTCTATATTAATTTCCTTATATCTATTATTTTACTATTATCTGTCTTTTTGCCGCAATTTTTTTCACTGTTTATTCTTTCTTCTTAAGTTATCTTTGTAAATTTTTTTCGCCAACCTTGTAACGCCGGAAGGCTTTTACAAATGAACGATTTCATTTCATTTCATTTCTTACGATTTAAATTCTCACAAATCAATACTTCATTCGGGGTATTTGCAAAGGAAAAATCTGTCAAGCAATATTTTCTTCTAACTTAACAAGACGGCTAACATTTGGAGGGTGATTCAGGAAATACCATGTAAATGTCAACAAGGTTAAATAATTTTTTGAAGATGCGAATTCGAAATCTTTGTAACAAGTTACTTCTACAGTTTTAATTCAATTATGATGATAACGTCAGAGAACGTATATTTTTAAAACACCTTCAGGAAAAGATCATGTTATTTATTATAGGAATATCTCATACCTACTTAGTACTACAGAAATATTGAGCCAAAGTAACAATGAGGAATATAGGTAGAAGTGGCAAAATAGGGCTCTGAACTCACAATTTCTACCACTAGGAGCGCTAGGGAGGCACTGCCCTAACCAAAACGGTCGTTGACAAGATTTCCCCCTTGTTGGTACCTTGCGCCATCCCTTTTTGCTCTACAATTCTTTCCCCACAACACCAACCTCATCAATCCTTTTTAAAAATGGGAATTATGTTATTAGTAAATTAATATTAATAATGTAGAAACACTTACAAACGATAAAAAACTGATGTAACGCACACAACAACCACACTGTCATTCACAGGCCCTTGAAAAAGGAACACAAGATCTCAAATCACCTCAAACTGGTGTTAGCATCCCGTTTCTCCTAATTTTAGTCTCAATATGGTTACCAAATTCTGTGGTCAAAGGCAACAAAAGACAAGAAAATAAGTGAAGTTACTATTTATGTGATGCCCTCTACCGTCAACTTCTCAAGCTCAAAGCCTCATTAGCAACCAAATAGAGCCTCTTAGAAGAATTTCGGATGTACCCGTTTCACCGTTTTCCAGTAGGAAACTTGTGAATTACTGACAGAAGAATAAGTAATAAAGCAGGCTATTGTATTCCACTCTCAGGATACAAAAAGAAGAGGTTGACCACAAGGTTGGATGAGTTGGAGCAGCTGATTTATGCCTAATAATGATGTGAGCGCTGTGTAGTGGAAGGAAATGTAACTACGCTCAGACAAGATCCAGACGATGGTGTTGGAATGCCTCCTTCGAATGTCCGAGTAAGGACATACTCCCTAATAGGCGCATTTAGAGGAAGGGTGTGGTGCAGCAGCCCGGGTGCTGCCCAGCGGGATAGAATTATACCAGTGGGCAAGTGCACATGCTCCAGGCTCCATTTGATGGATGTCTCAACAATCAAAAGTAGCCATAGTGATATCTCCTATCCTATCAAGCATGACCAATGCTGAACTAACAGAATAAAGAACATCGAACTAGAGTGATAAGAAAGATAATATTTGTCAAGCATTGCTGTTTTCCATTGGTTTGCCATGCTCAGGTATTTTCCTCCAGCATCATTTTCTTGAGGTAGCATATTCGTATTTCCAAAGTTTGTAGAATATTCGAGGGCATCGTTGTTTTTTTCCGTCGTTAAAAAACAATAAATGATTAAAATAAGAGGGAAGAAGTGATAACTTAGAAACAAGGAGGAGGCGTTAAAGGAGTATGAATCATCATGTATATCGAACAATGCGACACAAAAGATTCAATTTGCGGTAATTGTGTACCACGTCGCAGGCGCTGCACCATACCCTTCCCCTAAACGCTTCCTCCTTAATTGCCACTTTGGAAACACAGGAGTCAACTTTCGAGTCTACAATAGTACGCACACTCCCAGTTGTGATGAAAACTGTAACATATATTAATTCACTGGTCGACAGGTTGTCCGAGCGAGCTGAAGGTCAGTCCTCTAGCTGTTTACTTTCTGTGGGAGTACTGATTGCCCTGGTTCGAATCTGGCTGGCACCAATGATTAGGGCCTATCCTATCAAGTGTTGTATACCTGTCCTGTCGTTAGACAGTTCACCTCTGATCTCGATATCACGTGAATCCAAAACGCTCCCAACCCAGGGGCGTGAGGCGATGGGAAGCCACGAGCGAAATCGTCAGACCTAGTTCCGATCCTCTCTGGAGGACGGCTGGCGACGTCCACGACACCTCCGGGTAGTCGGACGAAAATCCAAGGTGAAATTCCTTGTTTACTTTACTTTCTTTCTATTAATTCACTGTTCCACAACCTTACAAACCCACTCTGGAATCTTTCAAGAATCATTTCATTGATTGGCGCATCAAGTTATGAATACACTCCCAGCTTGGAAAAAATTTTGTTTTAGGCTCATCAGTCCGACCCAAATTTCAACATGTCCTAATAATTCCCAATACCATATATCATATAACAGTCTAATATTATTGACATGCATATTATGATCGCTTTCATACCTGGAACAGTCGTTTTATTATAGCTTTCACTCGTTCTGCATTGTTGTCCTTTGACAACGATTTGTACAGCAAGTTAATCAGCATAGCGTGATGACAAGATTTACCAACAGCTGGGTCCAGCAACTTTTTGTACAACGCTGAATAATACCTGATAAAACAGACAAATTGGCTGGATTATTAATCGAACAATATTGCAGTGCCTGATAAAAACGAATCTTCAAACAGAAAATGGCATTATACATTTCCAGTACCGCTTAAAAATTATGCTTGTAGACAGTACCTATCTTCATTTGCCACTGAGACCTCTTGAAGGAGACAAAGAGCGTGAAGGGCGATATTGAATTTGGAGAGATGAACGAGTTTGTAAAGCGTGTCTATATGTTGAGATAGACTTCCTTCTTCCAGCTTCGCAAATGGAAACGCCCGTTTCACGCCCATGAGAAGAGCACCCAACATTCTGGAATCCACTTCTCCCTAAAGATTCAATTCAAGATGTTTAGCAAAACGAACATCAACAGCACACAGCACGTTAATTTCAACAAAGATCAATCCTAATCTAATTAATTTGACTTCCAGCTTACTCAAATCAACCAATGTGGGGGTGGGGGGTTTTCTTGGTTTATTACACAGGTATACTATGTGAGGTGATGGAACGGTATAGTTGCCCCTTCCAATGAGCTGGATGCATTGATAATGATCCGCCAAGCTCAGAGGATGACCCAGACGCTCGCAGGCGTCCGACTCATCTCCCAAGGCGACAGATTCTAAAATCGGGAAGGGGCCAACTAACCATATCCATCACAACTATTGAAAGCAATGAAGTATAAATGGTTAAAGTTGGCACTTACTACGAGGCAAACATAACGTATCGTGCAAGTGAATACCTTTTTAATGAGAGCTTTGAAGAAGGCGAAGTAAATGTCGATGATATTTTTAGCCAAGTTACGGTCGCTGTCACAGAAAACGTATTGCGATAAAAAGCAGATGCTGTAGTACTGGGCTCTCGTGCTGATGTGAGGGCGGAACAGAAGTTTTTCCACTTCATTCAGAACCGTTTGCTTCATATTCGGATGAATTCTGAGAAGTTGCGTGAGGCAGTATATCACTTTCGACACAACTTTTTGACTGGGGTCACCCAGTTTGTTTATAATGTGTTGTAACAAAATCTGAAAAAAAAGAGAGTAAATGAAGCAGAACGAGAAAAATGGTTTTCATCATGAGTTATCTGCAGGATTTTGATTCGTTGTTGTATGGCTTTGCTGTATCGCTGGTTATGAAGGTATTTCGTTTCAGTCTGAGCAATTTGTTGTTTGGCTGCTTTTGAAGAATCATCATGACTAGATGATAGAGGTTTACTAAAAAAATGTTTACTTAATAGAACTTGACGGGTAACTGTCAGGAAAGTTACATCCATTTCATCAAATCAACTCGAGTCAATTTCAACACAGAATACAGGCTTGCCATGGGAAGCCTGAGTACTGCCAAACAGGTTACCAACCATCTCGCTGGATTAGCTGTTAAAATAAAGACACTACGCCTCGTACAATTCATCCATTCATGACCAGCGAAGGGCGAGGAATACCTATCTACTATCAGTACCAACGCAGTGCAGACCAAGGAGCGTGAGAAAGCACAAACCAAACGTAGTGTTAGCAAATGGGTATTTGCGATTGACATCCAAAATAACAACAGTATACCGAATCTAACAACACTATTTTATAAGTACCTTCCTCCTGAACAATGGCTTTTTTTAAAATAGAGGTTGGTGGAAAATCCATTAGTGGACTGAGAGTGAGGGGATATACTCGTACATCAAAGATGTGTCCCCCTCACCCTTTGTGTCAGAGTCTCCATCGTGGCATACCGACTAAAAAACACCGTTCTTCTCTTCTTTTAGGACTGTCCCGGGACTGCTTTTTGGCATTACTTCGGGACAGTCCCCTTTTTAACCTCGTGAGGGTTCCTCCTGGTCTTCACTACTTCTACCCTGGCTCATTCCCAGCTTCTGTTCACTTAGTTCTCTTTGAGCACCATAGTGATACACGTGCTGACTGTACTCCAGTTCTCCGCAGATTGTATCATCTTTTCTATCACTGTTTCTGGGCTGAAATCACCTATTACTCCAACCACTTCCTGCCTTAGCTGCTGCCATTTTGGGCATATGAAGAATGTGTGCTCCACATCATCGTCCCCCATTTGGCAGTACACACACCTTGCCTCAGAAGTCTTCCCTATTTTCTTTAGGAACGACCGATAATAACCATGCCCCGTCAGGAACTGGGTTAAATAGTAATTAACGTCGCCCTGTTTCCTCTCCGTCCATTTTTGCACTTCCCCGATCAGACGTGCTGTCCACCTTCCCCGGGTTTCAGCTGCCATTTTTGCAGGGTCTCTGCTCTCTCCTCTTTTTTCACTGCTCTGGCCGCATGTTCTTGCTTTCTGGCATAAACCCGCTTCCTCTCATCAGCCAACAGGTCGGAACAATGGCCATGATAAACACAAGAAAACGCATTCAAAAGAAATATTTGAATAACGATTACAGCAAATACTGCAGTAGTCTACGTCTTGGAGATTAGGCCGAAGTTGAGGCTTACAAAGATCGTCAGGACATCACAATAAACGTGTACAAATGTGCTATCAGAGGAAGAAACAATCTGATAATAATAGCCCCAACTCTGGGAATCGGGGACAAAGTTATGGGTCGATAAACCAGTAGCAATTGCCTTCACTCCAGTGCTATCAATGAAACTGGGGCTCGAATTACTCACCGGAATGTGTAAAAGGCAAGTAGGCTGGGGACGAACGGGAGATTAATTAGTGTTGAGGGATGGAAGAATTCCAGATGTTTACCTGGAAAAAGGTAAAAGAAGAAAATGGAAAAAATAAGGGAAAATAAAATATACTTTGGTGAACTTGCGCAGTGGAAAACAATAAATCAAAATTACCTCTCCTTCTCTGCTTTCTGCTAAAGCAAAAGATCTACCGAGGTAGCCATTCTCTGCGATAGCACCTTGTGTGGGTGACAGTTTTTGCTTTCATTAAGGCAGACTGTGCCCTGCACCTTGACTCCTCTTCTTCACGTCAGACAGTTTTTCTGGGCAGGTGATCCTAGTAAGCGTCATCGGCGACACACTGGTTGAGAGGAAACCACCAAGCGACACTCTTGCTGCCCCTTTGCCTACACTGTTTTTGATTTGATCCTCTTCATTCTTATTTGGTCTGCGCCCAATAGACGCTGGTAATATACTGTGATGCGCGCGTTCACGCCTCCCAATAAAGAAGGATTCGCGAACATATCACTGTCTTCCGTAGGGAGAAATGAGAAGAAGAAAAAAATACGACTGCAGCGCTCAAAGCAGAGAGAAGAGAGCGGCAGAGGGGATGCAATTTTTACTCGTTCATTGATGGCTGAAGGAAGAGGAGCTCCCTCTATACTGCCCATTTCCTCAACAGTTCTTCCGTCTTTACTTATTGTTGAGACAATCTCCGTTTCTCAAAAACCTGCCAGGATTCCTTGCCTTTATTCCGAAGAACTGCAGAAGACACCCACGGATTCAACATCTTGCTCTCATTTTTTTTTGGATTGATGTCCCTCCATTATTTTGGTGGGCATCACACGGTGAGTCACCTCCCTCTCGTCATTTATACTCACACTCTAAATTGAATAATTCCCTCTCTTTTGCGAATGGCATCCTTTCTTATTCATCACCCTCATGAGGCCAATTAATTGTTCAATTTAATAAATTTAACACTTTGCACTAAAGACAGCTTTGTTTTCTCTATCATTTCCCTGTTTGGGGCTCCTATTTGGCAAGCTATTGCTCCCCTCCATGCAGATATCATGCTCATCTGATAAATTGTTATTTTATAAATTTCTTTTATTGGCGCCCAACAGTGAATATTTGTATTACAAATAGGGAGAAAGCCATAATACAGATCTTGTCCTTGTCCTTTGCTGAATACAAGTAGATGAATATTGGGACATATGCCAAACCAACAGCGAGCTCTCAGGGCACACTGCGATTAGCCACTATATCAAGGATTCCCACAGCCCAGTTGCCAATATCTGTATTGAGACCTGACTTATATAAAATTTATGATGTGGAAGAAAAGGTACTAGGGTGAGCCTATAGCCTTTCACCACTAAAATGAAGCCACAAAGTACACCGTTCTAAATGTTTGACAATTATAATGCCCAATGATTTCCATCCTCAAAATGAAACGCTTCTCAAAACCGAGGACAGTTTCCAACACTATGATTCTTTGCTGCAAATATCAACATTTTTGGTCTAATGAAAGCTTAGACTATTCCTATAATGCACCAAGAGAAGTTTGCACAATTAAGCTACAAAATTGAGGGTTATCGATTTGTAATAGAAAGTCAGGATGATAATAAATAAAAATCAATAATAACCTGCTCTTGTTCAGGATGGCTGGCTAGGAGTTTGTTAAGCGTCGTAACAGCCTTTATTCTGTTCGTGTCAACAGTATCTTTCGCTACTGCGTTCACAGCTTCAATAAAATTAGAATAAACGTCTTTCAGTTTATCTTCAAACATCCAAGCTGCCATCAATTGCCTACGACTTTTCGCGCAACCTGAGGTGATTTCGTTCAAGTGGGCCAGCGGTTGTTTCGAGAAAGGTCTCAATTTAATCCCCGTCCTGAGGAGATCTTCAATGAAAAGGTCGCAAAGCGTTTCTGAAACCAAAAGAACAGGCGAATACAACATTGAAAAAACAGATAAAACTCATTGCTCGAGTTATTCTACTAAACTTTCTTCAAATGATGTAGTTAATATATGAATACAACTGTGTGACTTAATCCACTAATGGACGCTATGCACAAGTCCTGAAGGAGACTTTTATATCCATGCCAGCAAATGGTGAACCTGGATTGGACTCTCCTCTAAACAAATGAAAAACTACCGGGTTAAGTGATCTCATTCAATTGTAATCTTTCAAAGTGACAGATTGTGAGAGTGGTATGGCTAGCTAGAGTGTGGTTGTCTAGGTAGCGTTTTTCTTTTGGTTTATTTTCAATAATATGCATTTGTAATCGTTTAGCAATAATTATTTAAACCCCCAACCCCCCTCATTCCAAAATGAGCAATGTACGCTGTACAGGCTATAAACAACTTTGGAATATGTGTAAAAAAAATCTGTTCTTTCTCATATCCATTTGGGGTTCAGTTGGCCCTAACTTCTAGCCATCACGATTACCTCATACAAAGAGATGCTATGGGGAAAACTACAAATTACCCTGGGGAGTAATTTTCTAGAAATTTTGGAATCAAAATCGACTGATACAGGTTTCAGATTCGTAGAAATAGCTTGCTATTCCAGATCGTCACCTCACATTCTTCGATCCGTCCTCTGCAGATCATCTGCTCTTAAGTCTCCACAGCTGCCACTACCAATCATTCACCTTCAAGTGGTTCAGCAGGCCATTACACATCATCACATCATCACCTCCAATCACTCTTGAGCATTCAGAACCAGCCACAACAAATAATTTATCCTTATGTGTTTTAGCTAGCCATTACACATCAACACCTCATATTCATTCGAGCCATCCACTGCAGGTTATCTGCTCTCGAGTCATGAAGCTAACTGTTACAGATCACCTACTCTTAGGTCTTCAGATCAACCCACAACAGATAATTTATCCCCAACTGTCGTCATTATAGATCATCGCTTCACATTTAGCCTAAACATCCACTGCAGATCATCTGCCCTCTAGTTTCTGAAGCTATCTACTGTATTTATCCTGCAATCGAGTATTCACGTGGTCAAACTGCAGATTACCTACTTTCGAGTCTTCAAAAAGTGCCACAACAAATAATTAATCCTCAAGTGTTTTAGCTTGTCATTACCTATCATCGCCACATATTCAGTCAATTCACCTACTGCAGAATGACCTGTGTACCAGCATTCGTGTGAGCTAACTGCAGATCACCTACTCTCATGTATCCCGGGTCGGTGGACAGCAGATTACAAACTCACGAGTACTCAGAGCCAGCCACTGCAGATCATTCATCCCCGTTTGTTTCAGCTAGCCAGTACTGATCATCACATCATATTCTTCCAAGCCATCCAATGCAGAACATCAACTTTTGAGAATTCAGGGCCAGCCACTACAGATCATTCATCCTCAAGTCATTTAGTTTGCTTGCCACCGTAGATTCATTTGAAACATCCACTGCAAAGTTAGACACTGCAGATTACCTACACTCAAGCATCCCCTGGACAAACTGCAGATTACCTACTATAGTGTATTTTGAGTAGGCAAACTGCAAATGACCACTCACCAGTCTCCAGAGCCAGCTGCTACAGCACATTCATCCTTATGGGTTTGAGCTCCGCAGTACTGATCATCACCTCATCTACTTCTGAGCCAGCTGCTACACATTATTCATCCTCAAGTGGTTCAGCAGGCCATTACACATCATCACCTCAAATCACTCGAACCATCCACTACAGATCATCTGCTATTGAGTCATGAAGCTAACTATTACAAATCACCTACTCTTAGGTGTTCAGATCAACCCATAACAGATCATTTATCCTCAAGAGTTTTAGCTTGCCATTACAGATCATCGCTTCATATTTAGTCGAAACATCCACTGCAGATCATCTGCCCTCTAGTTTCTAAGGGTATCTACTGTAGATATTCTGCCCTCGAGTGTTCATGTTGTCAAACTGCAGATTACCTTCTTTCGAGTCTTCAGGACCAGCCACAACAAATAATTTATCCTTGTGTTTTAGCCCGCTATTACAGATCATAACCTCATATTCTTCAATCCATCCTCTGCAAATCATCTGCTCTCAAGCTCCATAGACACCACTACAAATTATTCACCCTCAAGTGTTTTAGCTAGCCATTACACATCATAACCTCATTTTCATTCGAACCATCCACTGCAGATCATCTGCTCTTGAGTCATGAAGCT
Source organism: Creontiades dilutus (assembly GCA_031894815.1). Classification (NCBI taxonomy): domain Eukaryota; kingdom Metazoa; phylum Arthropoda; class Insecta; order Hemiptera; family Miridae; genus Creontiades; species Creontiades dilutus. The sequence goes on from JAVIWC010004080.1 coordinate 343,962, forward strand.
AACTGTTACAGATCACCTACTCTTAGGTGTTCAGATCAACCCATAACAGATCATTTATCCTCAAGTGTTTCAGCTTGTAATTACAGATCATCGCTACATATTTAGTCGAAACATCCACTGCAGATTATCTGCCCTCTAGTTTCTAAAGGTATCTACTGTAGATATTCTGCCCTCGAGCATTCATGTCGTCAAACTGCAGATTACCTTCTTTTGAGTCTTCAGAACCAGCCACAACAAATAATTTATTCTTATGTGTTTTAGCTTGCTATTACAGATCATCACCTCATATTCTTCGATCCATCCTCTGCAAATCATCTGCTCTCAAGTCTAAACAGCCGCCACTACACATTATTCATCCTCGAGTGGTTCAGCAGACCATTACACATCATCACTTCATATTTGTTCGAACCATCCACTGCAGATCATCTGCTCTCAAGTCATGAAGCTAACTGTCACAGATCACCTACTCTTATGTGTTCAGATCAACCCATAACAGATCATTTATCCTCAAGTGTTTCAGCTTGTAATTACAGATCATCGCTACATATTTAGTCATCCACTGCAGATCATTTGCCTTCTAGTTTCTAAAGCTATCTACTGTAGATATTCTGCCCTCGAGCATTCATGTTGTCAAACTGCAGATTACATTCTTTCGAGTCTTAAGAACCAGCCACAACAAATAATTTATTCTTATGTGTTTTAGCTTGCTATTACAGATCACCTCATATTCTTCGACCCATCCTCTGCAAATAATCTGCTCTCAAGTCTACACAGCCGCCACTACAGATTATTCATCCTCAAGTGGTTCAGCAGGCCATTACACATCATCACCTCAAATCACTCGAGCCATCCACTGCAGATCATCTGCTATTGAGTCATGAAGCTAACTATTACAGATCACCTACTCTTAGGTGTTCAGATCAACCCATAACAGATCATTTATCCTCAAGTTTTTTAGCTTGTAATTACAGATCATCGCTACATATTTAGTCGAAACATCCACTGCAGATCATCTGCCCTCTAGTTTCTGAAGCTATCTACTGCAGTATTCATTTATCCTTGTGTGAAACATCTCACCACCTCATCTCAATATAACCTCAAAATAACACGAGCACTCATTACCAAGTAATTTTGAACGCCGAACCGATTGAGATGGGTCCTGGACCTTTCTGGGCTCATCAGACTTTTTAAAATCACATTTTAAGGGTAAAAATGTGAAAAAAGGGTGTTAATTTCAATTTTTTTCATTGGCCCGTTTTGACGACTTGGCAATCAAGAAAACTTGGAGAGAGAGGAGAGTCCAAATTAATTAAAATATAATGCTATCATTTGCAGTGTTTTAGATTCTCGATCAGTGCTGTTGTTACCAAAGCCTCAACATTGATACAACAGTAACAGTTCGTCATTTTCATATTCCTGTAGTTCCGCTATTCTGAACACTGAATCTCGAGCCAATTTTCTGTTGTGAACAATGTAATTGGATTACCATAGTTTCTAGTCGTTATTATCATCCGGCAAACTTCTCCTTTCTACCCTATTCATTGAAAATACATACTGAATAGTGAGAAACGATTTAAAATGGACGTACGTATACGGTACCACTAGTCCACTCCTGTTACTGTTGACATAGCCCCACTAAGGTAACGGCACCGGTAGTGTCCACTGCTCCAGTAGTGGCCATTTAAATTTCATATTTGAGAAATAAGGATTCCTGTCTCCTAGTGGCTTCAAACTTACTATTCTGTCAATAGTCAGAGGTTGAACTGGAGCGCAGAGCATTTGGAAATTGTGGTAGAACTTCTCAATATGACCGTTGTTTCCTCGTTTGTTGGGCTGTATCCTAGAGCTTCTTTGGATAGAATCACTTTTGTTCATCTGGTATTGAATTTAATGATAGTAAACACGTAAGGAGGGCAAAATGTCAAGTGGCCACTACTGAAACATGCACCTGGCGACTACTGGAAATTTCGTAATTTAATGTGGCCACTACTAGATCAAAATAAAGGTGTGAGAAAAAATTAATAAAAAATAGAAAAAATTGTTCTTTTGATAGTTTTAGGCAATGGATATGTTAGGGAAGAGTCGGGCTATATTCTAAATGAGTCCTGAAGAAAGGCAGTACTACTGTTGGCCCACAATTGTCAAAACTAAAGAAAAAAATTCTTAACTGTGGCCACTACCGGTACCGTTACCTTACTGGGGTTAAGTAACACTAGGTACACAATATAAATTCAATGTTTTATAGTTAAGGAACGCGGCACTCACCCATTATGAGAATGCACTCCTTTTTCTTGGCTGCTCGGACGGAATTCACCAAATTATTCAACGTGGACAGATTGTGGATCGGCGAGTTTTGAATCGTTACAACACTCGCTGCCACTTTATCTTTCGAAGTTCCCTTTGTTAAAACAGTTTTCATCCAAGCGGAGTTGGAGCCTCTTTTATTTTTCATCATCTCTAGAATCAATGAAAAGCAAGAGGTTATAAGAGACATCGCATTTAAGAGATTGGGGCACATGTATGCATTATGAGACGAAATCAGTAAATTTAACTAGGAATTGTCAGTGTTGCACTGTTTCATTAAAAATGTTGTACTAGATGTATAGTTTTGAATGTCTAAATCACAATAAATACTTTCTAAAAATATTCATAATTAAAAAAAATCTTTATAGCTAGGAGAGGCACATCGCTCTTTTCCATAAAATGGCTCATTAAATGTTTCAAATAAGTACATTTATTTGAATGATTATAAGGAATCTTGAAAAATTCCATAATGGGTTCCTTGGGTTGACGAAAATTACAAATTAAGATGCATCGTCAAGTTTAAGCCTAACAAATTATGATATCCCTTGTCTACAGGTTTTTGACACGTGCTCATCCGCAGAGAATGCAAGGATTACAATACGATGAAGATTAAATTCATATGGGGCGATCTAATTGCCTTTTTCATTGTACCCTCTACGTTTGAGAAAAATCAGCAAATTAGGGGATTAGAAAATTACTCTTAAAGACGCTACGTTGAAACAACGTGGGAAATGTATAGAATAATTTCATATTCGTTCTGATCTTCATTTACCTTCTACATACCTTTTTATCGACCGTAAAAGATATTTACTCAACTTATTAAAAACTTCTCATGAAAAGAAAAAGAAGATCCTTCATCCTTCATCGCAGTTCTTATAAATCAGCCTTTTAAGAGAACTTTTTGTACGGACTAAGTCACTGGCGACGAAGTTGTGGAAACCCATTTCAAATAAAAACGGAGTAAGATGGAACGTTGTCTATATTTCCACGAAAGTCAAGAGTTACACTGTTAAATCGATTTCGACGGTTAGGTCATCATCAGTAACAAACATGAACTGAAAGTACATCACAGAAAGCATATCTTATATAGGATCAAGTGAGAGGAGATTGAATCCCTATAACTATAACTATTCATAGCACTTCAAATCATCCTTTAGTTCATAAACATGCCGCGTTCCATAGTATGATCAATAGGGCACTGTCCATACCAATGAATGAACAAAATTTATTGAAAGAAAAATCTGTTATTAAAAGAATAGCCGTAAGTAATGGATATGGGGGAGAACTTGTTGATTCTATTTGGAATAAGGTTCTTAGGAAAAAGAGTAGGGAAGGGGTGTGTAATTTAGTGAGAGAAATTGAGTTGGAAGAGAAAAAGTGGATTAGTATACCATATTATGGGAAAATGTCGGATAAACTCGGTAAAATTCTGTCGTCCAGGGGTTTCAACGTTGGGTTTAAGAATAAAAATAATCTCAAATTTTCTTTGGGTTCGGTTAAGGATAAAATTAACGTTCAGGATAAAAGTGGGGTTTATAAACTAAAATGTTCATGTGGGCTTGAATACTGTGGTCAAACTGGTAGGAAATTTAGGGAACGAATAAAAGAGCATGAAAAGGATTTCAGGGACAACAAAGGTGATTCTGCCTTTTCAAGTCATCTGAATGAATCCAATCATAGCTTTAGTTTTGATATGATAAATAGGCAATATCTAGAATTTCCTCACTTTTGCCCAAAGGGAGGTATGTTGGATGTGCTAGAAAAATTCGAAAATGTTAAAAGTTATGGGTCAGGTAAGTGTTTGAATGATGTCATTCCTCAAAATATTTCACCATTATTGGGTTCTTTCTTGCAATAAGTTTGGCTCCACCTCTCCATAATGTAACTGTTTGTGCCCCTTTCACTTTGTAAGCCCTTTCACTTCCCTGAGCCAATAGGATTCAATCTCCGCTCACTTGATCCTATATAAGATATGCTTTCTGTGTACTTTGTACCATCAGTTACTGATGATGACCTAACCGTCGAAATCGATTTAACTGTGTAATTCTTTACTTTCGTGGAAATATAGACAACGTTCCATCTTACTCCGTTTTTATTAGAACTGTTTGTGTTTAAACCAATGTGACAATAGCAGATAAGTTCATGATGTGAATGATGTAACTCACGAAAAAATTCACACCAGGGAAAAATTAAAACATAGGAAGCACGTTCCCTATATTATACAGAGAAGTTTCAACGCAATAAATCCTAATAACATTCTTTCAACGAATAATTTACAAGAATCACTTTCTAAAAATTCCTAATAAAAAACACTTGTCAAGCTAGGAGAAGCACATAGCAATTCTTCTTATCGATAGATGAGTTTCAACTCTCTAAATCCCAGTAATATTCTTAATACAGAGCAGAGTGAAAGAAGATATTGAATATTAGTTGATTATCTTACTTGATGTAAAGAACTTGGACTCGGCATCCAATATGTTTTGGGCTTCGATTCTGAGGGAAGTCAATTCCTCATCTGTTGGTTGATCTTTGGTGACAGGTTTGAGAGGATACTGCGAACAATCAAACAATTGGGTTAGCCAGGTCTGTTTTACACCCCCATGCAGGTTAAGATAATTAAATCCCTCAACAACTTATGCGTATGATCAATCTTGATCTGTTAGGTATGCTTATTAACAAAGCTATAGCATTTTTTTTAATTTTATTGTACCAAGTAATAACTTATTAACAATATTATATTGAAAATAGGAATAAATATTCACAACTAAGATACATCACTGAGTTTTGTCCTTTCTGACTGATTGTTCCACTCAACTGCTTCACAAATAGGCAAGATCAAGTGGTTTGGTACGCTTTAGTCTTCTGGTGATGTCACTTGCGTCAAGGAGATGGACAGCTTCCTCGTTGGCGTGATATCTTAGCCGTTGGAGATGACTCACAGCTTGTCGCTTTATAGCCTCTCTAACTGTTTCCACCTGAAGTTCACGATGGAGACGTTCATTTCGAAAGTACCATGGTGCATTCACAACAGTTCGTAGCACAATTTTCGGAAACGTTGGATGATATTTCGGTTTGATTGAGCTGTACAGCCCCACAGCTGGGCTCCATAGGTCCAAACAGGTTTCAGGACCTGGTTGTACAGAGTTAGCTTGTTCTGGATCGACAGCTCCGACCGTCTCCCCATTAGCCAGTACATTTTCCTGAATTTGAGTAAGAGTTCTCCCTTCTTTTTCTTGACATGGGCTCTCCACCTGAGCCTGGCATCGAGCGTCATACCGAGGTATTTAGCTTCGTTAGGATACGGAATAGCCTTGCCCTTTAGATAAACTGGTACGTAGTCAATTTTTTTGTTAATGAAGTCGACGTGTGCCGATTTATTTTCATTAATTCTAATTCTCCATTTGGCTGTCCACTGTTGTATGCAGGATAAGGACCTTTTAAACTTAGTGATGGACTCAATATTACTTTCTCTAACAGCCAGAACCGCCGTATCGTCCGCAAAAGTAGCTGTAGTGTTCATTTCAATTTCTGGGAGATCACTGGTGTAAAGGACATACAGGATTGGCCCAAGAACACTCCCTTGTGGGACCCCTGCAGCGATTAGCTGTGGCTCTGAGTAGGCATCTTCTTGCTTTATTCTGAAGTAACGATTGGTGAGGTAAGATTGGAGCAGCTCAAAGCTATAGAATATAGCGTGTGCCGTGGAATTTCTCTGGGAATTCAAATTATGCGCGGTGACGGCGGTCAGCTGTTAACTGCAGCTTGCAAATATCATGCCGGCTGCGACATGTCTCGAACACCCTCCGTTCAACCATTTTTGTCTCGTCTTTGCTCTCGTCTCGCTATACCGTCACCTTTTTTTTTTAAACCTGGAATTTCATTTTGAGAAATCTTAATTTACTTCTCGTATTTCGCTGGCTCGACCGTTGATGCTTCAGCTTCTTTACGAAGAGGACTTCCGACACAAAACCTTCATCCGGACTGCTGTTCAGCGTTCCGGCTTCATTGTTTTGCATGGTGTCATCTATGCCTTCGATGGTTTCTCGGGATGCTTCATGAGAAACGAATTTCTCGTCTTGAACGGGCAACGTGGGCACGCTGACCACTACCATACCGTTTCAAGTACCGGCTTGGAAGTCTCGAGTACTCTCACATTTTCCGATCGAGAACGTCCTACCTCGGTGTCCGATGCGCCTGCGCTACTCGTCGTTCAGATAAGAATATCATTATTTCCCCAAGCAAACCACCATACTTCCACCATATCTACCGCACCAAATACCTTCTAATTGAACTACCCCCTTTGAGGCAAATTTTCGGAAGGAAAAATAATTGTATACCTCTTAGGTACGGCCTAATTGTAGTATTACTCCAACATCCTTTTGTCACGAAATACCTCGACCATCTAAGTATCAATACTTTGTTTTCACTTCTGAGTGAATAATTCCGGAATTTTGGTTATTTGTATGTACAGCAACGGAGTTCATTTTTACGTACATAATATTAAGTATCGTATAAGTCAACTACTAAGAAGTTTGATTAATCGAGAATTATAATATTCATTTTACTACTTTTATTTATTTGCTCAATAAAACCGTACTACTCCAATATCTGTATTTGTGGTTTTGTTATGGGTTCACCCCCACTAGTTAGGACAAAAGATAAGTTTTTTTAATTTATGAATCTTCAGCTTCGCTCTCATGCAACAGTTCGTCTCACAAGAATAAAACACTGGAGCCGCTCTTAAGAAATACGAGATTTATATGGGCTTAATCACAATTATATTTGTATACAGGGAGTTGCACCCTGACTGTAAGCATTAAAGAATCAACTAAGAGAATATAGTTGGCCTCATCCACAACAGATCGTTTGTGTCAACAAGAACGTGGAGCTGAAATTGTGAACCCAAAGAACCTCGACGATTCGACAAAAAGTGTGTACATACACGTCTTACACAAATTACTCTGTCAATCTATCAATAAGCAAAAACAATAGCGGTCTTAAATCATTAGTAATAACAGCGTGATGATTGTTTGAAGTACGTACCTGATCGTACCATTTGGGCACACTTTCTTCCTCATCGTCATCATCCGTATCGTCGAACGTCTTACCGACTTCAGGCAATTCCTCAATTTCTTCTTCCTTCGATGAAGAATAAGTTTTTCTTTTAAATTTCCCCATTTTTAAAGACAACGTGAACTACCAACAGTCGTCAACATGTGTTGTGTTCGATTGTAAACACGGCATAACCTATCGTTACCTTCCTCTTCTTCTTCCATCTTTGTATGTGAAATGACTTTTGACAGACACGCAGCGTGTTTCTTGTCATATCTGAACACAGCTTATTGCTGAATCACCACCCACCTTCTTGATGAGACCAATGACTGCATTTATGAGGTAAATTAAGTTTCGATGGCAGGGTTTGATTTCTTCTTTAGATGCAAATTTGATAAATTTAGTCCATTTCCAGTGGAAAATACTGCATTTGTTAGTAGTAAGCTCTTCCAGCTACCACAAACTGCTGTTGGATAATAAATCTGTGATTTTATTGAATAAATAAATCCAGTTTTTCCTCTTAATGAAATTGCAGCTTTCACTTTCTCAAATTTTTGGACTCTATAAGTGAAGGGATGCTGAATCGTGTTCCTGTTCCTTGTGTAGTAGCCATGTGCTCTAACCAAAAGTATCAAGCCATCTATGCAGTCTTGCATATCACACTGCATTCTTTTGCAAAATTATGTCGAGGGATGGTTCCCTACCAAGCCATTTTTTGTTCTACACTATTACATACAGATTCCTCATCATAAACCTCTTGAAATACGTTGCAACGAGCAAATCCGAAATTTTCCCAACAGAAGATACACACTTTGTGGCTATTACGGATTTCTGTTAGCACTATGTCGTTGCCTCTAGGGAAACTTTATTACCGTGGGATTGATGAGAATGAACTACTATTATTGAATAGTTGTTATAATTAACCACCTAGATCCAAAAAGGTACATTTGGAGCTTCAACAACTGCCATACTACTACCTTCACATTCCGTTCATCGCCATCAGTTGACGAATGGAATGAGAAGAAGATGAAGGTACACATCCGCTTAGCGTGATTTTAAAATTGAACGTTCGTAGTTTCTCCCTTTTATCTCAAATTTATATATTTTTATTTGTAAAAATAGTAAATCGTGTGCCCACCACCTTGTTGCTGAATGTTATGAAATAAGTTAGTATCCAACGCTTGTATCAACTATCTTTTCGAATCTGCTTGGATGTAGATGTGTTCTGTTGATTCCTGAAAATGAGAAGTTGCTGAATTACATCAAAGGAGGGAATCTTTGGAAATCGGTATCCTCAGACAATTAGAACAGGTGAGTGCCAAAGAGCAGAAATGATTATTCCTGAAGTAGCGCATAATGCAATTATCTACTATAGCGAAAATTGCCTTCAGAACCTCATTTAATGTTTGAAAAAATCCCCTCAGTAATCTTGAAGTTCATTGGGTTCATCTCCATAAGAAGACATCTATTGTTGGCATGTCAAACCTCTTACGGCCCCCTCCGCATAGAATGGGACGGCTCCAATTCAAGCCGCTTCAAAGGAAGATCCTAATTTTTAGAACATTCCTTGGTATATTAATAGGTAACGCACCTCTTATCAGTGATAAGTTATCACACCCGCGATATCGATATAGGAGGATCGATATATCGAAGAAACGAAGTGTTATTAAACATCTGATTAATACCTCAGCTGTGCAACAATATGGGGGTTTAGTCCGAAACAAAAAAAAAAAAAAAAAACATCTCAGCTGGGCTAGAATATCGGTGTTTGGTCCGGGATTAAAAGAAACATAAATACGAATGAAAGCAACAATTTCTGGTTTGAAAGCAAAAATCTCCTACTGTCTAGTTTGGCTTGCATCTCAAAAACAAAAAATATCCTACATCAATCCTTCTAGTGAAGTATAGATCAGAAGAAACAGACATAGGAATGAAAGCAACAATTTCGGGTTTGAAAGCAACAATCTCCTATCGTGATAATAGTTTCAAGATGGCATTATATCGATGTAATAATCGATAATTAGATCGATGTAATTATCTGATAAGATCGTGATAAGATTGATTCAAGCGAATTCTTTGAATTAGCCCATTCCTTTTTAATGAGGACATTTACGATGTGGGTAAGGTGACATAACGCAATCTTGAAAAAAAGAACTGTAAATTTGTCTAGTAGGTGCCGAATCCGTTGATAGATGGTATAAATTTATGAAATCATCGTGATAAGCAGAATATCATGTCTTGGCTGGATTGATGAGGTAAGATAACTGAGAGAATTTTGGCTCTTGTTCCCTCATTGCCCAAATCTTACGGATTGCCAAAATTCTTACGGAGGGTCCTCTGGTGATTTAGGGGAACCAATATTCATTTTGAGATGCACTTCCTCATTGTGACAGAAAGGAGCAGATAGCCCCATCATCAAAAGCAGTACTTCCCTCTCTAGTGAATGCCTATTATATGAAAACTTCACTTCTAAGCAGTGGTATCAAAGTCCACACTTAACAGAAGTATTCTGCATAGGTAAACGTTCAGTTGATGGAGGCAGGTTGTGACCCAGGCATATGTCAAAGTCAATTATCTTTTATTTGCTGATGACTTGAAATTATTTCGGATTGTGGAGTCGGATGGGGACTGTCGGGTTCTTCAAACCGCGCTTGATTCACTGTCTGTTTGGTGCTCAGACAATAGTTTAGCCCTAAACCCTTCGAAGTGTGCCATCACCTCCTTCCACCGCTCTGTGAATCCATTGGTCCATGAATATTCAATCGGTGGTTCGTTACTGAGAAGAGTCACGTCCGCTCGAGATCTTGGGGTGCTTCTAGATGCACAGCTCACCTTCACTGACCACATCACATCGATTTCTTCCCGTGCAATGCGTGCTTTGGGATTCGTCAAAAGGAATACGAAGGAGTTCACCCAGGTCCCTGCTATAACTGCTTTTTATGTTTCCCTAGTTGCCCCTATAATGGAATTCGCTTCTGTGATTTGGAGCCCATTCTACAAGTGCCACACTGACCAGCTGGAAAGAGATCGACGTTTCCTCCGTTACGTGGCATTCAAGCTTCATATGCCAATGGACTTCTTAAGCTATGAGGCTATTGACAGGCAGTGCGGAACTGTAACCCCTCTAGTCAGAAGATACCAATCCGACATTTCATTTTTATACAATATCCTGAATAATCGAGTCGATTCTCCCCATCTTCTGGAAAAAGTAAATTTCTTGGTGCCTCGTCCCGCCTCACGATCGAGCAATCTATTTTGGACATCCAAACACGGGCTTGCCCGTTTTATTGAAATAAATAAATATGTCAACAGGCGATCGGCAGCAGAGGGGGCAATTTGATATTACGCATGTGTGTGATTCTGAATTGGGTGCTCTAGGCCACATGGCTTTTCCATCAGACCTCTTCCTGTGAACCCCTAATCGATTCCATCCTGGAATCTGTTCCAGAACTTCTGGCATGTGGCTGTCCCATTTGTGAGCAATCTTCCATCGGTGCGCCATGAGACGGTCTACACGTGATGCGTCAAATACTCCCTATGGGCAGGACAAATAATGAACTACCGGACTTGAAATTAGCTTTGTGGTTCCTCCTGGATTGGCACCTACAATACTTTCTGCTCCCAATGAACGTACCTGCTCATTCTTATAATTCTTTTTAAATAGATTTTGATGGGATAGCCAGAAATATATGTAAACTTGAACTTTCGTGCCGTTCATCTCCCGAAAGTTATCAAAATAAACCAAGGAATGCCTCGGGGCAGCCAGTTAAAAACGGACTTGAGACGAACGCATGTGATGGGTTATGTACCGCGTATGTACCTACTTCTAATTTGCGAAGCATCAGTGTATCGCGATATTGTGGAAAACACTTATTTTTCGATTCTTTAGTCCCATTATAATATAAACCATCGATGTTGTGTTTTCTTTATTAACCAGCCACGCTACAGTGTTACATGTATAATCACACTATTAAAAACCAGCTTATCCAAGTATATCGACGTTTCCTGGTAACGCATAACGTTGGCTTCGTCGTCCCTATCAATGGAACAAGTTATGCGACCACACACGCGTCTAAAATCATTTCCTCGGCAGGGATATCGATTTTTTAAAACTTTTAATATTAATTAACTCCCTCATTGTGTTGTTTAGTATCAAGAATCCTCTACACACGGGACTTACCCCAACAATGCACAATGTTGCCACCTTTGCAAATACGGCTATCCTCTCTGTTGGAGATGATATAGAAGCTGCAACATGCAAACTACAGATGTCTACTACTAAGGTTTGTAAATGGACCAAGATGTGGAGAATGAAGCTGAACGAATCAAAATCAGTCACATCAACTTCACTAACCGAAAAGTCCCAATCTTGGATGTTGAGATCAATTCGAATAAAATACCGCATAGAAGCAGTTAAATACTTGGGTTTGACACTTGACTTCAAATTAAACTGGAATAAACACATAGAAAAGAAGAAAGAAGAACTTGAAATCAAGTACAGAAGGATGTATTGGCTAATGGGAAGGAATTCCCATCTCTCACTTCACAACAAACTGCTTATATATAAGCAGATCCTTCGCCCTATTTGGACCTACGGGATACAGATCTGGGGCTGTGCCAACAAATCAAATATTAAGAAAATCCAAACCTTTCAGAATAAAATACTGAGACGTATAGTTGGAGCCCCTTGGTACATGCGAAACGATGATATTCATCGATATTTGAGGATGGAGACAGTCTATGAAATTATTGCAAAATACGCAAGGAAGCATGAACATATCTCCACAAACAAATGAACCCAGGGATGCTCTACGTTTTGGACAACGAAGGTGAAATCCGCGTCGGGGCGAAACAAACCACTGGATTTTGTTGTGCTCCTTGAATAGAAGTGCAATCGAACTCTAATTAATTGAGCTATATAATAAACTAGATTTGCGTAAACCATCAGTGTACGCGATATTGTGGAAAACACTTATGTATTTGATTTTTCAGTCCAATTATAAAATAAACCATCGATGTTATTCACCTTTTCTTTATTAACCAGCGTACAGCCATTACATGTATGATACCTATATAACTTGAAACAGTTCAAGTCTCAACTATGAGAGTGTGTCCACTCATACCCATCATTGTGTCAAACGCTCCCTTGTTCATTCGAAGAAGTTATATAGGTACTAAATGTTAAGGTAAATCTTCAAGTCTAAGGTAGATGGAGGGTATGTTAGGTATTGAATCACACTTGCCACTTTTGTCGTGATGGGCTTGCAAAACGACGGACATTCATGGGGGAAATTCCCAAAAACACATGTTTTGTAATTCAATTAATACCTTTTGTAATATAGCGTTTGTAGATAGACTGGATTGTGGTTGTGAGTTAAACTCTTCAAATCAAATCAAATTGCTCATGTGTTGTAAACAAAAGTTGTGGGACAATTGTCAGTACTTGAAATCAATGCTATAGGAGAATGATTTACAGTTTTAAAGAAAAAAACGACAGTATGGTATCTTGTGGGCAAAACAAGCTTTACTTATACATTGTTGAATATAATGAAATATTGCTGTGTTTAAAGAGCAGGAGGCTTTTTTAGTCATTGCATAGTAGAAGTAAGTTCGTGGGCAACTGGAAAACCTATAAATTGAACATAGAAATGTCTCATCCTTGGGAACCCTTCCTTCACCATTCTTACGTAAGTGGTTTTTCAACGTTTTGAGAGAAAGTATGAAATACAAGTCTTGTATTTCAACTGGAGCTGTTATACCCATCTGCCGGTATAATGACAAATTTTAAGTTATGAGACGAAGTTCTTCATCTTCACTGTGAACAATTATTGAAAATTTAACATGCTCAGTAATCTATGCGTTTTACTTCATCGTTTACTTTTTTTTTTCAGAAAGAATGTTTTTGTTACGAAATGTTCGGTCCGTTACTACAAAGACTTGCAGACGTTATAGTGGGAAACTGTCACCTTCTGATTACTGCGTGAATTTAGTGAAGTAAGTATCGTTGAATGTTTACCTAGCTTGGCACGATGTCAGTTATTATGGTGTGTTGGTACTTTCTCTTTGTCCTGAAGGGCTAAAGAAAAGTTGTGGTCCCAGAACTATATATAGATCACATCAAGGGGTCTCCCAGGGGCTTCGAAGGGAACCGTACTTGAGAAACCTTCTGTCAGCTGATGGGGAGGCTCGTGAAAGTAACAAATCCAAACTAATTTCGCCGTCCCAGTCGTAGATGCAAAGAAACGCCGAGTATTTCAAGAGATCGCAGTGATCGGCTCAAGAGAACATTCAAGTCCACATTCAGAACGTAACGAATTGCAATACATCGCCAGATTTTCAAGAGAAAAAATAAATACAGGAACTTATATGTGGCCTAGGATGTGCTTCATAAAACTTGAAACATGAATAAGAAAGGAACGTAGTGTGTAGCCCCAGATATCAAAACTAAACAGATTAGTTGACTAAATATTACATGTCTTGCCGATTCAATGAAATCTATTGATTCCTTTTTCTGGGACTCTGTTGCTCCTCTTTTCTTTGTCAACGAGAGATGTTCCTGCTCATGCTATAATTACACAATTCGTTTCTCGAAGAAAGCTAAATCTACTAAAAGGGTGTGAAGACTGAGAAGAGAGTCATGGTTTCTAAAAAGATTATTTTGAAAATGGAAAATATGCAGTGTGTGAATAAGTGTGTATAGGGGGAAGGGGATGTTGGTCAGTAGAAACCACCAACTCCTAGCTAAAATAGAACCAGTTCAAGTTATTATTTTTTTTTTCTCATTTCGACATATGCTACTGAAATTGGTATACTGTCTCCTATATAGCATTGCTTCGTTAGAACTTATGATGTTATCGTCAGGTTTAAGATGGATTGCTTACCAAAGTTGGTAACTAGACCGTTAAGATAACTGTGGAGGAAGTTCACCATTGAAACCTCTTTCTACTAAAGACAATCAATGGACCTTCCTCTACTGTGTTTTTGGTTTATTATTCAATAATAAACCATTGTAATCGCTCTTGAAAAAAATTCTAACCTCCCCTGAAAATTTCACGGTTTACGTTTCAAAGGGTGTAGAATCCGAATCTGCAATAAAAATTTTTCCTTCCGTCGGCCGTACGCCGTACGCACGATTTCTCCCAAACGGCTGAAGCAAAAAAGCTGAAATTTTCAGGAAAAATCCATGTTGATCCGACGACGCCCCAATTCTTGAGGCAGCCCCCTCACTTAATTTAAAGTGCCCTTTAAGGGTTGTCAAAGTTTTGTAAAATCCCTAAAAACCTCAAAAAAAGTCATGGCGGCCTAAATTTGTGCTCTTTTTGAAGACCACTCCTCGAGGAATCGAATGAGCCCCTCCCCAGGTCCGTAGGTCAAACCATTCCCGATCTACAGCCCGATTTATGGTTTTTAGGAAAAAGGTTTCCCCTCTTTAGAAGAGGTAATAAAATGTGTATTGAATATTCCAGGCAATACGACTATGAAAATTTCCTCTGCACTCTACTACTTCCTGGACATATTCGAAGAGCTGCGTTCTGCATAAGGGCATTCAATATAGAAGTGTCTCTGATAGGTGAAAAAATAACGGAAGAACACATTGGACTCATGAGGTACAAATGGTGGAGCGATGCTATTAGCAGTATTTACAACGAGGGCCCTCCCTTAAAACATCCTGTCATTCTCGAATTAAACCAGGTACTAAGGAAATTCTTAAATTTCATGTAAATGATAAGTTGGGCCTTCAACGTCAAATAAACTCATATAACTCATATATCTGAAGGAATCCTCCCGTATTATACTATGATAGTATGTACTACAACAGTATGTGATACTAGTAACAGTAAATTCTCCAGACAGCAGAATACATCAAAGTTTGAACCAATTTAAGAAAGTATATTGAAATCATTGAAATGGGAAATTGTTTTGAAATGCATTTCAGTTGGGTGGGTGACGCTCTGAATTGAAAAAAAAATTCAAAATAAATTCATTAGGAAAACAATTCCTACTGCATTTATAATTTCTCAACTTTTCGTTACAGTTACAAATAATTTGCTTACCATGCCAGTTCCTCCCTCATTATCCGATAGTTCTCATCTGAAATTATTATAATTTGCAGGTGATTAAAAGCAACCAATTACTGAAGAAACAGTTCACGAGATTGTTGTCAGCGCGGAGCACTCCGATTCCCAAAACTGGTTTCAAAACTATGAAGTCAATGGAAGCATATGCGGAGGAATCCACATCGCCTGTATATTACCTTATACTCCAAGCTGCAGGCACTAATGTTTTGAACGTACCTACTTCCATTTCTCTTGTTTCTAAACTGGAAATTATTTAGTTACACTACTCTTCCTGTATTCAGGTACGAAAAATGTAGACGCGGACCACGCTGCTTCTCATCTTGGCAAAGCTCAAGGGTTGTTGAATCTTATCAGATCCATACCGCATCATGCGAGTCGACGTCAGTGCGTAGTCCCCGAAGATATTTTGCTGAAACACGATGTTCCCCAAGAAGCGTTCATGCTTCTTCCCGTTTAGTGACAAGCAAAGGAGTAAGGGATGTGGTGTTTGATATCGCATCAGTTAGCAAAATTCACGTCAGCAAGGTTAGTAAAAACATCTTTAATACACCCTAATTATCTTTGCGTGGATATAATGGTAAACTAAATTAATGTCAATCTTACAAGGTAGGATGGAGAGTTGCTGAAATCCCACAAGGCAAATTTCAATACCAAGTGCTGCAGTACTTATGTGGTGGTCTTGACCACACCTAATCTCCCATCCTTGATGTTCCATTGTGATTGGACCTCACTATGGTGGGGTTGAGGATAAAGTGGCAGTTACAGGGTCCCATCCCCTGTAACGGGCCTGTGACCGATCTGGCCTATGGTGTTTGGGATGCCCAGTTTGCTTGTGAATTTCATACCCAAAAGCGTCATCTGCCTGCCAGCCAAAATCTGTTGTCTTTGTGGTGGCTTCCACAAACTTCCTGGCCTGAAGGCTAAGCTTCCAGGTAAAGGGAAAGCTGAGAGGTAGGCATTCTTCTGGTAGACTCGTCTTCCAAAATAGTTCCAGCATGCAGGAATGCAGGTTGGTACTTTTTTGAAATACGAGTAGGTGCTTGTAATAAATGCCAAAAAATGACATCAGCGGAGAGCCTGTCAAACTGACGCCTGAGGGAGCGGGAGCATCATGTCCATAAAATAGTTAGTACAATTTGTAGCTGCATATTTCTTGCCATAGTGTGTTCACTCTCTTCTTAGGTAATGCGAGTTCTTTCTCCTTCCTCCCGTCTGTCAAATACTCGTTTTCTTTCTGTCGTCAAAACTTGAATTGGATTGCAGCCAGTGAGTACACTGCAGTGAGTGAGTGGGGGAAAGTTGATTGTGGTCACATTATTCAGTGTGTACAAAACGTCTCTTACTTCTTTCTATTAACCTGGTGAACAATCCATCCTTGTGGTTTGTCGCTATTTTCGTCATTGTTACCTTGCCTACGCAACGTCAGGGTTGTTTTCTGGCTTCTTTTCAAGCTGATCAGTTGGAGGCGAGGTGACAACTACAAAGCAGTAGTAGCTTTAGAATTAGAAGAGATCAATGAAATTGGTTCTCCAATTCCAGTGATGCTATTTTAGATATGTCGGAAACTTCTCTTTTGGTAATTCATATAAAAATACTGAATCGTGAATATGATTGGTTACCTCAATATATTATTGTTGTTACTGCCACTTGCCAACAAGGAATCAAGTTGCCTGAAAACATAAACAATGTTTCATAAACTTCCCGTGTCTTTCCAAAATTAATGCCCGTTTTGTTAGGGAGTAGATTAGCTTAGTATAATCATGGAAGGCATCATAGAAGAAAGTGAAATCAATAGTGAAGTACAAGGGGAGTTATACGGAGAAATCGATTATGAATTCTATGGAGAAGATATGTACCACCCTTACGGAACCTTATTGGATAGTGACCTCAAGAGACAACTTGCGGGGGGTGCAATAGAAGAAGAACCGAAACCTCTGACCCTAGACGAATTGATCAAGGAGTATGTTCGCACGATGCACATTCCTCCAGTGACAGATTGGAAAGATATGTCTGATTCAGAAGAGGATGAAGATGATTCCAAGTACACCGCAGAAAGCAAAGCTGCAGCTGAAAGTAAATTTTGCAGTGAAAATTCTACTCGAGCAAAAATCTAATCTTTGCTGATGTTGATGATTAAATTTGGCCCTTAGTATGGTGCTGTGTATGGTTGAGTCCCAAACAGCTTTGGGTATATCCAAAGAATAGGTGACGCACCTCTTATCAGTGATAAGTTATCACACCCGCGATATTGATATAGGTCCACGGTATCGATATATCGAAGAAACGTGTTATTAACCATCTGATAATACCTCAGCTGTGCAACAATATGGGGGTTTTGTCCGAAACAAAAAAACATCTCAGCTGGGCTAGAATATCGGTGTTTGGTCCGGGATTAAAAGAAACATAAATACGAATGAAAGCAAAAATCTCTTACTGTCTAGTTTGGTGGTCTGGATGATTGCTACGCTCGCATCTCAAAAACAAAAAAATATCCTACATCAATCCTTCTAGTGAAGTATAGATCAGAAGAAACAGAAATAGGAATGAAAGCAACAATCAGAAGGAAGGGAAGGGAAATGGATTCCAACGCGGAAGAGAGTGATGGGGAAAATGGCGCGTACTGTTGTCGGGTGAAGGTACAATGGTCGTGATAATCGTTTCAAGATGGCATTATATCGATGTAATAATCGATAATTAGATCGATGTAAGGACACATCGATCTTATCTGATAAGAGTTGTGCGTCACCTATTCTTTGAATTAGCCCAGCTTTGATACTCAAGTACTTTTGTTGTCATTGACTTGACACAGATTAGTTGTTCGTAGTTGAAGAGGTACAATTTCAAGTGCTTTACAAAAGCTTCTTTTCTCTTGTTAACAGAGTTGGTCTGCTCGGTTCATCTTACCGGGTGGCTTGGTGTGAATAGGATGTTGGTAGTTCCTCCCTCTCGTTTCTTGATATTGCTGCTCCTGAGGATGAAACTTGAAGCTTTTAGGGTCAAGGATATTCTCTGAATTTGCAGGCTAATCTACTCAACCCTTGGAAGGGCTAACCACACTGTTAGAAAATTGATGGGATCAGGGTTTCATGTCTCAAATTTTATCAACTGAAAGTTGAACCTTAGTTTGGATCTTTGTTAACCAGGGTTGGAAATCCGTTTGACAAATTCGTAAAAAGAAAGGTGTTCTTTCTACTCTTATTCAATGTTTTCAGCAGGGCCAGAATGTTTGGAATAAATTTCTGCCTTTTTTGCAACAACCAAATTCTTTTTATATTTGTGGGACATTCTTCCGCTGATCACTGAGTCTCCATAACTTTTAATTTGCTTCTAGACGTCCAAAGACAGTTGGATGACTTTGTGACCACCGAATTTTCCTAGTCCATCTGTATGAAATGAAAGCTGATATCAAAACCTGCAGCACGCGAGATCACGGGTCATCCCATTTCCGTTGACATGTTACGTTGGGAGGCCCTCGATTTACCTCAAAACTTCATGCTACCATTTAAATGTAATCTTTCTAGGTTAGTTTGGACAGAAAATAGCAAATTCAGTGTAAGGAATCAAATGTGTTTTCCTTGGAATTTCCGTCATCACTCCGCATTTTCATTTTTTTCCCGCCAATCGGCGATCTTTGCCTTCAAGCTGGTCATTTGGCGGCTCATTGTAACCGTCAACAACCAAAGAACATCAACTTTCCAATGGTGTAACCAGTTTTTTTCATTTTTAGAGGAACATTCATGTTGAAAATTGGGTTTGAATTAACGGAACTTCAGGTTTTTTCCAATCCTAATTACTTCTCCCAAGTGTATTTTATTGGGTTTTTAATATACAGTATATATATGTATATAAAATACATTTTAATATTCTATTTTATTATCCAATATTTATCTCAGGTTATGTCCGTCGAACTTCACCCACGTATTCTAGAAGTAATTGGCTACGAAAAATGCCTGTAGAGTTGGTTTTTTATTGGAATAAAATTCCAATTTTTATTTTTATTTATTTGTTTGTTTGTGCGTTTTCAACTTTGCCGCTAAAAAGGCCGTAACACCCGTAATTCAAGGAGTGAAACCAAATCTGAGTACACCGTTGGAAAAAGCGTTAAATATCCTGTTTTCCTAGCATCTTTTTTTTTTTTTTTTTTTGAAAATGATTTATTGCACCAAGTTACAACTTATTAGCAACACATTTTTGACATTTAAATATGGATTGGTTATAGTGAAGCTTAGGTACATAACTAAGTCTCTAATGGTTTCGAATGTTAGAAGTGTCATTTGTTGCACTTGAGATTCACTGAATTTCTTTTTTTCACTGTGCGGATTTTGTTATCGCGAACACCTTAATTCACGTACACAGATCATGAGGCTTATTTCTCTTGAGTCGTCTGGATAGGTCGTCAACGTCGAGGAGCTGCACGGCTTCTTCATTGACGTGTAGTTGTAGCCGCTTGTGATGGGCTATAGCGTGCATTCTGATTACTTCATTTACTGTTGGTATACAAAGTTCTTTGTGAAGTCGAACATTTCGGGTGTACCGGTATGCATCAACAACACACCTAAGTACATTGTTTTGAAACCGCTGTATAATATCGCGATTGCTTTGAGCAGTACAGCCCCACAACTGCACTCCATAAGTCCAGACTGGTTTGAGGACTTGTTTGTACAAAGTTAATTTGTTCTGGATTGACATCTTTGAGTGCCGACCCATTAACCAGGACATTTTTCTGAACTTGAGAACCAGTTCTGCTTTTTTATTCTTGACATGCGTTTTCCATCGCAACTTAGCATCCAGGGTCATACCCAGATATTTGGCCTCATTGGCGTGAGGTATAGTCTTGCCATTGAGATAGACCGGAATGTAGTCAAGCTTGCGGTTGGTAAAGTCAACATGAACTGATTTTGTTTCATTCATCCTGATCCTCCACTTTGATGTCCAGTCTTGGATTTGCTTAATAGATCTTCTTAGTTTAGGAATTGTTGCATGATTCGTTTCACCGACTGCTAGGACAGCAGTATCATCTGCAAATGTCGCTAGTGTGTTCTCCCCTCTTTCTGGTAAATCACTGGTGAACAGGATGTACAAGTCCTAGCATCTAACGACCATGTTTTAAACGGATGGCTTTGATGGTGTTGATGGTGAAAAATGAGTCCAAAAAGTAAAATTTGTCAAAGTCTGTAAATGAACTTGCTTTTGAAATTTTGGTAGTTCCCCAAAGTTTTGATGAAAAGTGATCTGCACTCTTAAAATTTCCGCAAAAGCTTTCCAATGGTATAATCAGTTTTTTATTTTTAGAGGAACATTTTTGAGAAAATTGAGTGTTTTTAGATTTCGGGTAGTTCCACACCTCCCTAGATCGATTCTAATAGGCACCGCTCTACTGAAGAAGCCTTGCTTCAGAAGGACATCCTAAAAATAGATAACTTTTGAAGAGATTTTATTGTTTGAGTTCGTCCTTTCACGTAGAATGCCCCGTATAGTTCCTGAAAAGATTACGTTTGTTTCATCTTCATAATAATTTTTCGTTCAAGAAAAACCAGTCAAACAGTCGTCATCGGAATCGGACGAATTTCCGTTGTTGCTCCAGGATACTGATAAAGCCAAGAAACCGGAAGAAAGATTCAGACTTTGCCTGCTCGACATAAAGACGTACGGCACCCTATTCCACGAGCCGTATATTGAAATGAATATGAGGCAGGAGGACCAGTGCAGGGGCTGTCGAGACTTTAAAGAACTAGGGCGATGTGTTTGTTGTGGAGGGGCGTCCATCATCTCGGCTTCGTGCTGTCTGCGTGATAATCACACCAAGCAGCGATTAGTGAAAGAAGCTCGAGTCTACCACCTTATGGAAAAAGGCCACGAGTTCAGCGAAACGGAATTTCCCGAATGGGAATTCTCTAATCCTACATTGATCAATGTCTGTTCTAGCTCACACTCCTCTGTACTCTGAAAATTATTCGTTTTGTCGCCAATAAAATTTACCCATACAATGGTGCTTTGAATAATTTACATATCCTGCCATGCCAGGTAGGGGTAGGGATGAACCGTTTCTCATGCGATAAGTTGAACAACATCGAGATGGAGAGTCCTTGGATGGATCAATACCTACCTAAAAAAGTAAATCCGCAAATTTTCCTTGTATTGTTAAAGGATACATTTCATTGAATCAAACGGTATCAACTGAATTGACACTTTACAAACACCAACAGTTTGTGATAGAAAAACGCTGCAAATTCTTTCACTGGGGTTTATTATTCAATTGGCTTGTGTTCATGATTTGAATTTCTACTAAGCTTTGGAGTGTGCGTGTTTCACAGGATAGGGCGACTATCGAATTTCAGGAGATATGCATGGAGCACATAAATCTGTTCTCGACCAAAATAACTATTTGGATTGATCAGTTGATCATATTTGTGTGCCTCCTGAAATTCAATAATCACCCTATCGTGTGAAACACGCACACTCCAAAGCTTAGTAGAAATTCAAATCATGAACGCAAGCCAATTGAATAATAAACCCCAGTGAAAGAATTTGCAGCGTTTTTTTATTGAACCTCAATACCCCCCCCCCCCCCACAATAAAAACATCTATAACTTATCAAGTCCTTTGGCACTCGTATTGCGTTAAAACTTCCCCAAATCCAAATTTAAACGATGTAGCCCAAGGTAGACAGATGTAGAGGGGGACACACAAATATCATCAACTGATCAATCCAAATAGGTGTTTTGGATGAGAACCGATTTACGTGGTCTATGCATATCTCCTGAAATTCGATAATCGCTCTATCACCTGTAAAACACGCACACTCCGAAGCTTAGTACAGATTCAAATCATCGAATGCAAGCCAATTGAATAATAAACCCCAGTGAAAGAATACTTATTTACCCCAGTAATAATATTGAATAATATTTATCTATATATTATCAGAATTCTTTCAACAGCCGTAGTATCGGCTACGAACTACAAAGTATTCACAATCACTACCAGTATCCACATTCGGTCTAAATATCGGCATTTAAAACAAACAATTAAACCAAAAACGCAAATTTTGGCACCATAAATCGGGCCATACATTGGGAATGGTTTGACCTACGGACGTGGGGAAGGGCTCATTCGATTCCTCATGGTATGTTCTTCTAATAGGAAAATATTTAGGCCGATTCGAAAAGATTTTACAAAACCAGCTCTTGAAACTTTAAATTTCAGAATTGGGGCGTCGTCGGACCAAGATGGATTTTTCCTGAAAATTTCAGATTTTTTGCTCCAGTCGTTTCGGAGATATCGTGCGTACGGCGGACGGACGGAAAATTTTTTATTGCAGATTCGGACTCTACACTCTATTCGAAACGTAAACCATGAATTTTTTTTTCAAGAGCGATACAATGGTTCATTATTGAATAATAAACCAAAATTATATCACCTTAGTTGTGAATCGCAAAACGTCACAGGGCAAAGACACAGTAATAAGCTTAATAAAGTATAAGAAAGCTGAATATTCCCATTACCTACTAAAGATGACTCTCTAAAATTGGCTCACTCAAATTTCAGCTACAAGGACTATTCATGATTTCGTGGTTTATTCCTGTTAGAAGTGCCCCACCTGTTGATACGTTTTTTATTTAATTATTAGTTGGCAGACCTGAAAAAAGTCCCACAGTGTTTTCGTCCCATTTTCGATGCTTTTATTTCCACACCAGTTTTTCCATTTTATACATTAATTTCCTTATTAATTCGTCAATTGCAGCGTTGCTTCTTTACTGCTTAAAACGAAATCTGTCCCAGCTACGCTCAATGATCTATTCTTTAATTTTTGACAATGGTAAAACGATGGCTTTTTATCCCATTTTTGAAAAGGTGATTAACTTTCAAAAAGATCAAAACCAGCAAAGGTGCTGATGTCCAAAGGAGGTTTCTCTGTCTTGACCCTTGTGCCCTATAAAGTAATACCAACAACTATAATAAACATTGAAATATTTCACTTTTGTTGATAAGTTCTGATATTTTGAGATGGTGAATTCAATTTGTTGCCACAACATGCCATTCCAACCAAGATTCAACTCGTGTCCATGTTTAATTATAATTAAACTGATGATAAACCCAGTTCAATTAATCAATATTCCGCTCTCACCAACTGAATTTATGATCTCAGTTTCCTAGATTCAGTAATATTTTACTTAATTTGTTGCTCGCATGTCGTTTACTGTGGAAATATTTGTTTGATAATTCATATCGAAATATTCAAACGTGGATTAGATTGATTACCTCAGTACATCATTGTTGTTAATGCCAATTGCCAATATGGTATCGAGTTGTTTCAAAACATAAACACTGTTACTGCTTTGCGAAATTAATCTCCGATTTGTCAGGGACTAGATTTGCTTCGTATAATCATGGAAGACATCGAAGAAGAAAGTGAATACGATAGTGAGGTACAAGAAGAGTTCTACGGAGAAATCAAAACCGAATCTGAAGTCGTTGATGACTATGTCGCCCCCACTCCCAGAACCTTATCCGAAATATTGGACACTGACATCAAGAGACAATTCGCTGAGGATGTAATAGAAACGAAGAAGGAAGACTCGAATCCTTTGTCTCTAGAGGAATTGATCAGAGATTATGTTCGCACGATGCACATTCCACCTGTGGTAGATTGGAAAGATTTATCTGATTCAGAAGAGGAGGCGAAAGGTGGTGAATACAAAGATGCCTCAAAGTTCAAGGCAGAAAATAAACCGACAGTTGAAGGTAAAATTGCAGTGCGAATTTTATTGGAACAAAAAACAAGTTTTTGCTGATGTTGTTTATTAAATTTGACCAAAACATGCTCAAGTGTGCTGTGTGTGGTTGAGTTCTGGGCATCTTTGCTACTCAAGTACTTTTGTTGTCATCGACTTGCCATGGATTGGTTCGTTGCCCTGGGGAATAATCTGTCCTCTGGTGTCTGAGATGGCCAGTTCACTGGTAGATTTCATACACAAAACAGGTACCATGTGCAACCAACGCAATGCTTTGGCAAAGTGTCGCCTGCTTGCCTCCCAAAAGTGGTTGGATTCGTGGTGGCAGTGGCTGACTAAACAGACTGGAAGGTCAAGCCAGAAAGCTGAGGGGTTGGCACGTTGGAAAGCTTTGGTAGACTAGTCGTCCAAAATAGTGTCGGCATGTATGTTGTGTGGCTGGATCGGGCACCAACCAGCCCCCCTGTAGTGCCTTGAGCAAACAGGTACTTGTGTCTCTGATGCAGGGCCCTCAACTGTGGGTATAACAGTCTCCTACGGTGTTCTACCAGGGATTTTCCTCCTTGCTTTCAAGGTGTAAGCACAGTGTGCTGGGACTCTCTCATAAATCAAGCCTGGGATTACAATCCCATGAGGGAACGATAATACATTGCCTATGATAGTTGAAGATTTACAATTTCAAGTGCTAACACCTATTCCAGGTGGGTTAGTGTCGATAAGGTGTGGATAGTTCCCCTCCTCCCGTATCCTGATACTGCTGCTCCTGAGCATGGACCTAAAGCTTTTTCGGATCAAGGGTATCCTCCGAATTTACAGGCTAATCCTTGAAAGGGCACTCTCGGGGAGCTTAGGGGAACACTATTCCATCCCCCCCATCAGGTTTCCACCTTGAAATTTATAGAATCAGATTTTCTTGTCGCAGTTTTGATCAGTTGAAAGTACAGAGTGTTGTTAATTATGGTAACATTTTCACTTCACCGCTCCACGGGTTAACTAAGTCAAATGGTACGTGTCAATCTTTTGATGATATCACTTGAGTCCAGCAGACAGGCAGCTTTCTCGTTAATGTGGGATCTTAGCCGATGGATTGTCTCTCTTGTCATTTTATAGCATTGTTTCAACCTGAAGCTCACGATGGAGACTTTCGTTTTGAAAATACCAACGTGCTTTTACATGCACCTCGTTCTGGGATCTTTGGATGATGCCTCGGTTTGATTGAGCCATAAGCCCCCAGTTGAGCTCCACAAGTCCAAACTAACTTAAGGACTTGGTTGTTAACTGTAAGCTCGTTCTGAAGCCAATACATTTTTCTGAGTTTAAGAAGGAGTTCTTCCTACTTTGTCTTGACATGAACTTCCTACCTGAGCTTAGCTTCAAGCGTAATACCATGAAATTTGTCTTCTTCAGCATTAGAAATCACTCTTCCCTTGAGATGAATGGGAATCTAGACGATTCTTTTGAAGGTGAAATTAACATGCGCAAACTTAGTTGCATTTTTTTTATCCTCCATTTTGATTAAGGCGATGGTATAATGACCGGTTCAATTTGGTAATGGACTCAGTGTTACTTTCGCCAACTCCCAAAATAGTTGTTTCACCTACAAAAGTATTCGTGGTATTCACATCGAATTCTGGGAGATGACTGATTTTACAGGAGCGGACCAAAAACACTCACTTGAAGGACTACTATGTTAATGCAGTTTTGGCTCTTAGAAGAAACTTTTTTCGCATTATTCTGGAGTAGATAGTGGTTGATGAAACAGCATGCTTAAAAGGCAGATTTTAGGGCAGCTTGAGATCGAGTCCCCCTAACCAAATCTGTCAAAAGGCCTGGGTTATATCTAGGAATGCGGCAGTGGAGACTTTATTTTTCTCAAGTGCTTGTTCCATTACGAGTGTTATGCGATAGATCCGATGATGAAGGGTTGAGGGGAGAATTTCTGACGAAAGCTAAACTGACCTTGAAAACAGCTTGCGTTCTTCAATTATTGGTCCCAGTCACTTGTGTTTTTCGAATAGTTATGATAATATTGGTAGAAGTGAGTTTGGTCTGTAAGAGCTTAGTTCGTCAGGGGGCTCACCAGAGTGTGTGGTTCGTCTTGGTGAAATTGAACTGTTGGTACTTCTTGTAAACAAATTGAAACGTAGTCTTCGTTTTTGACTGTCTGTTTCGTACGTCTTGCTCAGCTGGTACGCAGTGAACTGTTCCACCCTTTTAACTTGACTCCTAGCCTTGTGTAGGACTCATAAATATATTTTGGTAACTTCATTTTGGTCTTTTCTACTTCTAAAAGCCAAGTCAATACTTACTCATTGTTTTCCCCGAAACTTGTCGCTCTGCCAGCACTAAATATTAGCTACCATTTACATGTTCATTCTTCGAAACTGTTGTAATAAATTCCCGTTCGTAATTACTGTTATCATTTTTCTAAACTCCCTGTCCATAGTAAACAGATCAGGTTGCCTGACGACTTAAAAGTCTGCTAGTAAGGCCAAGATTACAACATCCATCAACGAGCAAACACAGGCGATTTCACTTTTTCAAGAATGGCCCATACACAGAAATATCATGGCAGAATGATGAACTAAAAAATAGGTTAGGCATTTGATTCTATACATTATCGAGGATATATTCTTGAAAACAAACTGAATGTGTTCAATTGATTAAATGTTTGATTCTTGAAAAGATGATTTTCGTTTCATCTCTGTAAACGTATTCCGTTAAAGCAAGAATCCATACATCAGCGGAATCGGAAGAATTGGATTTACTGCATGATAAATCAGGCACTTCTGAACTGCTCAGAAGAACGGAAGAGAAGAAATTCAGACTTTGCCTGCTCGAAATAAAGTCGTACGGAACCCACTTCCACGAGCCCTACATTGAAATGAATATGAGGCAGGAGGAACAGTGCGATGGCTGTAAAGATTTTAAAGAACTAGGGCGATGTGTTTGTTGTGGAGGGGCGTCCATCATCTCCTCTTCGTGCAGTCTGCGTGATAATCACACCAAGCAGCGATTAGTGAAAGAAGCTCGAGTCTACCACCTTATGGAAAAAGGCCACGAGTTCAGTGAAGAAGAATTGCTCGAATGCAGTTCTTCAAGTCGTGAATTGATTAATATCCATTCTAGCTCACGTTCCGCTATACTCTGAAATGTACTCATTTTGTTGCAAATAAAATGAACCTAAACATAATAAAATTATTACCTAACGTGTTAAGAAGAGGTATGGCAAGATTTACCTCCCTGCGCCTCACAAGGCTCTTTATTCCCGCAAAAACTCGTCATTTTACGATTTAAATATGAGTAAGTTATTAATTAGAACAGCATCATTGCTTTCGTTTGGAGATGTTCTTTAAAAAAAGCTGATCAACTGCTTGAAGGGTTGTTCACCACAAAATCTTCAAACATAATGAAAAACGCTGCAAATTATTTCACAAAGGTTTGTTATTTCCGTATTATATAAACCTCCGGGCGATGCCCGACTGGGTACAAGCGGGCGAGAGACCGAGGGGCTGCGACAGCGACAGAGGTCGAGCGTCCCAACAACCCGACTGGGTACTAGGAACAGATGTTGATAATTTTGTATGATGATGATGTTATTGCAAATAGTGATCACCTTACAAGCCTTCAGTCAATAGGAGCTTTCCACACATCCTTTTGTTTTTGATAAGCTGACAACAATTCAAGTAGTAAAACAAAAATCGATAACAGTATTTTATATCGATAAAAGTATTTTTAATACGCAGAGACACAAGTGTTAACACATTCTGGTCTATTTGTCCAACTGATCTATACTTTACTAAAAGGATTGACGTAGGATTTTGTTTTTGACCAGACCAGCGAACTAGACAGAACACATTTCTGCCTTTCCCCCTAATGGGTTTCCTATATCGATAGGAGACATCGGTGTTTTCACCTATTCTCGACTTCTACCAAGCTCCCCTCCCAGAATCTGTTTTTTACGCGTTCACTTCTCTGATAGAAAGTGCCACGGGGTCTGGAACGGTGAGTACCCAGTTGGGCTGTCGACGGTCAGGTGAGCTGTACTCAGCCAGGCGCTATTTTAGTATCCGCTCGGGCGGTGTTCTTGCCTCTCAGTACCCAGACGGCGATCCCCAAACCTCCTACGCAGGCTAGCCATAAAATCCTTCCTAGGTATCCTTCCTCAGTGTGGAGAATGGGTGAGATATAGTTGTGTACTGAGGTTGTACAGGGTCGCAGTTCATCATGCAAATGTAAAGATTTTGATGTACAGGGATGATACAGTCATCACTTCAGAGACTATGCAGGACCTCCAGCAGAACATTGATGCACTTAAGGGGTTCTGTGATTGGAGGTCATTGCAAATGAATCTTGAGAAGACTAAGATAATTGAAAGTTAACGAATCTTGGATTTATCACAAAGCACCAGTGGGGGAGGCAGGCATCTCATTGACTTCAGGATGTCCTTTAAAATTAGCTCATTACCTTTATAGTGTCTTCATTATAAGGCATGTGTTGATTTATTATTTTTAGTAATGCACCTTTGTAATCGACCAAGAAAACACAATTTTAACGTTCTCCGAACGTTGTTTGTTTTACATTCCAAATACTTACTTTTCAAAAATCGAATTGAAAAAATCCATCAGCTCACCTTCCGAAGCGCTTCTCCCAAACTGATGGACAGGTTTACAAAATTTGGCGTTAAAATCCTATGTATATAGAATATACCAGTAACCTCAGCGCATTGATCAATCAACCTTAAGGGATAATATTAGTGATTGAACTATTAAAAAATCGAAATCTTAAAAACGTTCCATGTAAAAGGGCTATAGTTTAGTTTGATTCAAATCAGTGGCGGCTTCTACCCTGAAACCCCAGGAGTGCACTGAGCCCGCAAGGGACAACCACGAAGGGAACGTGAGACAAAAATAAGCTTTCCTCAGCCAAATACAAATGCCAACTACCAATATGCTAAGGAGATCAATCTTGTCAGCTTTCTCGGTTTCAAAAAAAAAAAAGTGATTTTCAAACTTCAGAAAACAGTTTAAATTGATATTGGCCCAGCAAGAACCATCATGGAGGTGAAAGCCCAATTCCATCTTAAACACAAGCTTCATTCCTATTATTGCAGCAAAGAAGACAGTGGAAGCTGAAACATTCTTTAAGCGGCCCACACACTATCCAACCGTCGGCCGACAATCGGGACTGAAGGTGGGGGAACCCGACCGCTTCATGTCGGGTGGTTCTAGTCATCCAACGGGCCCGACGGTTGGGTCCCTTCCACACACCGTCCAACTCAGGTGCGAGTGCGGAGAGGGGGTCGTCTTTCGGCACCCCCCACCACCGATTGTCGGCCAACGGTTGGATAGTGTGTGGGCCGCTTAACATACCTCACATTTGCAGAGCCAATCTACCTTTTCTTAGCAGTAAGGGTTGGTCTTGCAAATAGTGGGACGATTTCTGCTTGCCTTTGACGTTTGTTGCAGTCCTGTCAATACTGGCATTGGACAACGTGCATCGCGAATAATCACTCTTTGCTTCATTGACAATTTAGGCCGCGGCTCCACTGGCCGTAGTTGATCGCGCCGTAATTTTTGCGGGTTACACGCAACAGTTGGGTGGCTCCACGGGCAACAGAGAACCCACTGCAATCCGTCGCATGGCTTCACTAGCAGTAGAAGTCAGTGTGGTAGACGTGACCGATGAACGATCATGCCACAAGTTACTGAGACGCAACCGACGCTGCAGTCTACAGCTAGTGGCGCAAGGTAGTGGCAGCAAAATGTAGCAGAATAGGACCGGTTCCATTTGCGCGCGACTCTATAGCGACTTTATAGCACTTACTGTATTCATCGCCTATTTACAGCTAACACAGTTCAGTCACAATGGTTGGGGAACAATCAACTGATAATAGGACAGGAGTGTGTTTTGGTGATGAGACCCGGATAGAATCGAACGCTATGTTCTGTGTGCCCAGCTCCTCCCATTCAGGAACATGGCTCACTCGTGCTCTCCAACAGCAAACCCCTAATCCTCCTCACCAAACTCACAACTCCACCATCCTGAGGCTCTGTTTGGCACGTGGATTTGAAATTCTTCTGCTCTTCAATGAGGTTTCATGGAGAAGAGTTGAAAAACAGTATGATAGTATTATACTTAGAACATCATTATTAGGAGGTATCTTTTTCATTTTGGCAAGGGGGTGCAAATGCACCTGTGCTCCTGTCAGTAGCTGCCCTTGATTCAGATAGAAATTAGTTCCGTGAATCGATGGAAATTATTTCACAGATTTGTATTACTTCCGTATGAATATCCCTTCTACCTAAGTAATGATCTATGTACAATAGACGTAGTTTTTGGTTCATTATCTAAATTGGGCACCTTGCTCCTCTATTTCTTGTTATTGCGTTCAAGAAAATACTTGGGCTGATGGCAGCCAAGCAGTCTAACTGAGAGCTCCCGTTGAATGGGCTCTAGTGTCTGACTGCCTACCCTGACTAATTTTTCAAATGTTGAGCAAACGGATGATTGTACAGTAACCCGAGTGGTTTCATTCAATTCAGAGAACTGATTTCTGTCTGAATCAAACAAAAAAGTACCCTTTTACATTGAAAGCTGTTAAGATTTCAAGTTTTGATCAATTAAAGTTGATGTTGGCTTTCTAGCTAAATTTCATAAACTTAGTTGAAGTAGCTTCAGAAAAAAGCTTCAGGATTTTTTCCAATTTTTGTAATCTACGTATTAGAAACGTAAGCAAACAAGGTTGGAGGGGTTTAAAAATTGTTTTTTCTTCGTCAATTGAAGAGTTTTATTATTTAAAATAATAAACCAAAATCAAGAGGGCTACCGAGTCACTTAGACGGTTGGGCAGCAAATCTTTAATGTAATTTAACATGGCTGGTGATAGCCCTAATAGCTATGCTAGGCTGGTTGATGCTATAAGAGTATACTATCCATGACGCTATCTCCCAAGCTTCAGGTCAACCGAGGAAAATGAGCGGGAGCATTCTTTTTGCCTGTATTTGTATTATATCTCGTTAAATTTCAGTTATTTTATTTGTGGGTCCCTACATGTGCTGCTGCGTGTACCTTGGAAGCAATGTCCCTGGTTGTACAGATCAGTTCTGGTAATCTGGTGATCCAGGTAGAAGAGTTATCTAATGAAAAGATGATCAGCGTTTTAATATTTAGTTATTATATTTAATATTTTAGTTTCTATTTTGTTTTCAATGCTGTTTCAGGCTCGAGAGCTCTCTCATGATGTTCCCAAAGAGGCAAAGGCAATATTTCTCCCTGCAGTAGCTGTAGCGAATTATTTGGAAAGGTTAAGGTGAGATATCTTTAATTTGCACACATCTATGTTTTTTTGTGCCGTAATTTGTTTTTATATATTTAATTAATTAATCAGATTCGGCTAAAATTTCATCATGGATCTCACGTTGTACTCTTTTGTTCCAGAGACATCGATTTTGATATATTTCACTTCGCGACACACGAGAGGAGCCCCAATCTTGGATTCAGTCTATTCTGGGCTAAAATGACTAGGTCGTACTAAGCTACCTATTTTCTTCGTTTTTATTCGCTATTCCGCGGAATTGTATGTACAGAATTGTAGATAATAATTAATTTATTACTGTGCGTGCTTATAAACGAAATACATCTTTCTTAGCACCAGGTACCGATTGATTTAATTTCTGTCCATCTCCTATATCCCACAGGCCAAGCCTATCGTTGAGAAAGTAACCCAAAGCGAGTAGCTCGTACTCGAAATTTTATCATCCACATTTATGAATTAGCGTCAATTTTATTTATTGACTGACTGAATAAATTATCTAATATTTTCTAGCTCAGTTTTGGTTTATTATTTTTAATAATGAGCCTTATAATTGACCAAGAAAAAAGGTAACCCCATTCGCTAATGGTTGTTTTACGTTTGAAGATGTGTAGGATCCGAAAATCGATCTTTAAAAATCCTTTCATCTGCCACATGCTGAACGAAAGTTAACGGAACTTTGGTCGAAAAATCACGTTTGGCGGTTTAGTTGGGTCAAAGGGTTGTAACGTCAAAAAACTGAATATCGAAAACTTATTATTTTTAATCGATATTAAAAATGGCTCGATTATTCGGGAATCGATTAAAATTTGGAAAAAATGTCCTAAAGAAACACACACAGTGAGATGAAAACGACTGAAAATTGTTACATTATTTTTGAAAGGAAACATTACTCAGAAAATGTTTGTCAACTAGGGAATTGTATATCAAAAAATGAAAGCTCAAGCTTGTGCTGAATAAAAGTATTTGAATTTCATTAAAATGTGCGAAAACCTAAAAATGCTGAATCTTCATTTGAATATAATATATTATCATCTACAAGAACATCATGATATTATCATCTACAAGAAGTTTCTTTTGTTGTAAAGTTGGGAGTTAGCCCATACGACGCACAGTGGGCTAAATCACCAATTTAGGTGGACAAAAGTCTGGAATTTCTGAGTGCTTTAGCTTTTTATTATTAGTTAGTGAGACTGTAAATACTAATATTTTCCTCCATACCGTGTTTACAAACAAATAGTAAAGGACTGAATCAGTCATGTTTACGCAAGTGCCTGATAATCGGCAGTGGGATTATCTTTATTCGATGGCCATTCATTATGTTAAAGGTGTGTGTAGCGCGAAGTTCTATTGCTTTTATTCAACAATGGACATTGCTGAGACAGGTAAGACATTAAATTTCTGCATTCGTTATAGAATATACATTGCGTTCTACCTGTGGATTTAACCTAGCAACTTGTAAATGTATGCCCCTATTCAATAACGAAAAACTATATTAACGCCAAGTTATTCCACGGATTCGTATGCAGGGTTTGTTTCATCAATCCTTCTAGTTTTTAAATGTTGCAATGAATTTTTGCGTTTTGGGTAATACATAATTTTTTTTTTCAGTACAATTTTGGCAAATAAATTTGATAATAGACCACTTTGTGCTCGCGAATCGTGTCAAAAAATTAATTAGATTTTTAAATATAATTTTTCCCGTATTCTGGGACTTCAATCGTTGAATTTAGGAAAGTTTTAAATTTTAGCAAATCAATTTGATTTTAGACCACTGAGTGCTCGCCAATCATATCAAAAAATTAATTTGATTTTTTAAATAATTTTTTCCGTGATCTGGGAACCCAAAGGTTGCATATGGACAAGTTTCAGAATTTTGTCCACCTAAATTAGTGATTCAGCCCACTGTGCGACGGTTGGAACTTTTTCTGATCAATTGATTATCTTAATTAAACGATAAATCGATGAATTAGTCAAAATTATTAATCGATGTTTCGTCATTCGATTGTCTCCATTCGGTGTTTCGCTATATTGAGGTTATGCTAAGCCACAACTTCAATCAACTCTTGGCAGTGATAAAACCGCACTACATCTATGGCTATGCCCTTCACAAGCCTGTATGTACCTTTTTACTAGGAGATTCCCATTACCTATTTCAATTTAATTTATTAACATACCTTCGTATTTGCACCTGCTAAATCAGGTGAAATAATGTGCCAAAATTAGTTGTTGGTAGAAACACCTACCCTAAGTGACTTCCTACCATGATAATTCATTCCTAATAATTTCACGATTCAACGTCCTTTATATTTGTGTGTAATTTTTCCACGATTTATTTTCTATTACAAAATTAATTTAACCGATCAGTCCACTTTGAGGGAGTCAATATAGGGAATCTAGCCATATTTTCAATTTTGACTTGGCAGATAGACAGTTTGTAGAATTTCTTCATTTTTGTCCTAAAGGAAGCATGTTGGATGTTCTTGAAAAATTTGAGATACTTAGAAGCGATAAAGCAGGTAAATGTTTAAATGACATCATCCCTCAGAGCGTTTCACCATTGGTGGGTTCATTTCACCAATAACTTGGTCCCCCACTTCAAAATGTTACCCTTACATCTGTTTGAGTCCCTTTCACTTTGTTCATTGGTTGTATCTCCCGCCCCCTTTCACTTTTCTTGTCCAATAGGATTCAAGCTCCCTTCACTTCTGAGACTATATAAGATGAGCTCTCTCAACCGCACATTTACTTATATTTTGTTACTGATGATGACCTAACAGTCGAAATCGATTTAACTTTGTAACTCAGTATTTGGTGGAAATAGACAATTTTTTCTTTAAATTATGTTTTAATTTTTTGAAATGGGTTTCCACAACTTCATCGCGAGTGATTTAGTTCGTGTAAGGTACATGCATCAACTAATCGAGGGCACGTTGTTGAAAACTGTGGATTTGGTGAGAGTACAAAGCGAAAATTTTCTAATTCTAGGTTCCGAATTCCCCTGTCTACCTTACTGAATTTGTTTCATGAATAACGTGGAGAATCACAATCTTTTTTTGGAGTTCTTAGGTTGGATACAACGGTTTATCTCAGCAATTTTTCGGAAAATTTACTCATTTTATTTTCAAACGTTCTAAAAATTGCTATTTTTTATTCATTTTTACTCAACATTGTAAGCCGAAATTATTTATGAGGTAAATTCTCCACCTGGGGCATCAAATTTCTGAGTAGGCAAGAAAACTCACAGTGAACTCACAAAATATATATTTCCATAATAATAAATAAGTAAAAACAATTTTCTTTACTTGGTATTCATAAATAGGATAATAATTTACCTTCCTAATGAGCAGCACAGAAAATTGTGTCTCACCTTCAAAAATGAACTTTATTGATCTCATCATTGGAGAAATCGATCCTGAAAATGAAAACCTCAGTATATAAATCTACGAAACATCTACTGGTTTTCTAGACAATAAAAGATGACTTAGGATTTTCCCTTTTTGGGCGATGAATCAATTATCAAACGGTTGCGCATTTCAAAGAATAAACAGTAATACAAATCAAAAACACACTCACCTCAGTTTGAGAATCTTTTTTATGTCAACGGGGGTGAGCCTCCAAGGGAGAGGGCTGCTTCCCCAATAATCTGATACTTCGTTGACTTGTTCCAAATTTAGAACAGTCCCCACTTGAGTCAACCGAGCGAGCTTGTCCCTCACGGACCAGGACGTGGCAGTGCTGAAGTAGCTCACAAGGGCCCGGATCTCTTTGTCCAACGCCAATCCACCAAACTGCCAAAAAATATAATACGTAATAAATCAGAGGTTTCAATGTTGGGTTCAAGAATAAAAAAGTCTGCCAAGTGGGTGTGGCACATAGCTTCCTCGTATCCATAACATGACTGTATAGATCATTGAAAATTATTATTGACTAAAGAACTTCGTTCAATTAGGCGAAGTAAATATTGAATTAGGGTAAATTTATTGTTATGCAGGAACATAACTTGAGAAAATAAAGGTAGCCATGTTCAACTATTGAACAAACTATAAAATATACCTAATAATAAGAATTGACATTGATGCTGAATGGATAGATGACTGAAGTGATAAATAATTTTTATGACATTTCTAAAAATAAAATATAAGCATCGTTCAATGACGGATCAAATAATGTTGGGTTGACTGCAGCGTCGTTGCAAAGTACCCAACTGCCGTCATCCCTCCGCACAGTGGCTGTATATATCTTGCGCATGCGCAGAGGCTACTATTGATCCGGGGGTCATGAAACTCATAGGGGACCACCATCTACACATCAAACCGAACAATCCCTGAAAATTTCATCGAAATTGGTCAAGAACTCCCTGAGTTATGCGTGTAACAAGGATTTCGTTTGCGCATGTGCAGAGACTACTATTGATCCGGGGGTCATGAAACCTATAGGGGACCATCTACACATCAAACCGAACAATCCCTGAAAATTTCATCGAAATTGGTCAAGAACTCCCGGAGTTATGCGCGTAACAAGGATTTCACGTTTGCGCATGCGCAGAGGCTACTATTGATCCGGGGGTCATGAAACCTATAGGGGACCATCTACACCCCAACCCGCACAATCCCTGAAAATTTCATCAAAATCGGACTATAACTTCGTGTAGTTTTGCCCGTAACAAGGATTTGCTGACACACAGACAGACACGGAACCAAAATTGTTCAGAAAGGTCTAAAACGCAAAATGCGAGTGGAATTTTTGATATTGGAGACACATTCCGAAAGTGAAAACAATGCTTCCGCTACCTTGGTAGACTCGGAAGCAAAATAATCTTGAAGCTTCCTTGGGTTTGGTTAAGGACAGAATTAACGGTCAAGATAAAATTGGGGTTTATAAACTAAAATATTCATGTAGGCTTGAGTACTGTGGTCAAATTGGTGGAAAATTTAGGGAACGAATAAAAGTGTAATTATATTGGGAAAAGGTTTAATTCAACTGGAAAATGCTATAGTATGAAGAATTGGTAGGTAGTTAAAAACTTCTTACATTTTCAAAATGTATCAATAGCGATCGAATGGGAGGAGTATCCTTGAATAGTTGTATCCCACACCATTGGCAGTGGAACGAAATTTTGGCAGGGGGGTCAGAAAATTTAAAGGTCTAAGGGTTCGCCACTTGATAAGTTTCCTAAGGTAGGTTTAAAATAACATAATATGTTATATTTCGTATATTTGCACGCCATATAATAATCATATCATATAAGTAATAAATTCATATAGGCCTAATATTTGACTATCCTCTAATCTATGTTGGACCCCTGAGGTTTTTTAAAATATAGACACAAACACCCATATTATTCCTTATGATTATAAGTTAATTTTCTCGCATAACCGCCTGGTGATGTTAATTCATTGATACTAGAAGTCCAACTTGGAAAATCACCTTTGTAATCGACCAAGATTGATTAGTTTTGTGCAAAACACGAGTAACTCATTTGAATTTGTTGTTTCATGTGTGTGTAGTAGATTCGAAATCTACAGGAAATTTGGAAAAAAGATAACCCATCACTTGAATTAACAAGACCACGTGGAGTCCCAACTTGTAAAATGTGCGAAAAATACAAACCACAGAGTTTTTAAAGGAGGCATCCCATTGCCACATGTGAAAACAGATTTTGACGTTTTTTTCACGTTGACTCGCGTGGTCGTGTTAATTCATGAATACTTAATTAATTAACGGCAATTACCCGTTGGAAAATCACAAAAAGGACTGGGACTTTAGGTTTATTTTCAAAAAAAAAGTTTTCTGTAATCGACCAAGATTGTTTCATTTTGTGCAAAATACGAGTAACTCACCTGAGTTTGTTGTTTCAAGTTTGCTTAGTAGATTCAAAATCTACAGGAAATTTTGGAAAATCATAACCCACCACTTGAATTTACAAGACCACGTGGAGACCCAATTTGCAACATGTGAGAAAAATTCAAACTAAGTAAGTTATGATTTGGAGGTAATTTTCACGCTGAATAGTGCGGTGGTTAATTTATTGACACTAGCAAGAACGAAGTGGAAAATCAATGAAAAACGACCAGAATTACACTTTTGCTTTACTTTAAATAATGAACTTTTGTAATCGATCAAGATCGTTTTAGCTCCTACCGGTAAATTTGTAATTTTACGTTTCATGATGTGTGGGATCCGTCTTGAAATATTCTGTATTTCCACTAATTAGAACTCGAAGATGTATCAACGTAAAGAAAATAAAGAACCTCCAAACCAGATTTTGAAAGCTTTTAATTAAAAGTAGAGTCATAGAACTTACCCTGTTGAATTCAGTCTTCATGATGACTTTTTCCATCAAGCTGTTTACTTCTGTGGCCAAGATGGAAACGAGGGTCTCATAGTTGTTCACTGTCAGTAAACCTTTGAATTCAGAAAGAAAACTATCTATGTTTCCGATGAAACCTCGAATGAACGGCTCGTTAGCTTCATAACTGGAAAAGTCCTCCTGTAAATCATCAATAAGTACTTCTTAGGCATACACGGTAATTGTTGACAAAACTGGAGAAAAACGCTGCAAATTCTTTCACTGGGGTTTATTATTCAATGATTCATGATTTGAATTTATACCAAGCTTTGGAGTGTGCGTGTTTCACAGCTGATAGAGCGATTATTGAATTTCAGGAGATATGCATAGAGCACGTAAATCTGTTCTCAACCAAAATACCTATTTGGATTGATCAGTTGATCATATTTGTGTGCCTCCCGAAATTCAATAATCGCTCTATCACTTGTGAAACACGCACACTCCAAAGCTTAGTATAAATTCAAATCATGAAAGCAAGCCAATTGAATAATAAACCCCAGTGAAAGAATTTGCAGCGTTTCATGCAAATCAGAATGCTTCAACCCGTGTATCGGCTACAAAGCCTTTTAGGAGTTCACTCCAGTATCCACATTACTACATCACTAGGTTACTGATATCAAAACTAAAACAGTAATAAACCAAAATAACGCGAATGTTGGCACCATAGATCGGGAATGGTTTGACCTACGGACCTGGGGAGGGGCTTATTCGATTCCTCGTGGAGTGTCCTTCAAAAAGAGTACAAATTTAGCCGCCTTGACTTTTTTGGGTTTTTTAGGGATTTTACAAAACTTTGACAAACCTTAAAGGGCACTTTGAATTAAGTGAGAGAGCTGGCTAAAGAATTGGGGCGTCGCCGGACCAACATGGATTTTTCCTGAAAATTTCAGATATTTTGCTCCAGCCGTTTGGGAGAAATCGTGCGTACGGCGGACGGATGGAAAACTTTTTATTGCCGATTTGGATTCTACACCCTTTGAAACGTAAACCATGAAATTTTCAGGGGGGGTTAGAATTTTTTTTCAAGAGCGATTACGATGGTTTATTATTGAATAATAAACCAAAATCACGTCAACATACTCACTTGTGGTTTAGCTATCTTAAAAATCTTGAATCACGAATAACTGGGAAACGAGGCATCTTAAAAAAAATTGCCATGAGGCACTTTTGGTCGGAAATGAGTTGTAGAACACGTAGGAGTCGGGTTGTGCATAACTCGTGGGACACCCTGTATATCGTAACAAAGATCGCAGCAAATGATCAGTCTTACTGACCTCCGAGAGAACGTGGGATAAAGTTGAGAAACTATCGAGCCAAGACTGAACTCGAGGTTTGATGGCGGTGTTCCGAAGTTGTTGTAGGCCGAGCTCCCGCGCCGCGCCCATAGCCGCGCTGACGCTGCTCAGTCCAGTCAGGCAACTTTCGAGTTTCCCTCTCTCGAGATCTGTGGTGCACGTCACCTCGCTGACCAAACTCGTGCAGAGAGTGTTGATGTATTCGCTCCCGACGTCTGTGTTGTTGAGGTGAGCCTGTACATAAGACAAAGAGTATGTAAGTTACAGTTGTCCACGGGGAGTTTTCTTCATTCGTTTGATACCTCTTCCTTTTTGAGTTGGTGGGGTATGGCTTCACCATTTTTCTTATCGAATAAGTTGTTGGAGCTCTTCAATTTCTTAAAACATCTTTATTGTCATGGTTTCGATCGGTGAACGTTTCACCCATGCAACGTGGGCTTCATCAGCTTGAAAGAAAATAAATAAAATAAAACATATATGTACATGTGTATACAGTCGTCGTGCACTATAATAGAGACTTTTTGGTGGACGACGACTAGGAAACCGTGGTCGCCGAGTTGAGGCGAGCAGTTGGATGCTAACATTTCCATGACAAATAGCATCAAGGCTACCGGCTGTTGAAGTCACGTTTAACGTGACGTCAACATTCATTGGAAGTTGTATACTGTCGTTATTGTGGATTGAAGTTTGTGTTATTGAGTTGAAGTTGTATTTTGTGGATTGTTGACAAACAACACGGACGTTCGTTATTGCTAACGCGTGCAAAAAAACTTGTACAATGCCAAAAACGGAAGATGAGAAATAGGTAAAATGGGTTATAAATATGGAAGGTTATGTTACTGCCAACTCGTCAAGGAAAGACGTATAGGAGAACCGATTTCAGACGGTTCGTCATGACGGCTTGCATGACGGACGGGACGTCACGCATGCGCAGTCTGCATTTTTCTCCAGACGGTACCGTCAACGTCGTCGCGTGAACTGCACCAAAAAGTCTCTAATGATGAGAGAAAAGAACCTCCTTAACAAGTTTTTCTTCTTATCCTTCCTTCCTTTTCTCTTATCATTATAGTGCACGACGACTGTATACACATGTACATATATGTTTTATTTTATTTATTTTCTTTCAAGCTGATGAAGCCCACGTTGCATAGGTGAAACGTTCACCGATCGAAACCACGACAATAAAGATGTTTTAAGAAATTGAAGAGCTCCAACAACTTACTCTTCCTTTTTGTTTAGTGGGGAAAATGGAACGAAGTATCGTAAAAATACGAAAAAAAAGATCATAACTCCCTTAATTGAAGGAGTAACTTGGAACTTGATCTTATTAATCAACGGATTCTCCGTGTACTATAACAGTCGTGGCATAATCGAATGAAAATTCTTGCATACAAGTCTGCAACGCATTAGGACATTTCATGTCTTTCCCCTCCCTCCTTCTTCCCTTCCATCTTCTAACAATCTTGTCTTCCTCTGTGAATTACATTTTTTTCAATATAAAGAAAACAAAAATTAAACTCATACTCGCGTTGTTGTTCATGTCCTAACGAGACAAATTTCAGCTTCCTACGGTTGATAGGAAAGAAGTTAGCTTCAGTAGCCACTCAGCTGATCAAGACCCTGTACAACTTATTGTTCACGTCCTAAAGAGGCTACCAGCCAAATTTCAGCTTCCTACGGTTGATAGGGAAGAAGTTAGCTTCAGGAGCCACTCTGCTGATCAAGACCCTGTCCATCTTATTGTTCATGTCCTAAGGAGGCTACCAGCCAAATCATATAGCCAAATTTCAGCTATAATCATATAGGTACCTAACTACCTCACTTCTAAGAATCATAAATGCTTGCATACGAGTCTGCAACACATTGGGACATTTTCTTCTGTGTATTCGAGCCAGACTACATCACCTACTCCAGTAGCGTTGTTGTTCATGTCCTAACGAGACAAATTTCAGCTTCCTACGGTTGATAGGAAAGAAGTTAGCTTCAGTAGCCACTCTGCTGATCAAGACCCTGTACACCTTATTGTTCATGTCCTAAGGAGGCTACCAGCCAAATTTCAGCTTTCCACAGTTGATAGGAGAGAAGTTAGCTTCAGGAGCCACTCAGTTGATCAAAACCCTCTGCACCTTATTGTTCACGTCCTAAGGAGGCTACCAGCCAAATCATAATAATCATATAGCCAAATTTCAGCTATAATCATATTCACCTATATGACCATCATATCGTATAATCACCTACCTACCTCACTTCTACGAATCATAATAATCATTGAGCATATTTCGTTACGTAACGTAACGTGACATAACGACAATTTGGTTGTGTGCCATAGCAAAGACATGAAATGTCAAAAAAATATATTTTCCGTAATTCAAGATTTGAATTTGGAGTTATAATAAAATAAATGAATTACCAGCCCAGATTATGGTATCCGTAGTCACCATGTGACTGACGGGGGAAAACAACAAAATATCCCAGTGAGAAACTAAATCAAGTTTCTGTGATTTACTCACGGTTTCCTTCCAAGCGAATGAAAAAGAATCACTTATCGAATGAGTAGATATGCACTTGATTAATTAAATAAATAAAATCCCGAACTATTTTAAAAGAATAAAAACTGGGCGATCGCCGTAACCGTAGAGAACATAATCATATACAACCTTTCATGAGGTACCTCTTTTTCCAGGTTATTACAATTGATCATTTTAACATGCCCACGGTATCTAGCGGTATTGCTAGGTACCTCCTGGTCCTAGTTCGCGACGTCACCGCTAACCATCATTTAAATTAGATTTCTCCCTTCTACATGATTTTTTATCGTCGTTGGATCGCTACGTGACACGTTTAAAATGATTCACAACACAACTTTTGGGCCCCACAAAAACTGGTCGGCTCTCATAGGTACAGCGGATGACATTAACTTGAGAGCATTCTTGACAAGCAGACTAATGGACACGAATCTATTTGTCATGAAGATTTTCAACTGATTCACATTTGATGGTTGTGATCATTCAGACACTTCTAACTAATTTGTGCAGTAAAAACACAGTTTTCGAGATTTTGAGAGTATTTTCCGAAATTCAAGAACATTTCTATGATTAAAAGTTGTTTTTTATTCGATCAATTTTTGAGGGAAAGAACGGAGTTTTTGGCTCAATTTGAGAGGGTGATAGAATTAGCTCAATCTTCTTTTAAAACAAAACAATAATATGACCAACCTACCTACTAATTGGAGGCATTGTATACTTAGGATCAAGAAAGTGTAAGGATCAGAAATCCCGGAAAATTTGTTTACCTTTTAAATTAAATTTGACTGTCATCCTGACAGTTTGCTTTGTGTACTATTAGCTAATTTGGCCTTTTCTTGTAAAATCTGTAATGGCATATAGGTCTAGGGAAAATATCATTTTTCCATAGCTTCTTCAAATCAACTTACTATAAATAAGGCTTTCGATTGTTCGGAATCGGACGTCTGTAACCTTCCTTGCATCATAACGTTATAAGCTTGAGTCAAATCAAGATAACCAGATGGAAATCCAGTCTTCATGGTGTTCAACAACGCTGAACACATTTCCGTTTCTAGAACCCCGCAAGCATTGTTGATCACAACGCAAACCCCCTCGATATTGGACGTGCTGCTAGCTCTCCTAAAAGTATACACATAATACAAAATTAGTAAATATTTAATGCAGGAGTGACAATACAATTTTACATTGGCCTACTGACTTACACGTTCGAATCGACCTACGAAAATCTCCCATTTTTAACATGTTGAATAAGATTTGTTAGATTGGAGAACAAAGATTAATACAATCGAGATCATCAGCGATAACGTACAAGCTAGTCCTCCATCAGCCTGCAAGTGGTTCCCTCCTTTACGTCCCTAAAGTTAAGTGTCGTGTTTTGATCGTTTTTAGTTTATTATTCAATAATAAACCATTGTAATCGCTCTTGAAAAAAAAAAAAAAAAAAAAATTCTAACCCCCCCCCCCCCCCCCCTGAAAGTTTTATGGTTTACGTTTCAAAGGGTGTAGAATCCGAATCTGCAATACAAATTTTTCCGTCCGGCCGCCGTACGCACTATTTCTACCAAACGGCTGAAGCAAAAAAGCTGAAATTTTCAGGAAAAATCAATCTTGGTCCGACAACGCCCCAATTCTTGAGCCAGCTCCCTCACTTAATTTAAGACGGCCCTTTAGAGGGTTGTCAAAGTTTTGTAAAATCCCTAAAAACCTCAAAAAAGTCAAGGCGGCCTAAATTTGTACTCTTTTTGAAGAACACTTCACGAGGAATCGAATGAGCCCTTCCCCAAGTCCGTAGGTCAAACCATTCTCGATCTATGGCCCGATTTATGGTGCCAACATTCGCGTTTCACAAAACCGCTGCAAATTCTTTCACTAGGGTTTATTATTCAATGATTCATGATTTGAATTTATACTGAGCTTTGGAGTGTGTGTGTTTCACAGGTGATGGAGCAATTATTGAATTTCAGGAGATATGAGTAGAGCACGTAAATCTGTTCTCAACCAAAATAACTATTTGGATTGATCAGTTGATCATATTTGTGTGCCTCCTGCAATTCAATAATCGCTCTATCACCTGTGAAACGCGCACACCCCAAAGCTTGGTAGAAATTCAAATCATGAACGCAAGCCGATTGAATAATAAACCCCACTGAGAGATTTGCAGCGTTTTTAATAATGTTTATCGGGTATCTTAACAGATACATAACCCTCAATGATGAAATGAGCGTAGAATTTACGAAATAAAGGAGGGTTCTGACTGTCCAACCGGAAAAACGTGATAAAATGAAGGATGGTTAGTGGAGGGACACTGAGGGAGTAGGGTTAAACGAAAAAGAAACAGTCTAGATGAAACCAGGCATCTCCTTCAACTCCAATCCAAGGGCAAGTACAGATATGCAAAAATTGTGCACTTTTCTGATTCGTTGTGATGCCTTCATTAAGTTCCGACTCTTGTTTGGAGAAAACATTTTTAAACATAACATTTTCAAGTCAAATGATACCTTTCCCAGATAAAATTAAACATTTCTCATATCAAATGAAACCTTTTAATGACCAAATAAACCCCACCTACGTACAGACACACAGCATACCAATTACAAGTCAGACATATTGTACGGGAGGGAGTGATGAGCGATGGCAACTCACTCTAATAGCAGATATTAGAACCTAACAGATTCACTGACAGAAAAAGTTGAACAGATTAAGATGAATGAATAAGGGAGCCAAGTGATCAATATCTGCTACTAGAGAGATTTTACTGTTCACTCCACTTTACTGCTGGAGTGAATTGGAGTTGCTCATGCCTATCATAGATTGTAACAGGTATGCTGTTTGTCTCAAATTAGGGTGAGGAATCAGTTGATCATGT
The DNA here is from genome assembly GCA_031894815.1 of Creontiades dilutus. NCBI lineage: Eukaryota > Metazoa > Arthropoda > Insecta > Hemiptera > Miridae > Creontiades > Creontiades dilutus. The sequence goes on from JAVIWC010004080.1 coordinate 388,481, forward strand.
CATCATCTAGTCCTGGTTCCCAAACTGGGCGATATCGCCCCGACTTGGGGGTGTGGGCTTGACCACGGGGGTCTTGGGGACTGGCTTGGGGGTTGATCAAAATTGAACCCAACGTAGAACAGCTGATTCACGCTCATCAAGTTAACCCATCTCACCGTTTCAAGCCTCCGTTTTCAAGTTTGAACCAGTTTTTCTAAAAATGCTTTTCCAACCATGGAAGTTTTTTTGAATGCCAGCGTTTTTTGTTCTTTCTCACATTTGAGTTTTTCAAATTGTTTTCAAACTAATGTTTCTAGCTGTGAATTTGTGTAAAAAAAACGAATTTCTTGATATATGTGTGTGAATGTGTTGATTTATGTATGTTGTATGTAAATTCAGTAAATATACAATTTTCTTGTAATGGTGTTTTCTGCAATGTTTTCGTTGTTCGGAGTTTGGACTGACTGGGTACATTTTAGTTTGGGTATAGTCAGTCTTCAGTTGAAGAAATCTTTGCGGTGTGTATGGGGGGAGGGGCTACGACGTAACTCGGCCGGCAAAAGTGGGCGATGGTCAAACATAGTATGGGAACCACTGATCTAGTCAAGCAGCAAATCTGTTTGGTTCCAATATCTGCTACTAGAGAGATGCCCAATATCTGCCACTAACTCGGAACCAACCTGATGCACTTCTTGACAATGAAAAACACGTCGTCGATCATACTGGAAGTCTGAGATCCCTGATCCACGGAATCCATCTGTATAGCTTTCCTGACACTCTCTTCCATGTAAAAATGCTCGAGATCCAAATAATCGGTGAGCAATCCCTGCATATATCGACACAAATCCGATTTTTGCAGTTTAGTTTCAAGTTGTGCAACAAGGTCGTGGTGCTCTCCGTCGTTGCCTGGGATCCTTTCTCCCTGAAAAAGCGGTCGCGGAAATTTTCATATAAACTAAGATCATCACGAAATCAGTTCATCAACAATACAACATGCTTATTGATCTTAGCAAGGACAACAACTTACAGCAACTTTCCTTTTGAGGAATTTCAAATACAAATGATAACGAGATTGGATGATCGTAAGTTCAACCAGCAATTGATCAAGATCCTTAGGATCTGGGGGTTTCACTGCAGACGACAATCGACTTTTTTCACGAATGCTAGTGTACTTTTCTATCTGTCTAGTTCGCCGCAATTCAATCAAAATCACTTCGATTTGTTTATCGCATTCCTCCTGAAGCTTGACGATTAATTTCACAATTTTTCCAGGCCCTAAAATGAAAAAAAAATAAAGACAAAATTAACTACAACAAAATGTGAAAGTTAACATTTTTCCTGATTATAAGGTGATAGAAAATGTAGCATTCTCCAGTTGAATTCGCTCGAGTTGACGGTCGCGAACTTCTCTTGGCAAGGCAAGTTCGAGACCTGCAGGTCGCAAACGTTCTTGACAGCATGACTCCCCGCAGCCGACGTTCAAACTACTCGGAGACCTGCCAAACCGTTCTTCACAAAGTGACCTGCAGTTCACCCATCCGCCATTAGCTCGGGTTTCCTTCTAGTCAACAAAGGACTCCCCTCACCGCAGAGTCAATACCATTCAAATTTATTATACATTAAACTATATACTAAATCACAGAGTCGATTATATTTAATAAGTAGGTATTTATATGAAAATTTGCATGAGGACTCGAAAAATTACTAGGGAGTAGGAAAAGAGAACAGTAGATGACTGTCATTTACCGAATTCTGGCGGATGACAAATATAAGGGATTTTCCAACCGACCTGCTACGAGCAGATTTGGGACATGGCAGTGTAGGGCACTTGCTGCTCGGGACCACTGCAGTGTACACACAGAATTACACTGGGTTGGAAAATGAAATGACAGTCCCAGAGCAACCTTACAGGAGGATAACCCTCAAACGTGAAACCTTCCCGCGCGGCTTCTGTCAAATGTTCCTTGATTTTCACTTAAGCTAGTCTCTTGGTGTTATTATACTGTTAAGTGCACTGTTACCTGAAATGGCCGTAAAAATCGTTGGCGTCATACTGCTCGACAATTCTTTCGAAATACAATCTATTTCTGAGAACTTCTCGATCAATTAGCTCCTCGGCTACAATGTCTAGGAACTCAGAGTCTAACCAAGAATTTTCGCTCGAGGATGAGGACGAAATATCTCCAATTAATTCCAGAAACTCCATCGAAAATGAGCAGGAATAAGTAGGAAAAATAAGTAGGAAACAACCGCATAAAAACGAAAAATGGAATGAGGAAGGTTAGACTTTTGAAGAGGTTACCCTAGGTTTCCTGCTCAGAACCAGTTACTCCGACCTCAGGCTGGAGTACCCTGGGGGAGTCCAGAGCAAGTTCCCTGGCCGGTTGGAATTCAGTGCAAGTTGTCCCGAAGTTACACTGGCGGCGGTTGGAAAACGCCTCATCCTGCTCTCTCATTAGTGCGCCTGCGCTCTCCCACTGGTGTAGCTTGGAGCAAGCGGTTGGAAAATCCCTATAATAGAGGTTGACGGTCAAGCCACGAGATAGCAGTAGTGGTGGCTGTCTCAGAATGGAGAAGACGAACTGCAGGTTCCATTCATCCACGGAGTGAACTGCAGGTGGCGCATTCATCCACGGAGTGAACTGGTGAACTTCTCCCACTGACCTTGCCTCTGGACTGAGTGACCTGCAGGTCGTCTACTCCCTCAGGTGACCTGGGTTTACACACCTCTACTCTATATGTCGAATCAGAACATCAAACCACGCTCTAGTTGGATATCTTTTAGCGAATTTCCGGAAACAATTTATGACTAACTCTTTTGCATTGGTTCAAAACATTTTAAAATAGAGATTGCCCAAAATTCGCGTCATAGAAGAGTTTTTTTTAAAGTAATCTTTCAATGTCTACCTTTCAAGGCCATGGAGTCACTGAATCCGCTCGACCCATTTGTAGTTGAATCAAAATAGCCTTGATTTATATGAAGACCTTTACCAACAGCAAACATGCATAGGTTCGAATTACATGGACGTATCTATAATTTTTCATCAGCACAACGATAGGTTCATTACCGTAATAAGTCTCCACAAGAGGCTGTTGTACTTCAATCGTGCTTGCGATCTCTTCGAAAAGAAGAGAAATGACGTCAGCAAATATAATCCCAGCTCGTTTGTCCGCATTTTTGTTGTCCAAAGCAGATTTAATTTTGGTTTTTGAAAATATTTGGATCTAAACAAAAAAAAAACCTCATTCGGTATTGAAAATAAAGAAAAGTTCATGTAGGTACTACATTTATCTCAAAACTAAGTCAACATTTATCCAAAAAATTGTAAATAAACGAGATAATAATCTTTCTCAAATTTAAAAGGTCGTAAAATGTAGAAAAATATCTCTGATGCGCACCTGAGTACATAAATAAAGCGAATATTTGTCAAGGCCATAATCGTGCATCTCGAGTAGGGGGAACAGTTTGAAAAACCTTTCAACTGACGCTAAATCGTCATTTTTCACGGATTCACTAAATTTCTCTGACAGAATATTTCGAAGTTTGGTAGCAGCGTCTTGCAGCAAAGAAATTGAATTGTTCACCGCAGCTGAATCTGAAAAAGCAAACGAAATGTATGAATAATACATTGCATGGGTTGGGATGTTGTTTTGCATGGAATGTACAGTATGGTGATGTAGTGAGTCCAGGATGGGGCAGTGCATACCAGCCACACAGGTTTTTGCTGGTGTGATACCCTTAGATCTGGCAAATGAAAGGAGAAGAATCTACTAGAAGAATGAAGAGCGTGGATCAAGGTGTGTGAAGAGAGAGGAAACAACGTGTAGATGAAAGAAAGATGGAGGAGTGAGACTCATGGTCGATGGATAGCATGGCTCATAGAAGACTCTGCTAACCAAGCGCAAAGCATGGAGGGGCAAGATAGGGCCTACCACAGTTTGCTACAGGCCATGGTTATTATAGTGGCTGCTCCTTCACTCAGACACAGGGGGCGCACAGATATCACCAGGGGCCACTGCAAAGGAGACAGTACCACCTGGCATTCATTCTCTCCCCAATATGCCGTTTATGCCGAATGCACAACAAACACGAATTCCTTCAAAGATCAGTTAGTTCACCACACAAAGTACAAATCTACTAGGTTTACTAACAAGTGGCAAAATGCGCTTGGACGTTTGTAAATAGAGTTCGCAAACTCTGTTTGGTACAGGTGACAGATCACAACACCCGAGCATCTTGCTCAAGTTTGTTTGAGAACAGCGCTCAAGAATAATCTCGTTTGGTGTAAACGGGCTTCAACAGTTATAACTAAAATCGAAAACACAAGCGAAAATAACCAAAAGCAGAGAAAACAGTCCTGGACAGTACGGAGCATACTGATAACGAAACGATATGGGAGCCCCAAGCTGTGAGCAACTGAATCAAAATGCTCCTTGGTGGGGTTTTTAGACCTATTGGATTTGTCAATCGGGTATGCCTACATCATTTCAAACTGAAAACCCATGAAAATTCCGCTTTAAATCTTATTTTATTGTGTGACTGTTGAACAAGGTGCTCATGTCCTTCTGATTGGTCAAGTGCCCCTTTCAAACTGTTTTCCACACAAAGCCCTGGAATGTATATTCTGCACTTGGTTCAATTAGGGTAAGATGGTTCACTAGCACTTTTGTTGGGGGTTGCATATGCGCCTATGCTTCTACCAACAGCTGCATCTGGGGACTCCTAGCCAAAATGAGCAAGCCAACCCATCTGCCTAACTTGCCATACTGTGCAAGCTGGAAGAGTCTTGGTCGATAATTGGGAGGAACTTGGTAGAGACTTTAGGAGAATTCATTTCAGAAACAATAGTGGGCAAAAAGTTTAATGAAAAAAGACTTGGGATGCTCAACTTGTTACATCAGTACCAGTTCTCAAGGAAAAGAAGCAGAACATGGACTGGGGAAAATGTATAGAATAGGAAGGAAGCAGAAAGCAAACTCAGCATGAGATTAGGGGCGGAATTCATAGACAAAGTCTGAGTGTGAATGTGCACTCGCACTCAGCTGAGTGGAGGATCACCCTCCACTCACCTGCACGAATTCATAGTTGAGTGAGGTTGTTCACTCGGGTGATAGAGGCGTACTCGTATTACGTGAGTGTGACAGTCCACTCAGGGAACGTTCAACACATTTTCTCCGTATGTTGGCAGCAGTGTGAGCATGTTTTAACGAAAGTCCCCCTGTTTTGTGGGAAAAGAAGGGGGGAAATTCCCCTTTTCGTTCCATACTGGTTGTTACAAGTTGTTAACGGCTCTGAAAGGTTACACTCCGCCATCACTCAGGATATTGCATAGGGTGACCCTCAGCTCAACGCCATTTTTGGTTTATGAATTCCGTTGAGTGTGATTTTAGTGTGGCCCCTCAGGGTCGCCCTCAAATCACGACCATGAATCGCTTTGAGTGCGTGGTTTCCGTCAATACTACACTTAGGGACCCACTCTCACTCAATTCCCGTCTATGAATTCCGCCCCAGGAGACAATAATGGAGTGAAAACATCTAGCTTTCTTGCCAGGTATGTGTTGTTGATTTAAAATTAAATTTTGGAGTTTTGATAATGTCAATACCTGCACGTATGTGCCAGTTGTTTGATCCACGAGTTGTTTGAAGCAACTTTCAGGACACTGATGAAAACTGTTCATTCTTAGGGGCATTAGAAGTCAATCATGAGAAGTTACAGACCTACCTTGGTTAACGTCATCCGCAGTTTTTTCCAAAAGCCGCTGATCCATACTGAGATAGCGGTGAATATGGGCAGCAGCTTTCTCAAAGTCTCCAACGTTCATGGAACTTTTCACACCGTCACAACAAAGTTGCAAATCGAGCAAATCATGAACTCTTTGTTGGCATTCAAATACTCGACTCTGTAAAATGAGTAAAGAACTTTAATGAATTGAAAACGTTGAAAACTTACCAGCGGTAGTTCATTATCTAGAACTATTTGGAGATTATGGGATTTGAAAAACGTAAAGTTCACTTTTCAGGTTGCTTCATTCCCCGTAAAATTCAACTGAACAATTTTTATTCGGTATTAGGAAGGTAGGAAATTTTTAGGTATGTCTACACTTGTGCGTTTTCGTCTTTCAATTTTCAATCTGCGTCTTTCAACTAGCCTTATGAAGATTGCCCTGGAAGCAAGCAATTCCTGTCCACATTTGCCTGTCAGGTTTCTTTCAACCCTAGCGATGGAGTCAGCAGAAGATGATAGCTTACTACTTTCGATAAGGGCGGCGTTTAAAAAAAATTATTTTTAATACTTTTGGTGTCCAACTTGTACTTTGCATCCAAAATGGCCAATGCATCATTCCACGAGATTTGTTAGCGTACATTTTATCATTTTTCCAAAGAATAAGGTAATTTACTGTAGTCCTCGAGGAGTTCAAGCGTTTCCTTCACATCAGACATTTTATAAACAATAAAAAACTTGAAGACTGCACTTTTTCAATGGAAAACTCACGCGAGATGAATGGTGTGACGCACAGACATCCAACCCTTGCGGTTCGGCTTGCTCTACCCCTTCTCCTACCGTTCAACTCAGAACCAATTCAAGGTAGACATACCTTTACAGTGAATACTGGACTGCCAACCGAAGTTGGCTTCAGCAGACACTGGAGCTATCACCTCAGGACATGACACCAGAATGTGTAAACTCCCAGTCTACTGGTGGAATGAGGAAATTGCAAAACTCAGGAAGACCTGTAACCAACTAAAGCGTAGAGCCCAGCGGAGCAGACGAAGAGAAAACTGGCAATTGACCCAGACAGAGTACTGAAGAAGTAAACATTGACACATGGGGCCGAGGTTACAAGATAGTTACTGGGAAACTCCCAACTCACCCTCCAAGGCACAACAATTATTTACCAGTGAAAGTAGCTGATTCTCTCCTGTTTTCTGAAGAGGAACTAAGGAAAGCAGTAGGAGCCCTGAAAAACAAGAAAACCCCTTCCCTAGAACCAGCCTGAAGTAATGTGTCAAACAGTTCCAGGCTGAGTTTCGTCGTGGGAAATGGAAGGTGAGGTTTTAGTGGGTTTGAATCCCACATAACCCAAAGTGCGGTCCCTTTTGGGTATCTAAGGAGATCCGATTTCCACCTAAGGATCTCAAAGATTTCCTCACCTGCCACCGAAAAAAAAAAAAAAAAAAACCTTTACAGTCTTTCCAACGGTTTCCTCCAATTTGAGATTAGGGTAAGGTGCTGTACCTTGAGCCACTTTTTGCATTTTGATTTTTCCTGGAGGTAATTATGGTCCGATCAATTCGGTTTTGGTCTAAATCAGTCCAGAAACAAGTTGGCTTCAGAAACTAATTTTCATAATATTTAAATCAGCATTCATCTGTACATACTACCCAATTTCCCCAACACCCTCCAAACTGGCTCATGGTACAAACATGGTTGTACCTGGAGCCAACTGTGGATGTACCTTGAGCCACATATACGATTAGTAGTAATTCGAGCCGTTTTTCAGGTTCAGCAGGAAAGTTAAACGTGACTTACTAAAAACCTTTTTTTTTACTGTCACAGATGCAAATAGGAACTATTAAATGTCATTCATTTCAGGTGAGATCTCACTAAAACTTAATAAAAATTTTAATATAATAATTAGGACTGAACTATTTTGAAAAGCTCAGTCTTGAAATATTGACTTAGATTTATCGATTGACTTAGAAAGGATGTCATTCATTTGAGGTGAGATTTTACTAAAACTTAGGAAAAATATTAATATAATCATTATGGACTGAACTAGGTATGATATTTTGAAAAGCTCAGTCTTGAAATATTGACTTAGGTCTATCAATTTACTTAGGTAGAATGAACATTTCAATGAAATCAGGATGCTCAGAGATCGAAAAAAAAGGAGGAAGTGCCTTAAAATGTCAGGCTGAGTTCATTGGAAGGAACCTTAATTTTCTTAAATCACTTGTTGAGATCGAGTTCGGCCCTACATCACATGCATTCCGTTGAATGAAAGTCCAAAAGTAATTTCTTCCCTCCTACTAATGCCTTTTGATGTTCAGTTTACTCCGAGGCGTCTGCAATATACAGATTCAAACCATAAAACTCCTATCACCATCAACTCACCTCCAAACAAAGCTATGTTATATAGCTCATGGTACAAACACAAAAGTGGCTCTAGATACAAGAAAGTATAGTATACATACATGAAAAACAGCCTGGATGACCAAATGTCAATGTTTTGATGGAGAGTGACTTGATTAAACCTTAAATTTGTTCTTACTTTGGTGGTAATCACTTCCTCAGCTGCCTCAGAAAATTACATCACAACACCGCGAAAACGTTATAACCTAACAGTTGGATAATAGTCTTGCCATCAGCTGTGAAATAGTATTCCTACTTTTTGGTGATGTGTGGGCTCGTGGATTATGGGAAAATTATATTTTCCTCCTTTCTCCAAACTCAGTAAGTAACGGGTGGCTCCAAGTACAAGCATGTGCAAGGTACAGCACCTTACCCTACTCCGGAAATGAGGGAACTATGCCCATTTTAATGAAGTAAGGTCGATAACACTAAAAAACCTTGAAAACTCCGAATACAAGCGTTTAAAAAAACTTCGAGGTATTTTTTGTTGCAAATTAGGAGTGGAATCGATCCCTTGAAGGACTTAGACCTGTTTCGTAGACAAACTGGTCACAAGGTTATTGACAAAATAACAAGTACAAAATTTGACGTTAATTGGGTAGTAGGGGAGTGAGTGGTAATACCGTGCATCGGGTAATGCCGCCCATGGCTGTTTCGGATGTGGGAATGAGCGCCGATCCTAGAGAAATGTCACGCCAATTAGTTTCTAGCGTTACCCTACCTGCAAAGTTAGCCTTCTTAACGGGAGTGCAGTGAGTATTTTTCCGAATCGTTTGATGTTATTTCTTGCATCGGAAATAAGCAATGTAAGTCCCATTTTCAACTCTTTTTTAGATTAGTTTTCACGTATATACGCAGAATTTCATCATCTTTCTGAAGCACTAACCAAATTTAAGTTTTGATTGTAAATGAAGTCAGCGTGAATGAATTACGAAAAACGTAAACATTGGGGTAATGCCGCCCATCGTATCGGGGGAATGCAGTGCATTTCTGAAACGTCAAAAAAAGATGGAAAAGAACAACAAATAACCAACAAAGCGCCAAATTCAGCTGGATTTTGATCAACTCACTACTAGTAGCAGAGATGGGGTTCAGAAGAAGAAGAAGAAAGGTGGAAATCATGAAAAAAATTGAAAGACCTCAAAAAAAAAAAGAGAAGCGCAAGAGAACCAGAAGTGAGAGCAGTGACAGTGATGACTGGGGAGATATCTCTGAGGGAGACCTTGTTGGAGACACAGACGAAGATGTTGAAGAATTCTTGACTTCGTCTTTTGTGGACAGCTTGTGTACAATTTGCCAAGAAGCCGATAATAATTCGCCAAAGTGGAATTGCGAGCACTGCAATCACAGCAGCCACTACATGTGTTCCATGGGACGACCTGATCACGGACTATGTGATGTATGCAAGGCTATTTTATAATTTTGTAAAGAATGAAAAGCTAAATATTAATGTGGGTTCAAAAAAGTTCTACATACAAGACTGTAGTTTACCTATTTCTAAGTCGTCGTTCATTTTAACTATAGTTTATTGACTTTTTCATGGTTTTTATTGTAATTAGGGAAATTCGGATGGTGTTTGCGCACAATTTACAGTGTTTTTAAAAGAAAAACAAGTCCCAATATTGAACTAAGTTTTTATAACTTCCCTTCATTACCGAAATAGGGTTATTTTCATGGTGCTTCATTGATTATAACAGATGAAAGCAAAACCTGTGGAAGATATATGGTACAAATTTAAGAGATGCAAACATAAGAAATATTATTTTCCATAAAAATATTGGAAAGCAAAAACTGCGAATTAACCATTATCCAAGATGAACCAATTGATGTTGAAGAGTTTTGCATTCGCTTTGAATGAGAGTGAACCAAACAAATTAATATGAGCTAAAACTGTACAAAAGAGGCGATAAATAGTGAAATAATCAATTGTTGCGATAGCGTCAGTATATATAAGATTGGATTTTAGTTATTGTCGATTCACGGGTTGGAAATCGTATGAAACGCTGATAATTTTGATTGGACTGGTGGTATTTCAATATTATGATTAAAAACTACAATAAGGACTGGTATTTCACATTTAACCTTCTAACTTTGGAAAAAATGGGTTGAATGGCTGTTGAGAGGGGAAATAATTCAGTACAAATAGGTATTTTGGTTGAAAACCACATGGGTTCAATAATCGTCCATTACCCCACAGTGTGGGAAATTCAAATTATGCCCAAAGCACTTTATTAACACCCCAGTGACGGCTGTTTTTCCTTTAAAAATCCTTTTATGTAAGGGAAATGCTCAGATATCGAAAATAGAATAAATTCTAGAGCCATTCGTGCAAGAAAAACATTTTTATGACGTTCTGTCCCTTAACTGTATGGTTCCAAAGTTAAGTGCACGGTATTACCCCTCGTTCCCATATACAAGAGCTTTTTATTACAGTGTGCGGACTGAATGCAGTAACAAGTAGTGAAAAAAACAGGGCAGGGGGCATCTGTACTGTACATGCCTAGCTGGGAATGGCGGCACTCTGCCACCTATCTGAAGAATGGGAGCCAGAAAAGGTTAAATATGTACTTGCAAGGAATGAGATGACAGTGTGATGGATAGATGAGACATTTAAGGAATGCAGTACTGACCCTTGCAACATCCAAACGTCTGACTTTATAACTGACGTTTTCAATGAGTGTGGAAGCGAATCCAATCATATCCGACAACTGCTTGGCATCGTGGGATATCACCTCCAGGTTGGGCAGGATTTTGGTAATGTTTTTCACTTTAGCATCCAGCAGTGGGTGTCTCGCCATTGCAGATTGCAGCTCCTTTGTAACCTTTTCCTATTAAAATAATGAAAAACATAGATGAAAGAAAGCGTAAAACCATTTCATCAACCAGTTGAGTTCACATCTAATATTGGAGCACTGTATTGCCCAAAATATAGTTTGTAGTGTATTGAACCCAGCATCATCTTTGTATTCATCAGCAACTAATTTATTTTGGAAATTTCGAGATACTGCAAACTCCAATAAATGAAAAACGAATTCCTGATAGGTTTTAACTGAGCTGTCACAGTCCTTCACCTCGTCAATGTTCCTTCCCGCGCCCCAAATCCTATAGATAATAATACAGGTATCATAACTCAGACTAAATCTTTATCTGATACATAAAATCCTGGCTAAAACTAGAGTGGGCAGTTTGTGTAACACAATTAACCGAACTGTACTGTAATATTTATGGTACCTTCTTACCTTTTAACAAAGAGCAAACTAATCATTCTGCGATCCCTTTCGATTTATATGAAACAGTTTTGTTGAAAGAACCAAATGGATGAAAATTTATTATAATTATGAGGGGACTCTGGTTTTGGTTGATTATTTTCACATTGAAACTTGATTATTAAGGAATTGGACACAGTTCAGTAACTGCAAAGATGACAATTTGATGCTATCAAAAGTTAAACTATCGATAGTTCTTTTGGCTGCAGAACGAGTTTTCAGTGCTGCAGGTTACATTGTTCAAGAAAGACGAAATCGCTTTGACCCAAAACACGTCGACATGCTAAATTTCTTAAACCGAAGCTTTTCTTTGTTGAATCTTGAAAAGGAAACATAAATAACTTTTCATGTTATGTTCATAAAATGTTCATCCTCGTCGCCAACTTGTTGTGGCGAGTGGTACCTATTGAAAGAACTAGACTTGTGTTAACTTTGGAACGAACCTTGAACGTATATTTCGACTAATAATGAATTTGTAAAAATGTGGATATGGGAACCGCGATACATTTCCTATAATATAGGAAACCGAATGGAGACCGAATTACATTAATATAACTTCACAATAGACCATCACCCAAACAAGAATCCGAGGATCTCACTCAGCTTCCTCATGATGAAGAAGGATCCCTGATCGGGAGAAACAATTCAAACGTCTCATGTTCCAGATTTGGGAAGATCCCAGAGAAACAGACAACCTCACAAGTATTTGAAAGACTATGTTTGAATTACTAGAGGGGGAGAATGTAATAGAGTAGTAGTTATTATTACATACGTGCTGCCCGGTGCTTAGCTGTCAAGGCTAATGACAGTTTCTAATTTAATTCATTCCATTGTTGTTCGTAGGGGATTTTGCTTATAGAAGCATAATTTGCTTCTAATAATATTAATATTTTTTTACGTCTTTCACTATTTCACTACCTACCTACTGAAATATTCTGTGAACAGAGCCCACAGTCCTCCCCTGATACTCCTGTAACTATTTCAGGTAGGTACATACCTCTTCGTCGCATATTTTAAGAAATAGAGCTTTGTGCTCAGCATCAATGAACTCAACTGATGAAGTTGCCATTGGGTTTATATTCACTGACAACAAGGAAAAGTAACTACGGTAAGTGACAACGTAAACAAGACGGCACTAATCGTTATCACTTTCTTGATAAGGAGTTGTCATGATCCATCTTAGGCAAACAACAACAACAACGAAAGTATCCAACACTGATGAGTGCGTTCCCTTGAAGCTCAATTCCATGATTCCGACGGTGCTACGCCGGGTGGTCATTCTCGATACCATCTCCTCGTCAGCTGTGTTTAAAAGCCACCACACTGCTAAGGTTGACTTATGTTTTGTCTACTTTCAACCACCTTGCAGTCCAATCCAGTAGATTGCTGTAGTCCTGCATGATAACTGAAACATCAACCTCCTCAAATTCTGCAGCTGACTTTTCATGGAGACCCTAAATTGCTGGGTTCAATGGCATGCTGTAGTTTGACAAAGGCAACGCTATGTTATAATAAGGATTTTTCCAACCTACCTGCTCCAAGCAGGTTTGGGGCAAGGCAGTGTAGGGTACTTGCTGCTTGGGACCACTGCAGTGTACCCATAAAACTACACTGGGTTGGAAAATGAAATGGAAGTCCCAGAGCAACCTTACAGGAGGATTAACCTCAAACGTAAAACCTTCCTCATCTCGCACATCTTTTTTTTCCACATATTCCTTAATCACAGGAGTATTACTAAATACCATTTTAATTGTTAAAAATGGTTGGCCGTTATTTTGAAATATTCCCTATTCCTAAGGACTTCTTGATCAATAATTAGCTCATTGGCTAAAATATCTAGGATCTCTGTGTCAGACAAAGAACTTTTGCTCAAGCATTAAGATGAAATATCACCAATGAATTCCAAGAACTCCATCGCACTGGAAAATAAGTACGGACCAACCGTACAAATGAAATGAGGAAGGTTAGACTTTAGAAAAGGTTACCCTCAGGTTTCCTGCTCAGTGCAAGTTGCTCTGACCCCAGGCTGGAGTAGTCCTGAGCAAGTTCCCTGGCCAGTTAGATTTCAGTGCAAGATGCCCCAAAATGGCACTGGCAGCGATTGGAATACGCGTCATCCTGCTTCCTCGTTAATGTGCCTGAGCCCTTGCACTGGTGTAGCTCAGGCAAGTGGATAGAAAATCCTTAAAATAAAATTTCTGTAACTTTTTCTGGATTTTAAGCATGGAACATGCTTTAGCCTTGGACTAACTAGCCAAAAAATGTCATGCAGAATTGGAACGCTGGAGGGTGATGTGAGATATTATAATATAGGTAGTATATTCATTCATAAGATAAGAATGATGTATTTCCTTTTATGGAAGTTAGTGGTGAGTCATCATAAGGAGCTGTAATCCTTTTTAGTTCTGCGAGAACCTGAGCTGTGAGTCCTCATTAACATAATCAGTCTAACAGGATTATTAAAATAGATATATTTTAGTTAGTAAACCACAGAGATCAGTAATATTAGGGTGAATCCGCCACGTAGGTAAAGCCAAAATAGCAGGCATGAAAATAGCAAATTGAAACCAGCAGAATGATGAGAAATCAGCAAAAGGAGAGCCACAAAAATAGCATGACTGAAGCATGTTCCATTTTTTTGAATTTCAGCTGCAGTCTCTAAGCAGTAAGCATCCAGTGGGATGCCCCTTGCTGAGGCGCGTAGCGCCAAATTTCCCTGATTGTTCCTAAATCCAACATGGCAATAGTTTTATAGGCACAATTCTGAATAATAAAAATCAAGTGAATGAAGGCACTCAAAAACGAATTGTTGCTGGTGGTAGGGAGTACTTTGCTTCCATAAAGTTCTTTAGATCCTGCCTATTATCTAGAAGGACCAAACTGAAGCTGCACTGCTCCCTCATCTGTCCAATTGTAATGTATGGTTGTGACGCATTGACGCCGACAGCTAAAGATGAAAATGCGCAGTTAGTCTTTAAGAGAATGATTCTTCGACGTATCTTTGGGACCATTAGTGTCGAAGTTACGTGGAGAATTCACCATAACGAGGAATCAGACCTGCTGATAGAGGGAGAGAATATTGTTTAATTTATTAAAGCACAAAGATTGTGGTGGCTTAGTCATGTCATTAGGATGCCTGATTACAAGATTTTGAAGAGGGTGATGAGCCAAAGGATGGATGGGAAGCAAAGACGCAGAAGGCCTAGAATATGGTGGCTTAGAGACGTGGAGGATGATGTCAGAACTAAGGGAGTGCAGAATTGGAAAAGAGTGGCAGAGGATCGAGTGGATTGGAATTAGATTGTTTGGAAGGCCAAGACTCATAGTGGGTAAAGTAAGAAAAGGCAGTAGTCTCATATCCTAAACAAATTGCAAAAACAGTTTCATTCCCTGATCACACAACAGAAGGCTCGAATTTAATTTCTTCCATATTTACCATTTGAATCAATTGTGTTCATAAAATGGGATTTTTTGCCTTAAAAACCAATCAATTCCACAGGAGTGAAGAGATGGCTTTATGGTAGGGGAGATGGACACATTAGACAATGACTGTTTTCCACAGATCATGATTTTATAATAAAAATTTCATTGACTAACCTATAAAGTTTTTGATTTCAAGTAAATGATGGACTTTGGATACAAAGTGTGCCTGTCATTTTTCAAAAAATTCATTGTTTCGGTGCATTTTATTAAAAATTGCTTCAATCTACATTCATAAAACCTGATGTTCCTAGAAGTAAGAAGTTTATGTACTTTCTTACTAGAGGTTGTTGCGTCTGACTTTTCATTATTGCCTAAGAATGACGTTCCAGAATTTCCACAAGTTGGGTTAGAATGGTTTAGAATTGAGGTACTTTTTATGAACTGTCGAAAGTGGCCCTCTGGTGAGGCACAATTTTCATTTTCTAAGCATTTAAAAAATTTACGAACAAAAAATATGGCACGAACATATAAAAACAGGAATATTATGTATTTGGTATCAAAATTATGTAATTTAAGATTGGAAAACTCGATGTCAAATGTGCCCCCCACCCCTACATTACGACCGACACAAAATATGTACTACTGCACAATTATATACCAGTAAATATCACAATTTTATGTTTATGTTGTTTCACATTTTTATTGCTGTAAATACAGTCGTTGTTTTGGAATCATACATTAGAATTTCCCACACGCAGTTATCTTACAGTAAATACATCAAAATTAAACTTTAATCACAATGTTATTTTGATTAAATAACGGCTATCATCCTCCTCCTCCTACGAAATAAAAGAAAAATACTTAATTAAATCACATTTGCAACACCATGACTATCTTTGAAATTGGGACAGTCACAATGATTTTTTCGTTGTTTACAATTGATTTTGCTAGTTGTACAGCTGTACAACATATGTAGATAGTTTTCTATCAAACTGAACAATGATGGTGTTATAACACATTTTTCACCACAGCACCTCTAAAGGTTGATTTTTACATTGATTTAAAGTGTTAATCACCTCGGAGTAAAGTTCAGCTGTGAGATCGTCAAGAGTTTTATCGGCGTTGATGATCTGAAAAAAAAAGATAATCAGGAATAATCAAAGTACCACAATTAGAAGAAAACAAAACATTGGATAATAAAATGGAAAGATATTAGACTAATTAACGATAGACTCACTCTAAAAGACTCCATGACAGAAGTTAACGATGAGATTTTGATTTTTTATTTTCATTAATACTTAAACCTTTGCTAACGAAGATGAAAACAATTTTGCCCTAAAAAATTGTGTGTTTGGATTTCAAAATACGTAAATTTAAAAAATCATTACATCTTCTGTCAGAAACTTTTCTCTAAAACTAGTGGACCAAAGTTTATGAAATTTGACTCACAATCCAACATTGATTGGTGATATGCTTTTAATCTAGGCATCTTGATCAGTTAACCCGAAGGGATTAAAGTTAAGGAATCCCAAAAACTTTCGGAGTGGGAGGGTAGTTTTTTTTATTTGATTCCAATCGGAGGCGGTGACTGACAAGAGCACAAACGCATTTGCACCCCCCTGGACAAAATGAAAAATATATCTGTATAAAAGATTATACGTATTTGATTATCATACTGTTTTCCAACTCTTTCAGGTGAATCCTCATTGAAGAACAAAGCAGTTTCAAATCCACATTCCACACAGAGCCTCAGGATGGGTAAGAGGATGGTGGAGTCGTGAGTTTGGTGAGGAGAGGGGGGGGGGTGTTAGGGGCTTATTGGTGGGAGCACAAATCGGTCATGCTCTGAATGGGAGGAGCTTGCACCGAAAATACAGCGTTTGATTCTATCCAGGTCCAAAGGATGAATCAATGAGAGCACCCAAAGTTTCAAGGAGCACACCTAGTTGCCCACTCACCCGCTAGAATGCGTGCATCTAATCACAAAAACACGCTCTCATCCTACTATCAGCTGATTGTCACCAAACCTGATGACTGAACTGTGTTAGCTATAAATACTCTATGAATGCAGTAAGCGCTGTAAAACGTGAGTTCAATGGAGCAATAGTTGGTGCCAGTCAATGCCAGTATCGACAGGAGTTTAACAAACCTCAAAGACAAGCAGAAATCGTTCCATGATTTGCAAGTTCAACCCTCATTACTACAAAAAGGTAGATTTGCTCTGCGGATGTGAGGTAAGTAATGAACTTTTCTGCTTCCCTTGTCTACTTTGCTGCAATAATAGGAATGTAGCTTAGGTTAAAGATGGAATTGGGCTTTCACCTCCAAGACGATTCTTGCAGGGCAAATATGAATTTCAACTGTAACAAAACACGGTTTTCTGAAATTTGACAATCATTTCAACATTTTCATTGTTTCTAAAGGTATTTCCGCACCTACTAGTGAACTTCTTTGAAGATAGGATTTAGTAGTTTGTTTCATGATTTGAAGCTGAAGAGGTAGACAAATATGATCTTCTTTGGGTATTTTTAGTTGGTTTGGTAACGGGGTGATCACAGGAAGAGGGATCAAGATTGAACCTGAGGTCGCTAGATCGACTCTCTAGAGGTGCCTCTCTGGGGAATTATTCCTTATTCTGCCCCCTTCTCCTCAGATTGGACATGCGAATATCTTTTGTCTATCAACTTCGTCACCTCCTAGGTAAAGCGTGTACTCTCTCGTCTTTGTTCTTTCCACTCAGATCCTCCGAATCGCCGTCTGATTTAAAGCGAGCTTTCCGCGATAATTAGCGCTGCCGTGTTAGGATTCCTTTCTCATTTCCCTTACCTTTCCTCTGATATTTCCCGTCACTTCATTAGCTCTGCGGCATCGACTTCAGAGCTGGACTATCAAAGATCTACTGGTAAGAGTCCACTACATCTAAATTTCTGATATCACTAAACCAGTAGTTGAATTTTGTATTTGGCTGAGCACAGTATATTTTTGTATCACGTTCCCTTCGTCGTTGTCCCTTACAGTCAGGGCTGGAGCCACCACTGATTCCAATATTAATTATTTCCGTGAATCGATTAAGACCACTCAGGTTAATGAACGATCGTCCGTTCGATCACCATTTAAAGAATCGGTCAGATAGGCGGTCGGGCTGCAGAGCTTGTTCAATTGGTCTGAGCAAGATTGCATAGCTAGTGGCAGCTCAAGTATTTTGATCTTGAATGCAATTAAAAATTATGGAAGCAAGAGGTTTATCTTATGTTCCACAAGACTATTCCTGATATGCAGTGATGCATGTAGAAAGACAATGGAACACAGAAATAACAAACCTCGTTGTAATTTGCAGTGGTGTGATTTTCTAAACATTGAAGACATTGCAATAGCACAATTTTCTACGAAATGTGTTTAAAACAGTGACAAATATCACAAATGACTATTTAAGAACAATATTTTATATAGAATTTGAAAAGCAAAAAGTTATATAACTTAATTGGAATTCCCCATCTTCAGCTCAACAATCGTACCTTCCAAGAACCGTCATTCAGCTGGTTGAAGCATTTGACAACATCTTGCTGGAATCGAAGATCTTCGTAGCGTTCTGTTCCAAATCCTTCCCTCAAAGCCGCAACTTCTGGCTCCAAGTGCAAGTAAAACACCGCGTCTGGCTTAGGCAAACCTTCTTCTGGGTTTTTGAACCACTGCAGCGATGCACCTTCCTTGAATGTTAAAGTGAATATCATGTTATCAATTCAATAGAAATCACTCCCTCGATACAGGAAATTGAAAGGTATAACATAAGCGCTTTGGTACCCTCGTAACTCACTTTTTAATTGACACTTCGAATGAAGTTTTTTAAAGCCCTTACAACATCAATTTCAGATAGGTATTGCAGTAAAGATGGGTTCTATGATCATTAGCTCTCTTGGTAGGCAAGTGGCAACAAGTTAAAAACGCTGCAAATTCTTTCACTGGGGTTTATTATTCAATGATTCATGATTTGAATTTCTACTAAGCTTTGGAGTGTGCGTGTTCACAGGTGATAGACCGATTATTGAATTTCAGAAGGCACACAAATATGATCAACTGATCAATCCAAATAGGTATTTTGGTTGAGAACCGATTTAAGTAAGTGCTGAATGCATATCTCCTAAAAGTCAATAATCGGTCTATCACCTGTGAAACACACACACTCCAAAGCTTAGTAAAATTCGAATCATGAATCAAATGAATGAAATTGAATAATAAACCCCAGTGAAAGAATTTGCAGCGTTTCATGCATATCAGAATGCTTCAACCCGTGTATCGGCTATAAAAGGAGTTCACTCCAGTATCCACATTCACTACATCACTGGTTTACTGAGATCAAAACAAAGAAAGAGAAAAAATACGCTTTTGTTTTTGTTTTGATCGCAGTAACCTAGTGATGTAGTGAATGTGGATGCAAATGTTGGCACCATAAATCGGGCCATACATCGGGAATGGTTTGAGCTACGGACCTGGGGAGGGGCTCATTCGATTACTCATGGAAAGTTCTTAAAAAAAAAGTCCAAATTTAGGCCGCCTTGACTTTTTTTGAGGTTTTTAGAGATTTTACAAAACTTTGACGACCCTTAAAGGGCACTTTAAATTAAGTAAGAGAGCCGGCTAAAGAATCGGGGCGTTGTCGGACCAACATGGATTTTTCCTGAAAATTTCAGTGCTCCAGCCGCTTGGGAGAAATCGTGCGTACGGCGGATGGACGGAAAAAATTGTATTGCAGTTTTGGATTCTACACCCTTTGAAACGTAAACCTTGAAATATTCGGGGGGCGGGGGGGCAGAAATTGTTTTTTTCAAGTGCTATTACAATGGTTTATTATTGAATAATAAACCAAAACAATACGTTTTTTATTTCAAGAACTAAATGCCAGTCAGAACTGCGTGTTTACCAGTTGATATGCCAAAAATGCAGCAGTGATAAAAAAGCTTCTTATTTTGGCAGAGCATCCAGTTGAATCTGCCTATCAAAAACCACCGAGCTTCAATCATCAACAATTGGCCACTCTACATCACCGAGCATCCAAGATTCCACGATGCATCAGTTGATGTGTGTTTTCGAGTGAAATTCCTCAAAAAGATCCAACCAGGATTCAATGGTAGACAGCTCCAGCAATCAGAAAGGGCACACAAGTACATTCTAAAAGCAAATTAACCTCAATGGCCTCAACATTAATGATTGAAGTTAACATTGATAGGGAAGCTTATCAACAGTCATCCCATCTCCCTATCAACTCATCCGATCTCCCTACCAACTTGACAAATTATATTCACTCTTCAACTTGTGAAAGAGCTCAGTTTCGCAACTGATTTTGCTTTGTGGTAAAACGCATTGGGAATATACACCAGATAGTTCTGATTGGGTTAAGGAAGCGATCCCAAAAAAACACATTTACATCAAATGCTTCTCCAGAGGTTGTTGTAAAACTAGAAACAGAAGTTATACAACCCACAATTCTCCCTACAGATAATATTAGAAACGGAAAAATTAAAATACAAAGACTCACCACTTTCTTGGCAACCGAATAAGCGACGCCAGAGTACGAATACCTGTCGATTATGACAGTCACACCGTCGTTAACAAGAGCTTTCAACTTTTCCCTGAAATATGATGAAATCGATTGTTATCTGAAATTTCTTTTTGACGTCTCATGCAATCATTATAATTAAGATATGTAGAAAAATTCTCCTGGGTGGCTATTCAATTTTTTTCTAACCACTAACGATCTCGCTCAGTAATATTAGAAATAATTGAAAATTTTTAAGAATAGAAATATCTCGAATGTATTCTTTTAATTTTTAAGCGACGCCTAATGCTGTATTCGATTACAAATATGTTTAACAAGGCTTTCAACTTTTCCTGAAATATGATGAAATCGATTGTTATCTGAAATTTAATTTTGACGTCTCATCAATCATTATATTTTAAGATGTAGAAAAATAATCCTGGGTGACTATTCAGTTTTTTTTTCTAACCACTAACGATTCGCTCTGTCTGGTTTGAAATAATCTGAAGCTCTAATTTTTATTAGAATTAGAAATATCTCGAATGTATTATTTTAATTTTTCAACAGCCTAATGCTGTATTCGTACAAATATGTTTTGAAGTGATCCCTTTCCTCATACGCAATAATCCAAACATCCCGCAAATTCTGGGAAAAAAAAAACTAAAAAAAATTCTCATTTCACTCACTAGATTTTTAGACGTTTCTGCAAATTCTTTCAGTAATAATCCGACAGCATTTTTTATTTTTCAAACCTATTTTTGAGATTTTCGACTCACCCACAATGGTACAGAATCGGCAAAAAGTGCATAAAACTCGGGTTTTATCATCTCTTGAGTTTCAAAGAGCTAACTTTGCTTAAATCGGTTCTCAACCAAAATACCTATTTGGATTAATCAATTGATCATATTTGTGTGCCAAAAAATAATGGCTCTATACTTGTTATGACTCAACAATCAGCAAACAATGCTTAGTGGAAAAAATCATGAATCATTGAATAAAAACCCCGTTGACAAACACAGCGATTACAATGGAAAATTCTTTCACTTGAAAATTTTAAATGATTCGTATGATTTGCATATCATTAATGCTTGGAGTCTGTGTGTATCACGGTGATAAACGATTTCAGGAGGTATGCATATTCACTACATTAAATCGGTTCTCAACAAAAAATACCTATTTGGATTGATTGGTCATATTTGTGTGCCTCCTGAAATTCAATAATCGCTCTATCACCTGTGGGCTCCGATGGAAAGTTCTTCAAAAAAAGTCCATATTTAGGCCGCCTTTAAAACTTAGTAGAAACTCAAATCATGAAAATCATGAATAAAATTGAATAATAAACCCCAGTGAAAGAATTTGCAGCGTTTTTTTATGGTTCAATGATTTATGGTTTCAACTAATGTTTATTTTTTTCTATTTTTGACAGAAAAGGTAGGTACTAACTACCAAAATTAATGAATACCTTTTCAGTTGACAGTTCCACAAGTTGACGAAACATACTTGAGTGGTAAATCAGTAGCATTGCCTACAGCGATGTTATATAATTTGATGCAAAGATACACAAATCAACAAAGCAGACTTACGCGCGTTCCCACCGGTTAGCTGCGAACAAAAGGTGAATCACTTGGTCAGCAACGTGAATTCCTTTCGTCAAGTATTCGTTGATAATCGAGCCAATGGGAGTACTTCTATCTGAAAACGTACAAAAACCAAATAGAGAACCGTTGTAGCCGATGAAGAACTTTGTATGCCCCACCCCCAAGATCAACAATTCCTCGTTATTCTCCAAGACGAGTTATACTTACTAATAGCTGAGCAAACTAAATACGTAGATCTTCTTGAATTGACTGAATACCAATCAAGTGGACGTTTAAAACATCATCATCACCACATTTCGATGGGGGTTGGGAAGTCTCGGTACATGGTGTAAGTGACCTTTTTGTATATAAAACCTAAGCAATTACATTTCTACTCTCCAGGAATTGGTCAACTGCTATAACAAAAGTCAACCAAATGGAATCTAGCTTGACTACATTCCGGTCAATCTCAATGGCAAGACTATACCGCACGCCAATGAGGCCAAGTATCTGGGTATGACCCTGGATGCTAAGTTGCGATGGAAAACGCATCTCAAGAATAAAAAAGCAGAACTGGTTCTCAAGTTCAGAAAAATGTACTGGTTAATGGGTCGGCACTCAAAGATGTCAATCCAGAACAAATTAACGTTGTACAAACAAGTCCTCAAACCAGTCTGGACTTATGGAGTGCAGTTGTGGGGCTGTACTGCTCAAAGTAATCGCGATATTATACAGCGGTTTCAAAACAATGTACTTAGGTGTGTTGTTGATGCATACCGGTACACCCGAAATGTTCGACTTCACAAAGAACTTTGTATACCAACAGTAAATGAAGTAATCAGAATGCACGCTATAGCCCATCACAAGTGGCTACAACTACACGTCAATGAAGAAGCTGTGCAGCTCCTCGACGTTGACGACCTATCCAGACGACTCAAGAGAAATAAGCGTCATTATCTGTGTACGTGAATTAAAGTGTTCGCGATAACAAAATCCGCTCAGTGAAAAAAGAAATTCAGAGAATCTCAAGTGCAACAAATGACACTTCTAACATTCGAAACCATGTACCTAAGCTTTATTATAAGCAATCCATACTTGAATGTCAAAAATTTGTTGCTAATAAGTTGTAACTTGGTGCAATGAATCATTTAAAAAAAAAAAAGGAATCTTCCCATACCAAATAAAACCTTTTCCAAATCAAATGAAACATATTGAGAAAATGAGGTACCTAGATAGCCAGGACGGAGAAATACAGGGTGGGTAGGCACCCACTCAAATTCAACAGTAGAAATTTCTTAAGCTCACCTCCTTGTTTCCTATTCTACTAAGGTGAGATCTACTTCGATAATCCTATGCCTAAGATTAATAGAATTTTCGTTTTGTCACTGTTATAATATGTACCTGCATTCATATACTATATCATTTTAAAAAAATCCTGAGTCCTTATGGTATTCAGGTACCATAATTAAGAAAGATCGCCCAAATGCTTACATTGTTGAAGGAGAAACTGGGAGGAAATATGTGAGAAACGAAATTTATATACGCCCAAGGTTTACAAAGGAACAGAACATTGCTCAGAATACCCAGACTTACTTATAGCCAGAGAAAAAACACAATTTTCTCAACTATCAGCAGTCCAGTTAAAAATGCTAGTCCAAGTTCATCTACCGTAAATTCTCCTAGTAAAACACCAGTTAGAACACGAGCTCGACGGAACATAAAGCAGACTAAGCGGTTAATTGAAGAAATGTAAGACTTTATAAATAGAATAAATAAAATGTTGAATATTTGCTTTAGGCAAGAGCCTATGGGTCGGAGGATGGGGATGATTAAGAAAATGATAACCAAGACTGATACGTCAAAAAAGAAACTAATTAAAGAAAATGAAATGTTAAGAAAATAGTTTGTAAGGCACTTTAGATGGATGATTGATAGTGTTCTGTGACAGACCATATGTAGTGCATGACTATTAATTTGTTATTAATTATTATTAATTAAATTCTTGCTAATTTTGCATGCATTACCACATTGTGCATACAATTATTATTAATTCGCTTAAGGAAATTATTAGATTAATCGCAATCAATTTATTACGGGTATTTATTGTATATTCCTAAATTGTGAATACCATTATTATTATTTTGTTTATGGAAATTATCATATGAAGTTTAGAGGGATGATATTATAATATGTACCTGCATCCATATACATATCGCTCCATGACCCTGCCGTCCATAATTGATTACACATCGGCAGTTATCGTGTAACCAACTATAGAAATAAAGTAGTTGTTTGAGAACCACGTGTTTGCTATTTATTCAGTATTATTTAATATTAAAACAGTCACCTTTTTTTAGGTAATAGTCTACTAGTTATTATTCAATATGTTCAGCCCAGTGCTTAGTTGTCACGACTAATACCAATTTCTAATTTAATTCATTAGATTGTTGTACGTTGGAAATTTCGCTGACTAAAGCCTATTTTCCTGCACCATGGACAAATGCTTACGTCAGGAACGCCGAACGCCTACCCGTCGACCCAACTTCAACAGTAGCAGAAGAGGACTATACTCACTGGAAGGAAACTATCATCAATTTCATTGCTACCTTAGAGACGAATGAAGAATTAAGACTCTCAGATGCTGCTAAAGTGGGCGTTTTAACAAATTTCCTTTCACCGGCTGTTTACAGACTAGCAAAGGACAAGCAAGATTACTCGTCTGCTATTCAGGTACTCGACGAGATTTACATAAAACCTCAGAACGAAATTTACGCTCGCCAATGCCTCACCACTGCCCGGTGAGACCGTGGACCAGTATTTACAGGCGAAACCATTTTAGGGAAGGAACGTTCCATCAAGGCTGTGACTGCTGTGCAGAACATGGCAGATTATGTACACGACTCCTTTATTGCTGGATTGTCATCAGCTGTGATCCATCCGCATCTCTAAGAGAACATCACCTCTTCCTTATCCCATGCTACAGAACAAGCGAGAGCATTAGAATTAGCACAAGTAAACCCCAAAAACTACTTTCTATCTTTTTCAGCGGCTGCTGAGTTTAAGGGTGCTTACAGACTGGAGCTGTGATAAGAGCGAGGAAAGAGAGTAAAGAAAACAAACAAGGGAGGCAGATGAGGGCGCGCAGAATGGGGCAGCGCTTCAAGGTCGAGCAGAGCTGCAAGCAAAGCCAAGAGCAAAGAAACCAAACCAGTTTGTTGTCATCGCTTCTATCGCTCATATGAAACATGAACCCTGATGTTTTAATTGGTGCAGTGTTCATGAAAAACCTCTCATCGGACATTAATTTTACTGTATTTACCGCGTTTTCTCCCGTATAAACTGAAGTAGTCTCCTTTAACCCGCCAAGTACTATAGTCACCTCTAGGTGACACTACTTTGATAATTAATTAAAAATAAATTAGCCGCTAAATTTGATTTTTCTGTGGTCCGACGGGATCTACAGGGCACGGACAACAATTTACAAGTCATAGAAGATGGTAATATTGATGACAGTTCAACTGATAAGCTCATATGTTTTGTTATCTCGTGAATTTCGTGTTTCCCAGCAACTTGTCAAGGGTTTTGAGAAAAATTGCGAGGATCAGATAAAATTCTGGGACTTTTGTGTGACAATCTGTTTTCTAGGAAGTAGCATGTGTTTGTAAATAACATTTTGTCCAGAAAAATTGAAACTGGAGGCCCCGATACTCAACCAAATCAGCCATGTCACCTGTAGGTGACTCTAGGATTTCACAGAACATTAAAACCCAACTCTCACCCAAGACGTAAAGTGTGTTTTATTCGTAATACTTATGTTTATTTCAACTGTGAACAAGGTGAAAGTATGTGTCTGCTGTTAGCTGTTCTCTGTTGACCCCGTTGGAGCAGGATTTTAGATGTCACAGATCTACCATGGTAAGCATGGCAGCAAGCAGCACATAAAGGGGAAGCCAATCCCCCCCCAATGGGGGGTATCCATTCTTGGTGGCTATGGACCAAAGTTTGCGTTTTGGCTACAAACTTTGGTCCATAGCCACCAAGAATGGATACCTTGTGCCGATTGAACCTTACCAATGTGCAAAAGCTGCCCCCCTTCATCATCAAAATAAAGTTGGACTTGGAGCTGCTGTCGTCCTCACCACTCATTCAAGGATGCCAACAAAGCTCTGACAATACAATTTGTACATTGAAAATTGTTTCACCTGGTTGCTGCTGTTGAATATTCTTCATGGTTGGTATTCATTCCACAAAACTAATGTTTGATTCAATGTGCAAGTGATAAAGTTCACAGTGTAAGATTTTGTAGGACTAATACTGTATGTAGTGTTGAGCTCAGGCCTAGAGTCACCTAGGGGTGACACCCTCATATCTTTTGAATAAATAATTTTTCTCGCGGTTTTTCGTCTAGTATGCTTTTCATTAGGTTCTCACTAACAACATATAAAAAGAAGGAGTGGAAATTTGCATGGGCGCCCTTATAGTACTTGGTGGATAATGTTGAAGTAATTGAACTGAATATTCACGTTATCAATTCAACGTTTATTAATAAAACATTTATTACGGAACGGAGCTGTTGTGTGCTGAGGTACTTACCTCAAGGTAACAGCAAGACGTTCAACAGGCAAAATTGGGTTTGAAATGCAATTTTACCACCTCTTCAGCAATTTGCGCTGAACTTTATCCAGCAAGTAGTCGAATGTCGTCATGTTCATCCGAAAATACTCGTAAAACATGTTGGAATCTTCTCAGGGTTGATCGTACAAATGATGAAATTCCCCCTGAACACGTCGGGGATTAATTAATGTTGATTATTAGCGTGAATCCCTTCTACTTTTCGCCTCCGAAGTAAATTCCAGATTCTCAATGACTCTCGCAGTATCGCTCCACTCTGAACTGGTCAACTCTTTGCAGCTTTCTTCCATATTTTTCATCCGAACTGATGCAACATTCAACGGTGTTACACCAGGCCTTGGGATCCATTCCTGAGTTTTTCGGGTCAAAATCGGGGACTTTGAAATCGAGGACGTTTGTTGGGCGTTGGACAGATGGACTTTTGACAAGGTGATCAATTAGTCGACACATATTCTGATTCTGGTGTAGAAGTAATGAGTGTATTGACTCAGCTGAAGGAATTTGAGCATTTTGTGATTCACTTACTTGTTTTGAGGGAGTGTATCTCAAAATAGGTTCATCAGGCGTTTGGAACGTGGCAGGATCGTGCAGATTGAATTCATCAACTGGTCTTCCAGGTTCATAGCGCGGTCGATAAAACTCACGGTTTTCACGAAAATTTGAATCGCGAAAAAATCTGCTGGGATTTTGACGATACCTGTCACGGAATCCCACTTCTGATGACGCGAAATAGGGTTCGCCATCCCCAATTTCACCCTCTTCGCGGACGGAGTCACCCATGAGGTGGGGGTTTTTTACAGATTAAATAATATAGGTGAGTTGGAGGCTATATTTAATGATAATTTTAAACGTTTTGGGATCTTGATTGGTATTAATATCAGCTCATCAAGCCCGGAACACTCCCCCCGTAACTTCAACTGTATGAAAAGAATAACGCGACCGTCTAGTGCAAACGGACAAACAATACTGCTACACCCCGAGAGCGCCCTGGGCCTCGAAGGGGTTCCTGAGGGCTGTACCCCCCACTGTTAACATTGAGAATGGTTCCCAGGTCGGTACTTTTTGGGGTTTTCTCGAGCGTCCATAGACGACACCGAAGGTGTTTGCCATCAGAGCTGAAATTAATCCAATCGTACATATATCCAGTTTAAATTAAATTGACAATTAGATCATTTGGTGGCCTATTGATGAAAGGGCTGCAACGTTGCAAGAGATTATGTGCAATTCCTTGGAACAGGGAATCGAAGGCATTGCCATAATGTTTGGTCTAAATTAATTTTTTACTAATATAAATAAATAAATTTTTTCCCAGAGAGAAAAAGTTGCGTCTGATGAATTGTCAACTCAATTCGCTAATGCTCACTATTGGGACTCCTTTATAAGTAAATACGCCACCTGGACCGTTTGAGGGTTACCACTATTTGTGTTACTCCAAATCAGAATCCAAATTTAATTTAATCGTATATCAGCAAACATATTACCCATCGATTACCATATCTCACTCATGTTTGTAGTGCAGGCACCATTATTTTAATTAGGGTTACAGAATGAAATGGATAATTACCAAATCTTCGAACAGGCTGGCGGGATTTGAAACACGACTCGTTGAGTGGCACTCCACGGTTTCCGCCTAGATACAGGTGTTCCCTGGAGCCTCTTCTTGAAACGTAATATCAAGTGCCGCTACTTCCGTTCTATAAATGGGCAACGTGTGATGTTGGACTTGTGATCAGGTAATTACGCTATCTTCAACATGGTCACCAGGTTTGTACGGCTATCAATATTTTGTGTATTAAGTACTGATAAAGTAATTAAAATTCTACTTTTAAAAGTTTAATTCCAAACATGCTATTCGTATAAATTGCGCCCAATGATAACATTGATAACACTCTTCCCGCTCCTTCTCGTTCATTTTCGCTGTGGACTACTGACAAACACTGCAGCCACAGAATAACAGCTCCACACTCGTCACAGATGGTCTAGCTTACTTTCTACCTTCAAAATCTTCCCCAAAACATGTGTAAGTAGTGTGAAACACGCAAGATCATAGTGGTTAGGTTCATTTATCTTCATTATCCCATCAACGATCTTCATGAAAGGCCTTATTGATCAGTGCTGCTCCTACCCTGAAACCCCGAGGATGCACTGTGACTGTAAGGGACAAACCACAGAGGGATCATGAGACAAAAATGTATGTCTTAGACCAAAACAATTGGAATATATAGATACCTAATCTTATTATTTAGAAAATAAATTTTTTTGTTGAAAAATTGATACCTAGCTAACAATTGACTATTTCTGGGCACACAAAGTTCTCAAATTTCAAAACAATGTAGATTGACATTTCACGAGAATCCGGTCATGTGAGCAGAGATGAGGATAATCATCGCAATTAGGTGATCGTCGTTAATTTGTTATCCAAATATTTCTGGTTTATCGCTTTATGGCCTCGAGTATTGAGTTAGCTTCACAGTACACAGTTTGGCAAATGGATGTGTTTGTTTGTAAATCGTCATCTAAATCTATAGTTTAGTTTTGAGGTAAATTTAGTTGATTTTTGGGTTCAGTTAGGTCATGGTCCACTATAGATACTAATAATAAGGGGGGGGGGGGGGGCCCTCATTACCATAAGAACCTAGCATACGGTAAAGCTTTTTGTTGTATTGTATTAACCATTGCTGCTCCTAGGATCTTAGTTGCCAGCCTTCTTCCCCTTCAGGGTTGTATGATCCCTGGGATCTTCAGTTAAAGTCATCTGATTTGTATTGCTTTCACACCGTTTCACGGTGATCTTGAGTTGACACCCATAAATTCTTTACCTATCTTAATATTGATCTCTTATAGGTCAGAGGCGATTCCTCCTATTGATCTGGTTTTGCATATCTTACAGCCCTTGCCATTTTTCCTATACGATCTTAGTTGATATTTGTGATCTTGTTTACTTCCTAGTTGTAAGCTCCTTGAACCTATTACTTCTACAAATGTTCCTAGCGCATATAAAATTTAATTTCAAGTGCCTTTATTGGCGTTCTATAATTTTTACATAAATAAGTTGGTAACCCAATGATGAACATATTATATTATGCTATCTTCTTCCCATGTACGGCTATTATCGTTTTTTCGCTGTGATCTAAAATTCTACTTTTACTGAAGCAATTCCGTCACATGACGGTCGTATAAATTGGAAATGATAACATTGATAAACTCTTCCCGCTTTTTCATAAATTTTCCTGTAGAACCATTTGAGCCACATGTCAAATGTCTAGCTTACTTTTCAAAATCTTCCCCAAAACATGTTAAGTAGTGTGAAACATAAGATCATAGTGGTTAGGTTCATTTATCTTCATTATCCCATCAACGATCTTCATGAAAGGCCTTATTGATCAGTGCTTCCTAGAAACCCCGAGGATGCACTGTGACTGTCAGGGACAAACCACACGGGAACATGAAACAAAAATGTAGACCAAAACAATTGGAATATATAGATACCTAATCTTATTATTTAGAAAATAAATTTTTGTTGTTAAAAAATTGGTACCTAGCTAACAATTGACTAATTCCGGGCACACAAAGTTCTCAAATTTCAAAACAATGTAGATCGACATTTCACGAGAATCCAGTCATGTGGGCAGAGATGAGGATAATCATCGCAATTAGGCGTTCGTCGTTAATTTGTTATCCGAATATTTCTGGTTTATCGCTTTATGGCCTCGAGTATTGAGTTAACTTCACAGTACACTGTTTGGCAAATGGATGTGTTTGTTTGTAAATCGTCATAGTCTATCTATAGTCTAGTTTGGAGGTAAATTTAGTTGATTTTTGGGTTCAGTTAGGTCATGGTCCACTATAGATACTAATAATAAGGGTGGGGGGGGGGCCCTCATTACCATAAGAACCCAGCATACGGTAAAGCTTTTTGTTGTATTGTATTAACCCCTGCTGTTCGTAGGATCCTAGTTGCCAGCCTTCTTCCCCTTCAGGGTTGTATAATCCCTTTAACTTCAGTTAAAGTCATCTGATTCGTATTGCTTTCACACCGTTTCACGGTGATCTTGAGTTGACACCCATAAATTCTTTACCTATCTTAATATTGATCTCTTATAGGTCAGAGGCGATTCCTCCTATTGATCTGGTTTTGCATATCCTTACAGCCCTTGCCATTTTTCCTATACAATCTTAGTTGATATTTGTGATCTTGTTTGCTTCCTAGTTGTAAGCTCGTTGCTTGTACCTATTACTTCTACATTCTTATGTTCCTAGCACATATTGATTTGTGATTTCTATTGTGATCTTTTTATGCTCGTATTATTCTTAATAAATAATAGCTCGTTTGTGATCTCGAGTTGTTTAATCATCATCCTTGTTTCCCCTGCAGCTTAGGTGGATCTGCTGTCATTTGCAGGGAATTAAGACCCTTCAGGTCCGCTACCGCTACTATTAACGTAAGATCTCTTCAAGATCAGTGATTGCATATAGACGGGGGGTTTACACATGGTTCAAAATTGGCTATAGCAAATTTAGAATTAGTCAGGTTGTCTAACGTCATGGTAAATACTTTCCAACAATATTTATATGCTTATAAGCAAGCGAATGGAGCTCAAGCTTGAAGGGGGCATTTCAGAACGGAGCACATAATTCTTCTTCTTCTTCCTTGTACAGTGAGAAGAGACCACAACACGAAGAGCAGCAACACTATCACCAACAAATTGGTTTGACGTTTTGTAGATTGTTAACTGGAAAAATTTCCTGACATTCGTTTTAAACTATAATTTATCTTGAAGAAGCGATAGGAGTTTTATATAATGTCAGTCGGTATTGACATCCGAGTGAAAAGAGCGAATAAAATTTATTACGAGAATGTAAGTAAACCAGTTTTGATTACGTACCAGTAACTTCGACAGGTTCCCATTTGTTTAGGTTTACTTTTACTGATAAGGATTGATATCGGCAATCTTCATAGTTTCAATTTTTCTACCTTCGTAAGGAACGTTAAATAATCCGTTATGATAATTAGACCTCTTGCTAGGACGTTGCCTCGGTTTCGAAGTCCGGCTTCGTTCATTTCGGCAAAATTGTGTTGTGTATCTCAGCAATGTTCATCCGACGTGCAGGGGAAACGGAATTTCACCAACTTGAGTGTTCACCGTATGCATCAAAGACTGCGGAATTACGTTTTTGGCTTTAGAATCGATTCGTCGTTGTCTTCACACGTCAAAGGATCTTGCGGCAAATGCGGTCTTGCTTCCAACCAGGCGTTCAAATGCTCTCACTGCGGTGCCCTCAACCTACCTCCCCAAACACCACACTCTTCGACATCCTGGGACAAGAAATCAAGTATGACTTAATTGAAAATGACTTGAAGACAACATACCGTAAACTCCAAAGTGAATTCCACCCTGACAAATTCTCTCAAAAAGACGAACTCGAAAGACAAAAATCTGAAGAAATATCCGCCATTATCAACAAAGCGTTCTTCACACTGGTCAATCCGTACGAGAGAGGAATGTACCTTTTGGAATTGCAACGATTCCCTTTCAACGAAGATGACATCCAATTGGGAAGTGCCTTTTTAGCGCTAATTATGGAGAAGAACGAAGAGCTTGAAGGTATTTCTACAAAGGACCAACTCGAATCTTTTGAAAAATCGAATGAGATTGAAATACAAACTTTGAGTGCTAGTGTTTCCAAGGCTTTTCTTGCTAAAAACTATGAATCCGCTAAATCAGATTTGAGTAAAATGAAATATTTTTTAAGCATTAGAAATAGATTGAAAGAAATGCTTAGAAACATGTAAAAAAACTACCACTGTTTATACAATATTACAATTTATTGTAGATAAAATATAAAACGTGCTTTTATTTTACTTCCTATATAACAAGTGACTTTCTCTTCAGTATTGTGGCTACAAGTGGACTTGCTCGCCAAATCCCAAAATCAGTAGGACTCCTTCTATTTTGAGCTAAAAAATTGATTACAGTTCCTTGGAAATACGCTTTATCATGTGAAAAGTCCGTCTTGTGACTCTTCAGCAAGTCCTGGGGTATAAAATGAAGAAAAATCCATAAAGAATGTTGTTCATTTCCAAGAAATGTAAATTTGTTGCAATGTTAAATCGATCTTTTATGTGGCTGTTCTTTGGTCATCATCGGCAACATACAATACATTTATTGAGACGGCATTTCGTCACTCTTTCTTAATAATAACTAAATTCCCAATAATAGGACAACAATGATGAGGCTTTACAGGTAAGCCACAAGACACGGTGTGGCCTATGGTCTGTTATAGGTCTAAGGCTTGGACCCTAAGAGCTGAAGATGAGCAGATACTGCAAGTATTTGAGGGAAAGATTGTAAGAAGAATCTTGCAGTCAGAGAGGGTCAAGTTTAGAAAACTAGGCACAATGCAGAAATTGGTGTATTGTTTAAGCATGAAGACATAGTCCGATTTATCAAGGCTGGGTGCATCCAATGGCTGGGGCATGTTAACTGCAAGCTCGGATGGTAACTAAAAGACGATGAGGTCGTCCTCAGAATTGCTGTCTTGATGAGGTCTTGAGGGACCTCCAGGTGGTGGGGATGCAGAGGTCTGAGAGAGGTGTTTGGAAAGCCAAGGGCCACTAGTTCTCTCTCCTCCAGCTTGCTACCTGGTCAGGCATCTGCAGACAGTGGACAGCCCCAGGCTAATGGCATCATCTGCTGGCACAACGCCACTAGCTGGGCGCATCCAATGGCTGGGGCATGTTGACCATATGCCAAGGAAGGCCTGCCCAAAAATGATGCTGCGAGCTTGGATGGAAACTAGAAGACGAAGAGGTTGTCTTTGAAATCGCTGGCTTGATGAGGTCTTGAGGGACGACCACACCCAGTGGCAGAGAGGTGTTTGGAAAGCCAAGGGCCACTAGTTCTCTGTCCTCCAGCTTGCTACCTGGTCAGGCATCTGCAGACAGTGGACAGCCCCAGGCTAATAGCAGCATCTGCTGTCACAACGCCACCAGCCTGCACCCCTGAGGTTCGAGTCATGGTTGAGCATACCTCACAAGCCCATGGGGGGTAGAGACAACATCACTGGGGACTTGTACCCCGGTAATGTTTCTTGGCATGTGCGTTTTGGTAATATCTTATCCACCAATATCCTTAGCTGCTACTATTAGCTAGAAGGTTCGACTTAAACCTGAAGTGCCTTGGCAATCATGTACCCACCTTGCCAGGTAATTTCTGAACAAGATCTCCAGAATGGTGAGCCATAGCGTTCCTCTCGTCCACTTTGGGCTTGAATAGTTGCTTCATCTGCTTCAATTGAGAGAGGGGGTGGGGGGGGGGGGCACAGTTCAAGAAGGATAGGCTCTCCTAAACATATCAACTTTCTTTCAAAGAGGTGGATCAATTGATAATAATAGAATCATCATTATCTATCATCATGATCATCATTTCTTGTCTTAAGAAATTCCGGTTTTTAATGAACCTTAAATACTTGTTTTCTTTCCTCTGTTCTGCCTTTCATACAATATCTGTTCCGCTATTGAGATACAATGATTTTGTGTGAACTGTGCTCATAGATGTTAGACATCAATATTAAGGACACAATTCTGCTTGTGATGATTTTCAATGTCGCATGATGCCTATATTTCAATCCATGTATCTCAGGGCATTTTGGTTGTAGTCAACACAACCAGGTGCAAATAATTCAAAATGCTTGAATTAGATTGTGATGTAGGTAACTATCCATTGGGCCTTATGGATCAATTGAAATTGTGAAATTTCCCCCAAAAACATAACGGATGACATCGTTTTGTACGTAAAATAGTAAAAATTAGGGCTCATGCTTGAAGTTGAAAGAGAACCACTCTAATAGGAATCAGAACAGATAAATGCTAGCTTAGCTCTTTCACTGGCAGCATTAAGCTCAATAAATCCCAGATATAACGATTTTTTGTGCTAATACAGTATACGATAAATCATACTTTTAAGAAACATGATGTGATTGATTTGCAGGACACAATTACCGGTGTGATGGTCATCACGACTCCCCAACATATCAAACATAATGGTATTGCACTCTCCATGGAAGGCATCGTGAGCCTTCAGTTAAGCCCTAAGAATGTTGGGATATTTGAAGCGTTCTACAACTCTGTTAAGGTAGGATTTCACGTTTTGTCTAGCCTATCAAGGTTTGCAACTGATGGAGGACTCTTTCTACTACTAGCTTTACTGTTCTCTATTGTTAACAGTCGTGATTTGAATTTCCAGTACAAAAAGATCATTAGCTGTTATGTTTTTGTACCCTGGCTCACAGCATAAGTACAGTTGTTGAATAGCCAGGTAATTTCATTGAAACTCTTTTCTACACCAAGATGACAGGCTTCCCTGCAGACATCAGTACTGTTGGGTTTCCTGTTACACGTAGATTTCTGTAACAGGAAGAGCAGTTATCCAGAAACAGTCCAGCTGCCCTGGGAGACAGACTCAAGGCAGGGGGTAAGCTACGAAGCGTAACTGAATCAAGGGGCAGGGTTAGCCCCTAGTATTATTAGGGGTGTCTCCCTCTTGAACTCCTTACTGCTGCTGTGAATTGCACTTCCTCTCCTCTCTCCATACTCCTGCATTATCTTATGCAACTATTTTAATTCCTAAATTAGTAAAATTCGGGCCCATTTATCTGCCCTTAGGGCTCTAAATCCGTGACATGGCCTG
The DNA here is from genome assembly GCA_031894815.1 of Creontiades dilutus. Classification (NCBI taxonomy): domain Eukaryota; kingdom Metazoa; phylum Arthropoda; class Insecta; order Hemiptera; family Miridae; genus Creontiades; species Creontiades dilutus. Next base: position 423,716 of record JAVIWC010004080.1, read on the forward strand.
TCGATGATGGCGTTTGTGTTCACACATGGCTGAGTCACCACCAGGTGGCGGTATCAGTATGCTCTCACTTTTCAGTTGAACTTTTTCTCTGGCATCCTCGTCGTTTGAACGAAAACAGGTTTTCTATGTTTTGATCGTTTGCTGTGCGTTAAAAGTGCAGGAATTTTTTCAACTGCTCTTGTGAGCATAAAGAGGCCAAAAGTATACATATTTTTTTCAATTTTCAAAACGAGTTTTCTCTACTTCAAACCATCATCTTTCAATTTTCAAACTATTATGAACCATTAGACCTCCTGTCTAACATTCCAGATCATCATTTCACAATTTCAATCATAATTTTGGAAAAATTGCTCATACGATCATGCTGCATGATTGGAACTTTTTTAATACTTTGAAAATCAGTATGTTTTTTCCAGTTATACTTTTTGAAATGTTGAAGAGAGGAGGCCATTAGTTCCAAATCGTATTTTTGACATTAAAATAGGTGTTTGAGTGGAGAAATCTCGTTTTGCAAATGGGAGGCAGCACTAAAGGAGCCCCTTTTTCATTAAAATATCAATTTTATGGAGAGATATCGTTCAGAACTGCAATGAAACCATGTCTCGCACTCGCTCTATCCAAGCAGGCGTACCTCAGGGAAACTTGTTGGGACCTTTACTTTACCTCGTTTACGCGGGTGACATCCCCACAACCCCCTCAGTAACCTCTGCTCAATTTGGTGATGACGCCGCCTTCCTATGCAGTTCTCCCAGGGGAGAAAGAGCTGGCTTAGAACTAAAAGAGCTGACATTTGAGATCAACGAATGGGCGAAACGATGGAGGATAAAACTCAATCCCCAAAAGTCATGCTGTGTCATATTCACATATCTTCATTACTACGAGGAATCGCAGTTGAGCATCGGTGACGACATCATCCCCTTAAATTCTTCAGTAAGATACCTTGGCGTAACCCTGGACGAACGTCTAACATTCAGTGCCCATATCACAGCTATACTTAAAAAATGCCGCAGCCGCCTTCGCCAGCTCAAACTGCTTCTGGGAGCGCGATACCCACTATCTCTTGGGAACAAAAAATTAGTGTACCTAATGCTAATTAGACCGATCTGGGGTGTGGCGTCTGACACCCAGGTGAAAAGGATACAAACTTTTCAAAATCGTGCCCTGAGGGTTATCACGGAGGCCCCCTGGTACATCAGGGACGGCAATCTCCATAAAGATCTAGATGTACCCACTGTAAAAGAAGTCCTGCACCAGCTGTATGGCTGCTTTCACACTCGCCTCCTCGACCATCCTAATCCGTTAGCGGCTGCTATTCCCACTCAACCGTCCACAACGAAGACTAAAACGAAAAAGGCATACCAATCTTCTCATTTCCTGACCAAAACCATCCTCCACAATAACCCAGCTTGCTCCCACCCTGGCAATGCTATCCCTCATCTCGCCACTCCGACCTCTTCTGATAAATTAAACTGTCAACACTCAATATTGAAAAAAAAAAATCTTCATTGACAGAACTGTTATTAATTTAAACAATTTGTTAAGTATGAAGGAAGAAGGTCAATGGACCCCTACTTCCAAACATGTGTCACGTTCTATATATATTTATATTATTATTTCTTAGAACAACTGTTAAGCTTCAATAAAAAAAAGTTATATTTAAAAAACAAAAAAAAAATCGTTCAGAATGACTTAAACGCCATGATTTATGTACCTACTGGCGGAGGCACGAGTGAGATAGTAGAGCAGCGTGTACTTATGTTATTTACAACGTGTTGTATGAAGAACAACTTCTGTAGCCTAATTGCGTCATGCATACTCCTTTCATAAGTAGGAACGTAAAATACTATGTGGAACGATCATTCTGAGATTCCTAGAGTATTCTATAACCTTTCATTCAGGTCTTTGTCGAGCGATGAAATCCTATTTTTGTTTCAGCCAGTACAAATATGCTACGCTCTGGTGGATATTAGTGGACCCAACACGATACCTCAAGGAAAAACAGAGATCCCTTTTGAAGTTCCACTCGTAACCAAACCTAACAGAATAATGCACGAAACTTATCATGGAGTCTTCATCAACATTCAGTACACTCTGAAGTGTGAACTAAAACGAGGTTTCATGTCGAAGGGCATGGTCAAAGTTGCAGAATTCATAGTCGAACATAAGGTGAGAAACATACAAGGTTTTCAATAAAAATTGCTGTAACGATATTTCTTATTGCGTTTAAATTTGTTAAACTATAGTGTTAAAATAAAGTTCTTGGAGATATAATACTGCTTAGAGGTGGAGGTTATTGTGAACTTTGTGGTGTTTTATCATAGGACACAATTTCATTCTCAAATACCAAAACATGATGTAATTTAAAATGGTAGAACAATAATTATTGTTAGTAACTGATTTTAGGAATTCTTGTCTGACATTAAAGTGGTCAAGAAAAGCTGGGGAAAACAGTTCACGTTTTTTAGCATGATTTTATGATAAGGACCGATCTACAATTCAAGCTTTTGTTCTTATTTCTTGTACTTTTAAAATTATAATAACTCTCGTTCTTGTATTCAGCCAAAGAAACAGCTGGCGGATGTGAAACCAGTTAACTTTGTGATCACGCCAGATTCTCTGGAAGGAGGCGTTGATCTGGGTACCATACCAGGTTTCCGAATAAGTGGAACCATTGACTCTACAGTCTGCAATATTAGCAAACCATTTACTGGCCAAGTGAGTTATTTTATTTAACAATTTTTGGAGGCCCTTGTTTTCATTATTTTAAATTCACTGCCTGCCTCGAAATACCTTTTGCCTGCACATTAAATACAGGGTGGATCAACGAACTAGGGTGGATTTCAGAGGGACACTACTTGACTCCTCCCTCTTCCACAGGGTGGGGGTTGCTCTGAATGTGGTCACAAAGAGCGAAAGTTTAGTTGTGTTAGTTACAGAGATGGTTTGGACAACGTAGAAACGTGTTTATGCGGTCACTAGCTTCTTACAGAATACGAGTCAATTGTTCAGACTCGTCGTGATTTTCATGCTCGTTTTGCGATACCACCTCATGGAGTCATCGCCAATCACGACATAATCCTTTGGTGCGTTCAAACTTCGCTTGAGAGCGTGCATGCCAGAAAATGTTGAGAGTCTGGGTTGCTGCTCCCCAGAGCCAAAACTGCTCTATAAAGGTGTGGTTTCCCTGACGCGTCTGCGGGACATTTCTGCACAGCTGTGGAAGTGTTGTCTCGCGGCGTGGATGGCGGCCAGCAGGAGGCAAAGAGGGTGATGACGGTTTTCTAGCGGGATTTCGTCCAACCATCAATCTTCTTTCCGCTCTCTTTGGAGCTTGAATTTGAATGGAGAAAGAGAAAGTGACTAGGAGGACATTGTCACACAGATTTTTGTAGCAATTTAATTTAGAAAAACGATACTTTTTACAAGGAATTGATTAAACATCTATTCAGGTTAATAGCTCACGAATCGGAATGTACAACAATCACTTGACAACGGGTGGACGAAATCCCGCTAGAGTGCATCTGGAACCAGAGAATCTCCTGCAGCCTCGTGCGTGAATTTCATTGTACAAACACAAGTGAGGAAATACGTTCTTAAAAATGAAAAATGCTATCAGCAATGCTGACAAAATGCAGACAGAAAAATGTGATTCACGAGTTCCCCTGCCTCTGAGTAGCTCAATTCTGTAATTCACGAAAAACAAGCGAGCCTCATTGGGACCCTCGAGCAATGGGGGGGAAAGGAAGTTTCAAAGAGATCCGCTAGATGGGAGTACCTTCCTCTCACCAGTTCAGAGTAGCTGATTGTATCGTGAAGATCCGTCACCGTAATTTTTCCTTTTCTCAATTAAAATCAGAAAGTTAAGAACATTGTTAAATTTTTGTTCTGTCGTTTGGTGATTTGATTTGTTATTAGTTTGTTGTGCCTTCGCGATTTGTTTCTCCAAGTGCTTGTGCAGACACAACGAAGAGGTGGGGTGTTCGACCAAGGTTGGTGAGCCAATTTTAAAACATATACATCGGAACCGACAATTCTGAAAGAGATTTTCTTTGCCATCTTTCCCTTAGGTAGGAGTTTGATAGTTAAATAAAGAATATTGACAACCGACACTATTCCTGCCTTCACCCTGTTTAAAGATCTTTCGTGGTGTGGGTTTGCTTGACAACGTAAACAAACAACTGCTTGAAAACGATTTTGTCCAGCGTATTGTGAGAGGTGCAATGTTTGTTAAGATAATAGCGATCTCAGACTGTACACCAATGATGAGGCCCATTCTCATCTTAATGGAAACAGAATTTCAGTAACTGGGCATTGCAGAATCTGCAAAAATTTACAGAAAAACCGTTACACTCCCCAAGAGTGATGGCATTTAGTGCTGTAGGAAAGAACCAACACAGTTCAATCAACTGATAATAGGATAAGAGTGTGTTTTGGTGATTAGATGATTCTAGCAGGTGAGCGGACAACTAGGTGTGCTCCTTGAAACTTCAGGCACTCTAATTGATTCATTCTTTGGACCTGGATAGAATCAAACGCTGTGTTCAGGGTTGGAAAACAGTGTGATAATATTATTATTCCCAGGTATCTTTTTCATTGTGGTCAGTCGGTGCAGATGCAGCTGTGCTCCTGTCAGTACCCGCCCCTGAAAGCTCCAATAACCTTGACAACAGGTGTAAACAAATGCGCGTTCATAGGAGAGAAAGTCAAACCGATTTAATTTCATGCAGCGTGTGCATGTCAGCGATTTGCGATAGAGCGTGTGCACTCAGTTGTTATGGTTTGATTGGAAAAACGTCCGCAATAAATGCTGAACCTGCTTGACCTGCCGGTATCCCTCAGTTCCCCCTGACACAGTGTAACTCTTAACCAATCACCTCACAAGCATGGAAGTTATGAATAAACACGTGTTTTCTAGGTTTTTACTAACGTAGGCATGTGAGGTGTCACTTTCTAGTAATTTTGGATGAAATATCGACCGGAACAGGTTTTAGATCTGTAGGAGTTCACTCATAACAAAAATTTGTCATTGCTGAACCTGAAAGTGACCCAATGACAATGTAATAATTGAAGGGATCACTCAAACTCACTGTTCCGAAAAGAACATAAAATATATTTCTGAAATTAATCCTTGCTCGACTTACCGTTACTTGATACAAAAAAACATTACAACCTAATAGTCCTTCTTTGAAACCTCCCAAGACATTACGGGTGAATATGGCTCATAGCCCAAATTTCTTATATCCTTACTATTCCCCCCCCCCCCCCTTAAATTGAAAATCCGAAAAAATGACAGAGTCACTGGTCACTTCACTGAATCACTCGAGGAACCTACGGGACAGGCGCACTTTTTTGTGGTGTTGGAGAGGGTAGCGTTTGGTAGACAGAGGTGTCGCAAGCGAAGCTGGTTGTGCAGGCAAGGCAACATAGAGTTTTATACTTGCGGCAGACGAGCAGCACCAGTGGAGGGTCTCAGATGGTTGAGGGGAAGATGGAGGAGGCTCTGGCTGATCATGCTCGTCCTCACCCCTGGGTTGGAGCTGATTATGATGCCTGACCCACTCTAAGCCAAGGCGGGGAACATCCACTACCAGCCTTCGTGGTCCTTTCATCTCCTTGACCACAGCCTTTTCCCAAAATGGGTCAGAGCTCCGATGATTCTGGGCTTATACGGAACTTCAACAACAAATGTCCCCGGGACCCCTGGCTTGCCTCCATACAAACGCACTTGAGCTTCTTGGTGTGTGCAAACACGTTGTGCAGCTGTTGGAGGTCGTAGTAGATCGAGACGACTGCCCAGACGACGACCCATCAAGGCAAGTGCAGGAGAAACACCAGTGGTTGTGTGTGGGGCATTGCAGTAGTCAAGGAGATCATGATGTAGGCACGAAAGTTCGTTCGAGAATCAAAACAAACCGAAAATGGAAGCACCACTGTAACACCATGTCGAGGTCTATGGGTCCCACGGCCATGAGGGCTGACTTCAATGCCCTTTTGGTGGTTTGGACAGCATTCTCTGCGGCCCCATTAGTCTGCGGCGAATAAGGCTGAATATGGCTCATAGCCCAACTTTCCCATATCCTTACAGACACTAACAATAAATAGAGAGCTATGCATATTTATCTGTCTCAACACTAGTGTATGATAATTGTCAAAATAAGCTACCTAACTGAAGAAATATATACAAAAAATCTATTAAGTAAATTAATTCAAAGTAATGATCACAATTACAATATTTAAGCGTATTCATTTGACAGTACCGGAATAATCGCATTTAAATAGTGTTTGTAGGCAACGCTGTTACGGATTATGCACATCAGAACCAATAACAGAATATATATTTCATCTTATTCGTTACCCCGAGCCCTTGTTGCTTTATCTAATATCAGTTTTATTCGGTTTATTTCAAGATTACCATTCAACACAGCGAGATCCCAATTAAGTCCATAGAACTCCAACTGGTGAGGGTAGAAACCTGCGGTTGTGCCGAAGGATACGCAAAAGATGGTAGGTACAATATTGAAATTCAATTAATTTTTAAACGTTTTTATTTCAGAATGCATACTTTGAAATACCAATCAGTTCGTGGGCTTCTGTGATGTCACGCCTGGAATTATGGAAATCGTAGCACCGTGTTATAATGTATAAGACAAAACGAAACCCGCTTTTTAAATAAAACTATTTCCCCGTTCAGTTACAGAAATACAAAATATACAAATTGGAGAAGGAAATGTGGCTAGCGGCATTGCCATACCGATCTACATGATTTTCCCAAGGTTGTTTACGTGCCCGTCCCTAGCGACAAACAATTTCAAAGTTGGTGAGTCCAATTTTCATTAATTAAAATAAATATAACAAAGTATAATTATATCTAAGATTTATCACATTGATGCCAAGAACTTAGAATAATAGGTACTTTAAAAAACAAACAAAAAACTATTCAGTCAGATTTTCTATTAACTATGTTAGGATATTTCGGATGGGGTTGAATTTAATTTTTTCCGTTGAGGTGAATTCGACTCAATTTATAGACGTTTTGGTTTCATGAAATAAAGAGGATGAAAATGAAGTCCTGCCAACGATTTTTGCAAGAATGTTCCACGACACCACTGATGAGCAGATCGCAAAGTCTAAATATTATATTTGGAATAGCTACGTATTGTGGAATATTATAAGAGCTGTATATGACAGGAATAGCTGAATTTTAAACAGGCAACTAGCAAGGATTCTGATTAACTAGTTTCTTCTTCTTTAAATTGGTGCTCTGCGATTGATAATCTTGGATGTCCATATCCATGGTTTTAAAATGTCATTGCACTTCTTCACTGTTTTTCGTTAATATTTTTCTAATTTGAATTAAGATGCAGTAATTTATTGATAAATGAGAAGGGAGGATTCCATGAACTAGCACGATTACCTCCTCAATTAAAAGTATTAACATTCACTATTGATTGATAACTGCAAAATATCTTAATGCCTACATGATTGGAGCATCAACAATAAAAAAATGACTTCTATCGTTTTCAGAATTCGAAGTGAACGTGGTAGTAATATTCGAAAACGACCATCTCGTCTCGGAAAACTTCCCAATAACGCTGGTGAGAGCGTGAATGTTTCAAATACCAAATAAACTTTATTTTTATATGATATATCAAGCTAATATCCCAGGCTTTTGATTATGGATCCTTTCCCAATTTTCCTCAATCGAGTCCCAAATTGTATCAATCCATTTTCTGCTTTTATAATAGAAGACTTTTATTACACAATCAATTAAATTGAAACTTTATTGTTACTCTTTTAATGTAAATCAAAAAGGGGAACAATTATATTCATTTGAAACGGCGGACTCCAATTTAGTAAACGGACTTGCTAACTCTCACTTTGCTTAAAGATAATGAAGTTACTCCTAGGATAGCGAAGTTAATAGGTACGTTTCCGAGATGATTCTTCTTTTCAATCTATTTGATCTTGATCATCCATTTCGAGGCGATAGGAACTCCAGGTTTCCTTATTGACAAGGAGTTAGTCGACGAGTCGTAGTGAACTTCGAGAGGTGATTCGGAGTTTTCTGTAAAAAAAGACCAAGAAATTTCATGAGAGAGTCATGTTTTACATCAATTTGCGTTTCTTTTGATATATTTAGATACCGCTTCGAGGTCAAAAAGCGAGTAGGGGAAGGTGGGGTAATTAGAGGCGCGAAGGGGTAATTTGAGACAAAAACATTTTTTTCTGGCCGAACCTTTGACTTTTCAAGGTCGCAAATTGTTGTGTAAGCACTTCGTAACAAATAGAAACCCCACGATTTTTTTGAGATTTATAGCAAAATTCAGGTAAGAGAGAAAAATAGTCGAATTTTCTCGGGGGGCCTTTGTCTCTTATTGCCCACTTAGGGTCAATAAGAGACAGATGTAAAAATCTTCAATGGGCAAGTCAGAAACACTTCTAGAGACGTTCTAACGTAATAAGAGACAAGTGGCAACCTGTCTCTTAATACATTAAAAGTTTCAGGCTTCCAGGTTAACACCAAAAAAAGTTTCAAATTTTCAAAAGTTTTCACTAAAACTGCCATTCAAAAATTTCATTTCTGAGGTCCTGGGAACAGCCCATTGCTGCACAAACCAAATTTACTTTCAAAAAAGCGTTCAAAATTGAAGGGCACTCCAAAGAAACAAATTAGGTTGAACAAAGCACCGTTTTTTCTTCCTACTTGTCACTGCTTTGGACAAGCTATATCACATAATATTATCATCATAAAGTACGTCACAGCTCTAGATCAGTCTTCCAAAATAAATGTGAGAAAAATAATGTTGCTGATCAGTCTTTGAAAATAAAATTCGAACCTTATAAACCTAATTTTTTTGACTGAGAATTATTGATATAGGAAGGTCTGATTCTCTTTTGAACATTGAAAAACTTGACATTGCCGAATAGAGAAAAATAAAAACATTATGAAACGTTGTCCTCTTTAGAAGGAATCCCAACCAACCTTTAGAAAAAATATAGAATTCCTATTCAAATTATTTATTAATAGAGACTGGGGTAATAAGAGACAAACTGTCTACAATTGCCCCAGCTGTTGTTGGAGGCAATAAGAAACATCGCAATAAATAATTTAGGAGTGGTCGTACAGGAATCCGCCAGAGAGATATTGAAGAGAATTGCATAAGAAAAGTCTGGAAAAACTTGACCAGTTCGTAAAAGCCGGGTTGTTGGGCGGACGGAGCACTGACGGATAATAAGAGACACGCGTAACCTGACTTTGAAAGGAAGGGTTTTCGTAGATTACTCGGTGTTACCACGGAAAGTGTCTGCGGATTTTCCTAACCCACTAAAATTTTACATCAGACCCCTGGTGACCTCTGTAGGCAATTTTTGGACAAATACAGCTTCGCGGGATATTTTAAAATCCTCATGTCTCTTATTGACCGTGTCTCTGATTACCTTACCTTCCCCTAATTGAAAGATTTCCTATGAAAGTATTTCTTTTCTAACTCACGTTCTATTATCTAGTAAACTCACAATTATTTATCATGGAATGTAAACTAAAATAAAGGGCACTTTAGCCCTTGGACTATCGAAACATTTATCGTAAGAAGTTCGATCAAGGATAAAACACTAACCTTGGACTAATGTAGCCTTGTACTGGCCGGGTTTTGCTCCGACGATCACGACTTTTTCAAGCCAAGCTGGCGTATCGTATCTATTTTTCGTCGCAAAGCTGAAAATCGCAAACGAATGAATTAATCACAACGCAACTACTTCTCAACAGAATCATTTTGGGAAAAAATTATATGCACAGCATTTAATTCAACATTATTTATGAATTGTTCTTGGAGGGAAATGAACACATTTTGATCTGGTAATATACGAATATTTTTTAGAAACAATTATGACGTATTTTCAAGCTAGACTCAGGGTAGGCACTACAAGAAATATTAATGTTTGCCGGACAGATATGGCCTCTGATATCAACAATGAAGGAATGAGTGTAATTTTAGAAGTGGCGGATGAGACCAGGTGGGCCTGGTGGAACGATAACGGAAAAGGTCCTTGTGTCCTACCGACTGCGCCAAAAATGTGTTATTTTATATCATTATAAAATAAGACTTTAATTAAATGTAGAACAAAACTATATTCTCTCATTCGAACATTTCATAAAATCCTCAACTAGTCGTCACCAGGTTACACAGTCACTCAGCACTGCTATCATAATTAGTAGAGTAAGCAACTAAATACCTAGGTACTACAGGTCAAACGATACTTGGGTCATTCATTCCAATCGCATAGCAAAACTTCACAGATTCAACACAGAGAGAACAACGCAGAATGGAGACAATGTAACCAGACAGACTTGAATGAGATGAAAGATTTCATTGGACTATGCTGATCTGAGATGGATAGGAGGAATAGTCTTGGTAGAGTCCATCCGAACGAATTTAGCGGATGAACGTTACAATAAAAAGCAGGTTCCGACTTACTCCGAAGACAACGTGTTGCCAGCGAATTTGTACTTCATATACGCTGAGCTATCTTGTCGTAAATGGTAACGGAATGTTTCCCCATCGTCAACGTAGAGGTGTCCACTTGCCTGATCCTGCAATATTATAAACAAGCGCCTTCGTCAACATCCAACATAGGTATTCCGTTAGATAGTAGATACTAAACCAAACATTCACAAGGATACTGTAAACTTGTAATGGAAAATAGTTGACAACTTACATTTTCATCCAGAACTACGAAGAGGGTGTAAGGATCGTTTTTCATTAGTGGCGACGATCTCCTGACTCTCAATTTCCTTGGGACAATACTGCCACCTTTGTAGAAAACAGGGGTCTAGAACAAAATATCAGCATGATTTAGACAAATACGGAGCAAAGAAAGTGCAGCCACCACCACGGGTGAATATATTGGTATGAAATTGTAATATTTAATTATACAATACTTTTACTCCCTTGCAGTATGGCTACTAAGAGGAAAGGTCACATTTCTATACAGGGTGTCAACAAAACAGGTCTGACGTACTGGTCGATTACTAATACAATTTTTTTTTAGGGTTCATACAATCTAAGATTCAATTTTAGCAAAATTTCACAAATTCTATAACACTAAGAACAACGCAGAATGGAGAAATAATTAGACTATTAAAAAGCTGACGTATTTCATTAAGAAACCTAGAGTTTTTTACGGAGAACCAACTGATCAAACGTAAAAACCATTAAAATAGCGGAAACGTTAAACTAAAAAGCAGGTTCCGAAAGTGTTTTTACTCCGAAGATTTGAGTTTTGCCATGTGTGTGAATTTTTTTTTTAAATACATATACGCTTCGAGCCTCCTTTCTTATTTGACGGAATTTAGTTCCCATCGTCAAAGTAGACCTGTTCCACAAGTTTTTCACTGAGACTGCAATATTAAAAAAACAAACTGAACATAATGAGAAAGGCTCGGGAAACTATTCGATTCAGGTACGAAACACCCTCCGTACCATCACCAAACTTCAAAATTTCGTCATTTTCCATGTAAATCACCCGATTTTTCTCGAAATGGAAGCATTTGACAACTCCCCAGGAAAATTTTTAAGGACAAAAACTTGACGTTGGAAAGGTGAGATCTTAGCGCGTTTTACCGTTCTTGCATCTTAAAAAAAAATTGGTTCTCATAAATTGAAAAAACTCTTTCCCAAATTAAGTAAAATTTGCTTTTCAGAGAGCTTCTTTATGTCTCAAACCTCACTTTTCGGGAAAGGTGAGGCATCAATCCGAAAGGAAATTTACTGCTTTTACCAACGGTGTACTCAGATTTGAGATTATCTTGTAAATTGAGGGAGTTATAGCAATTTATAGGAGATAAGGTCGAAAACACGAAAAAAATTTAGATCGTAAATACTCAAAAACGGAGCCTCTAAAAAAAAATTGCTAGGAGGCAAAAGTTGTTGCAAATTAGTTGTAGAATCGACCCCTTCAGTACGTCAGACCTGTTTTGTTGACACCCTGTATATTGCACCTCGAGAATAGTAATGTTACAAGCCGAAAATTTGCAATTTCGGGGAAACAAGTCAAAAGTTTTGCATGATTTTTCCATTTTTCATTTTTATGAATAGCGATACTTGGAGAGATCAGCTATTTAAAAAAAAAAACGAGTCGGCAGGAAAAACTTTGAATATAATTATTCCTCAAAATGGGGAAGTTTCGAGTTGTTTCATTAATATTGATATTTTTCGAGTTGTTTCTTTACTCTTCAAAGAGGAAAAAAAATTATTGAGTAGATAAAGTCAAAATTTGCCGGAAACTTGACATCAGCAAATCGGGTTCTTGAATGAAAAAGAAGAAAAGAAATTTAGGTTCGTAATAAACGAATCTTAAAAGTTCTTTCCATTAGCTATTTGTTTCAACTTACTGAATTTTGGAAGAAAATTGACCAAAATAGTAAAACATTTTACTATGAACAAACAAGTTTAATTCACACCCTAATTGATGTTGTTTTCTGTCAAACGTCTAGCCCTTAAGGAGAGCGAACGAATGAACATCTGTCAATGCTCTGAATTAAATTCATTGAATGCAAACACACACACTGTCAATGTTCAATGTGTGTTCAATGTTTACTCTGAATTACATTTTTTAAAACCTATGACATTTTATATGCAAACACACACGCGCTAAGAAGAATTGAGTCGAAATTAAGAAACGGATAGCATCACATGAATCAGAGTTAAAAACCAATGGATATTCATGTGCCGCACATAAGGATTCACCACTATCCACTATTTGGCAATTTTGGGGTTACGCAACTTTTGCGTGCTCGCTAAACTCGTGGGACAGCCTGTATTCTCAGAGTTACATACCTTGGTGATGTCAGCAGCTACGTTTGAGGTGCCATGGCGGTAGACCTGGAAGGTATCTATGTCGTACCAAATGGTGTCCTTGCCAGGGAAATAAACAGAAACTTGGGTCTCTCCAGCTCCAAAAACAGGCCTAACCAAAAGGGAATCACCTGAAAGAGTAGAGAGCAAAGTAGACAATGATAGTTCAAAATTTATGGAATTAAGATCAAACTGGAATCATTGATTGAGGTATGTGAAATAATATTAAAATAAGATGTCCCTTCAAAAGTTTTATGAACTCTGACCATTTTCTCGGAATTTAGATTCAACCTAGATGAACACACGATTGAAATTATACGAGATGTGGCTATTAAATAAAGAGACTGCTTACAAAAAATTAAAAAGGTTTAATTAAAAACATGGTACAATCAAACTTTCCCCCTCAATTTACTCCCCTCCCGTCGCCCCACACCGCTCCATCCTTTTTTACACAGCTCAAAGCGGTGTTCGAAGTCGTTTTTTGTTAGGCCTTTCAGAAGATCCGCCGTTTTCCTTTTCAGCTCTTCCATCGACTCGAATCGGTTTCCCTTTAGTGCAGACTCGATTTTTGGAAACAAGTAGAAGTCGCAATCAGGGGAGTAAGGAGGGTGTTCCAGCACTGGAGTACCCCTAGAGGCCTAACAACGCTTAACAGAAAGGAAATTAAACTACTTGAACTCGTCTAAGGTAACGGTACCGGTAGTGGCCACAGTTAAGAATTTTTTCCTTTAGTTTTGACAATTGTGGGCCAACAGTAGTACTGACTTTCTTCAGGACTCATTTAGAATATAGCCCGACTCTTCCCTAACATATCCATTGCCTAAAACTATCAAAAGAACAATTTTGTCTATTTTTTATTAATTTTTTCTCACACCTTTATTTTGATCTAGTAGTGGCCACATCAAATTACGAAATTTCCAGTAGTGGCCACTACTGAGACATGCACGTGGCCACTACTTGAAATTTTGCCCTCCTTACGTGTTTAATATCATTAAATTCAATACCAGATGAACAAAATTGATTCTATCCAGTAGAAGCTCTAGGATACAGCCCAACAAACGAGGAAACTAGGGACGGTCATATTGAGAAGTTTACCACAATTTCCAATGATGCTCTGCGCACTCCTAGTTCAACCTCTGACTACAAGATGACATGAGCTGTACCTCCTGCAAGTTTGAAGCCACTAGGAGACCGGGAATCCTTATTTCTCAAATATAAACTTTAAAATGGCCACTACTGGAGCAGTGGCCACTACCGGTGCCGTTACCTTATGTTGTTTGCCGAAGGCGTCGCTCGATTGTTTACCTCACTTGTTCGTTTTACAGAAAAAAGCTACCATTCTCCCTCAAGGACTCCTTTTTTAAAAGTTAATTTAGGTAACCGCTTCAAATTATAACTATAGAATTCAACACTCTCAACACGGAAGCAAACAATCTCAGGGTCAAAGACACCTGTTGTATTCCTGATTCATCAACTAAAAGTTGGATTATACAATTGTGAATGTGTTAGTAAAATCACTGAATACGTACATATCAAACACAACTGAACTCTTGAGAAAACCACACTGATTCAAAACAAGACTTCCTGCACCCATGGCATTCCACTAATAACTGCAACATCAGCAGTCACCAGCATCTACTGCTAGGAGAATTGAGGACACAGGTCAGGGACAGTTCAAAGTTATCTGTGATGTTGTCCATCTTTTAATAATTTTCAACTTCCATTTTGTATTTCCTACTAATTAATCTGCACGGAAGTAACAAAACTTAATAGTAATTAATTCCAGAATTAAGAAACATAAACGAGTCTTACTAACCTACAAGGAGTTGATCATCAATCTTGAAAGTGTTGGAGTCTTGAGGATACTGGGCCCACAGTGGATTGATGACAGGTGTGCCGGTGATGTTGTGCTGATAGAAAGTAGTGTACCACAGGGGTAAGAACGAATAGCGAGTTCTCAAGACTGATCGGATTATGTCTGTCGTTTCCTGGCCGAATAACCAGGGCTCCCTCCGTTTCGTGTCGATGTGAGCATGGGCTCTAAAGAACGGTAAATATGCGCCTGCCTGTAAAACGAGAGAATAAAGTTACTGAAATATAACAAGTTTACCAAACAGGCCTATTTAGAACTACTGCTCGAAATCCCTAACAATAACTTACCCAGTTGGAAACAAAGATGACACTTTGCCAAGAGATTGTTATGGTCATAAAATCCAAACCAATTTTAAATTGGCGGGCTTCCCGAGTTTTAGATCACTCATTAAAAAGGCACAGAAGTGGAAAATAACCCCATCTTTAGTGGAGCTTATAACATTCCAATTCGTTGGAAATCGAATACAACACAAGAATATGCAGTGTGTTAACATGAGGAACCTGCCACAGGCTACGAATTGATTGTACAATCTATTCGTACAACAATCTACAAGTTGTACAACTCATTTCTGGCAAAAAGTGCGTCCTAGAAATCGTTTTTAAGACGCCTCGTTTTCGAGTTATTTCATTTTAAGATTTTTTTTCGTGTTTTCGATCTTGACTCACTAAAATGGCCATAACTCCCTCATTTACTTAAGAAAGAATTCAATTTGGATTATACCGTTGGAAAGAGCGTTGAATTGTCTAACCCCCTAGAGTATTTTAACTGTTGTCCTATGTCTCGCCGGAACTTATGATTTACATAAAAAAGTTCAGGACCACGGTTAAATAAAAAGTATGAAATGTAATTAGAAAAGTTGGTAAGTACAGAACAGAACGACGGATGACAAGAGAATGGAAAATTGATAGAATCTCGGTTAAAGTAAAATTATCATATGTTCGTGACAAAAGCATAATTAGCGTGGGCTCAAAAAACACTGGCGACGCGTGGGACAGTGAACCAGATGTTCCTCTTGAAGCGTTGTCCTGGTGATCAACGTAACAAAATCATCTCTCCACAGTATCAACAAAATTCTGTAGGTTGGTTCAACTGTTGAAAAATCTATCAGAAAAGTGACCTTTGACAAATCTTCAGAATCACCACCTTTTTCCATACTCTGTAGGTCTAATAGAATTCTACTCTTCAAATTTAGCCTGAAGTCCCTAAATAAGCGCCAGAATCTCAGCTTTTCAACGGTGTACTCATAATTGCTCGTACAGAAGAATTTAGGGAAGACAATTTCGTTTGAATGCCGGTAAACGTGGCTTTCCGTATGAAAATCGACGTTTTCATGCTACATTTACAACATAATGTGTATTTTGAGCTTGGTCCCTATCAATCCTTTGAACTCTGAGTCAGTTGAGTACGCTGATTATAATCCCGAATACATTCAGCAATGAAGAGTACGCTGACATGACGTTAGTGTATGGGTACGCACTCCAGAATGGCAAGGAGACGGTTCTCAAATTTAGCATAAAAAACGCTGCAAATTCTTTCACTGGGGTTTATTATTCAATTGGCTGCCGTAATTTGAATTTCTACGAAGCTTTGGAGTGTGCACGTTTCACAGGATAGGGCGATTATTGAATTTCAGGAGATATGCAAGGAGCACGTAAATCTGTTCTCAACCAAAATAACTATTTGGATTGATCAGTTGATCATATTTTTGTGCCTCCTGAAATTCAATGACTTGTGGAACACGCACACTCTAAAGCTTAGTAGAAATTCAAATTATGAACGCAAGTCATTGAATTATAAGCCCAGTGAAAGAAGAGATTGAACCTCAATACCCCCACAATAAAAACATCCATAATTTATCAAGTCCTTTAGCGCTCGTATTGCGTTAAAACTTCCCCAAACCCAAATTTAGACGATGTAGCCAAAGGTAGACTGATGTAGAGAAGGCACACAAATATCATCAACTGATCAATCCAAATAGGGTTTTGTTGAGAACCGATTTACGTGGTCTATGCATATCTCCTGAAATTCAATAATCGCTCTATCACCTGTAAAACACGCACACTCCAAAGCTTAGGAAATTCAAATCATGAAGTGCAACTCAAATGAATAATAAACCCCAGTGAAAGAATACTTATTTACCCCAGTAATAATATTGAATAATAATCCCCATAATAATATTTACCTATATATTATCAGCGTTTCATACATATTAGAATGCTTCAACCCGTGTATCGGCTATAAACTACAAGTATCCACATCGGCTATCACTCCAGTATCCACATTCACTACAACTCGACGCTATCGGCATCACTAGGTTGCAAACAAACAATAATAAACGAAAAAACGCAAATGTTGTCACCATAAATCGGGACATACATCGAGAATGGTTTGACCTACGGACGTGGGGAAAGGCTCATTCGATTCCTCATGGTATGTTCTTCAACTAGGTAAATATTTAGGCCAACTTCGACTTGTTTTGAGGTTTTTAGGGATATTACAAAACTTTGACAGCCCTTAAAGGGCACTTTAAATTGAGTGAGAAAGCTGGCTCAAGAATTGGGGCGTCGTCTGACCAAGATGGATTTTTCCTGAATAGTACAGATCTTTTGCTCCAGCCGTTTGGGAGAAATCGTGCGTAAGGCGTACGGACGGAAACATTTTTATTGCAGATTCGGATTCTACACCCTTTGAAACGTAAACCATAAAATTTTCAGGGGGGGTTAGATTTTTTTTTTTTTTTTTTTCAGAGCGATTACAATGGTTTATTATTGAATAATAAACCAATATGTATGTACTTATATGTGTAACACTCTTTCTTCTAATTTTGACAAAGACTAATCGAAATACCTATCAAACAAATCTTTTCCTCTTTATTTTTGTCAAGTTTCTTAACCTGATTTAATATGTGTAAAAGTATGTATTTTTCCCCCAAAATTTGCATGTTTGTGATTTTTGAGTCAAAAGAAGAAGCTGCAAGAGAGTTCCTTCATTTTTCGGCAGCGAAAATGTGCAAATTCTTCATATACCAACGAATGCTTAAAGGCCTTTAAGCGAAGTTAGCAATCTGAAACGCAAGAGATGATATCCCTAGAAGGTAACAAAAACATATTTGCAGCCACCAACTCTGGGTAAAACAGATTAACAATCCCGAGTTTTAAGCTGTTTTGGCGATTCTGTACCACTGTGCGGCGGTCGAGTTAGTCGATGCCCCATTCAATGGTGTCGATGAAGTAGTGGAACTAGGTTACTATGTAGATAATCGCCATACCATGCAAGAACACCTAAGACCTACCAAAGTCAACAATATTTAATGTATCATAGTAAAGAAACAGATGATATTCACCTGATACCATCGAATCAAAAGCTCTTTATCAGGGTTGTGGAAGAAGCCTCCGACATCAGCTCCGCAGAATGACATGCCGCCAATGGCCAGGGAAAGGCACATGGGGAACGACGCTCTCAGGTGACTCCATTCTGCGGCGTTGTCGCCGGTCCAAATAGCGGTGAACCTTTGGGAGCCTGAAAACGCTGATCTGGTGAGGATGAACGGACGTTTCTTGTCTTCCTGTTTTTGGATGGTATCGTCTCTATCTATGAGGCCATGGTAGGTAGACATTGTCTGCAAAATTATTAAAAAAACAATACTATTTGCCAAGCGAAATGAAAAGGAGATTGTTTATTTCTATATTAGATAGCCTGCTACGCAGGTTAAAAAGATAGGTTACTCAATGAGGGTATTGTTGGTCAAAAAATCGTATATCCCAAATCCCCGAGGAGAGGACCAGGTCGCTTGCCCTGGGAGACGCTTCCCCCAGCTGGGGCCCTCCTTCCTTCGACTTTTTGAACTGGGAGAGATACTAAGAGAATTCCAACCCAGCGTGAAAAGCTGATATACTCTGATAAGCTCGTCTTTATATAGTGTGGTCGAAGTCAAAAATCGTATATCCCGAATCCCCAAGGAGAGGACCACCGCTTGGGCCCTCCTTCCTTCACTGGCGGGGTCGGGGGGAGCAGGTCGGTTGCCCTGAGAGACGGGGGCGAGAATTCCACCCGCCCAGCGTTACCACCCCCTGAAACGTCGATATAGATAAGCTGGTTTTTATATAGTGTGATAGCCCAATTTATGAGGGTTGTTTGGAAAGTAAGAGTACTCGACTTTTTGAACCTCCTGGTCGGTTGAAAAATGTTTCCCACCAAGGTGCATCTTCAGAGAAGTGAACAGATGGTAATCAGAAGGCGCCAAGTCGGGGGAGTAAGGGGGGTGGTCTAAAATGTTCCAACCGAAGGAGTCCAAAAGAGCCTTGGTGAGGTTTGCCGTGTGCGGTCGCGCATTGTCATGCAAAAAACAGACTCCCTTCGTCAGCATCCCTCTTCGCCACTGTAAGGATTGTCTTTTTGTCTCAGGAGTGTGATGAGCTACCCAAGTTTCATCGCCTGTCACGATGGAGTCCAGAAATGCCTCACCTTCCACTTCAAATCTCTCCAAAATGGCTTTGGAGCTGGCAATCCGCTTCAATTTGTGATCCTCAGTAAGCTGTTTTGGCACCCACCGTGCACACAATTTTCGAAATCCTAGTGTTTCAGTGATCGTCTCGTACAGTAGGGTTCTTGAGAGCTGAGGAATCATTGCGGACATTTCGTCCAAAGTCAATCTGCGATCTCCCAAGACAATTTCCTTAATTTTCTGCACCAACTCGTCTGTCAAAGTTGAAGGTCTTCCACTCCTTTGATCATCATGAACAGAAGTTCTTCCTTCCTTAAACTTGTAAACATTAGTTCTGTTCATGACACCTTCACCATAAACGACTTTGATGCGCGAAAAAATTTCGAGAAGCGTTCTTCCTTCCGCAACGAGGAAACGGATAACGGCGCGCACCTCGCACTTGGCGGGATTTTGAATTGGCGTTGTTCACGCAAACGCTCATCAACACCAGAGGTTTCGTACTAGCGAGGTGGTTGACCTCTCAATTTCTTCAGGAGATGCCCCCCTACAACGCAGTGCAGCCAACTTAGGGAACAAAAATTGCCCCATCCCGTGAGAGCACCAGTACTCTTACTTTCCGAACTACCCTCGTATATTACACATATAGTAAGGAATAACTAATTAGGTTGAATGAATTGCATGCTCATTGATATTTCACTGGTTGCTAAGTCGTTTATTATTTTCTATTACCTACCCTTCTTTTGAGAGGTTTAATTATTTTGGTAAAAAAAGTGTCATAGTATTGGGAAAAGGTTTAAGTGTTTAGGAAAGAGGTTTTAAGTCAACTGAAAAATGCTATATCTTCAGATACAGGAAACCTTGGGAGAAGAGTTAACATAAATTTGTCTGGAACACAAAGTTTACATTACTGATTACTATAGAAATACCCCAAAATGTTGAAGTGCCAACACCTCGTTTAGTATGAGATAGGTGAATTTCACATTTGCTCCCCCGAAGTGACAAACCACTTTCACGAAAACATTTCTTTCAGCTGTCTACTGAAATAAAACTTATGCATGAGGAACTCTTTTTCTGGGCGACGGCCCCAATGTTCCCGTTAAGATAACGATTAGCCGAAAAGTTCCCGTCAGGGCCTCGTTGGTGACACGTTTTGTGAATGGCTCTTGCACAAGCCCGATTGTGAACGACAAGCGATGACCGATTTCGCTCAATTCATACACGATAATTATATCTCAGAAGACGGTACATACCCTCCAGCTTTGTGGGCTTCGGAAACAGGTGATTTTGACATGTATGGACATGTACCAACCAGGTAGAGGCCTATAGTGTCTGTACTATTAATACCTAAACTATAACGATAATTTATACTAACTACTTCATTTTCAGAAGACACTAATCGTACGACTAATGCATGCTAATCGTTCCATGCGCATTTTATGAGTAATTTCTGTTCGACTCATCCTAACATTTACGTGTTTCTCGATGTACTAATTGAGCTCCAGTGAGAAATACATGCAAAAATTAGAAGTGTCCATGAGGTATTGAAACAATTTTCCACACAACTAAATAAATATGTAGGTACCTTCATGTATTTCATGTTGTTCCTTGATGACAATGTCGTTGCTACGCAGGAACATGCAACAAATTGCAAGGCAACGAAGGGTGCGTAAACTGATGAACTTAAACCAGGCTGGTGACATTACCTCTTACCAGAACGCGGAGAGGCTTTCGGCAAAATACCGGCCACACTTGGAAGAAGGCTTAACAATAGGAACGTGATGACTTAAGTTTTTATCTAAACTTTTATTCAAAGTAAAAAAAGCGACATGTTCTCGTTTTTTGTTTCCTACTGTAAATTATGGATTGTGGTTGTAAACATGTTTCCTTACCTCGGGAACATTTTTCGTTCAAGAGCTTTTTCAACATTTTGTTGGCTTGGAAAACATGGCTTTTGTCATTTTTCTACGGGAACACTTTCGACTATTTGTTGTAGCTCATGGGAACTAATTTTGGCGGTCTCCGCTTCAGGTCCGTAGGCACAACACTACCCACTGAAGAATGACCTTGCATGTTGATGTAACTCTTTTTTTACAGAGTTCCCATCCGCCGAAGTGAAAGTTATCCTTGGGCATCGTGACTTCAATCTGGCTGCAGCCAAGTCGTTGAACACTGAGGTGCTCGTTCATGTCATTCCAAACGTGGAGATCCTTCGTATGAAGCCTTGGTTCTTGAGCTGTTCACTACAGAAGAAGAAAATTCCTCATTATTACATTAAGTTTTGGGTTGATGGAAATTGGCTTCCACGTAAGAAACGAACCAAAAAATATCCATCAACATGATGAAAAATGAAAAACGGAGAAAGTTGGATAATTATTCCATTACGCCATCGGGAACTCAATTCACATTACGAAGTCAATATTTGATTATATGTGAAGTTTAAGAAAACAAGTTATGTGATGTTTCATATTTGAAATGTGCTCGGAATTTCATTGAAAACTCAGAGCTTAAATAACGCCTTCTCTAAAACGTGTATATTAGGGTACCAGCTAAAAGATGCTTTCAAAACTTATTCTTTATTGAAATAAATGAGATACTATGGAAAAAACATGTATTTTTTTAAGGAGACCTTTCATTTGTCTTGTCCATAGGTACAAATACCCGTGATGCCTTAGGTTGTGGGACTATGTAATACGGACAAAAAAACGATTTGAAAGAGTTTTTTTCGAAAGAAAACATTTCGTGCAGTGACGACAAAATTCCCTGGCTTGTGTGAGATGTTGTTGTAGGTAACTGACATTTTTTTATTGAACACAGGGCTCTGCAAAAAAAAATTGTTGTAAATTTTGTACATAGGTACAGCAGCCTCCCCTACCTTCATGTATTTCATGTTGTTCCTTGATGACAATGTCGTTGCTACGCAGGAGTACGCAACAAAGTGCAAGGCAACGAAGGGTACGTAAACTGATGAACTTACACCAGGCTGGTGACATTACCTCTTACCAGAACGCGAAGAGCCTTTCGGCAAAATACCGGCCACACTTGGAAGAAGACTTAACAATAGGAACGTGATGACTTAATAATACGATGATATTCAAGTTGGGAACAGTTTAGTACCTCGGGATCATCAAGACCATTTTTGAACAAGAACATTTCGTCATGGCGGAAACATTTTGTCATTTTTCTACGGGAACACTTTCGACTATTTTTTGAGCTCATGGGAACATTTAGGCGGTCTCCGCTTTTTACACTCACCTGAAGAAGACCTTGCATGTTGTGTACTTCGCGATGTTCCCATCCGCCGAAGTGAATGTTATCCTTGGGCATCGTGACTTCAGGCCCGTTGAACACTGAGGGCTCGTTCATGTCATTCCAAACGTGGAGATCCCTCGTGGAGCCTTGCCAGTTCTTGAGGCTGTAGCGGGAAGAAAAGTATTCCCTCAGTTTTGGGTTGTGGAAATCCACGTAAGACGACGAACCTGGCCAACACCACCCTGTTGACAAAAATAACACATCCGGTCAAAAATGATTAACATGTACCCAAGCTCAATTTATTGGGCGACAATGAAAATGAATCTTCAGAGGTAGAAAATAAGTTAGTTAAAACAAATAACTAAGGAATTGTACTGATAATGCCATAATCCCAAAAACCTGTGGTAGTTGAATTTTCGATTTCCAAAAATTGTTACAGTGATTCAGAGATGCTATCTATTTGAACTAGATTTATTAAACTTGCAAAAAAAGAACAAAAATTCAACGAGTAACCTAACTTCCCAAGCAAATTCGAATACTCAAATTTTAATCAGAAAGAGAAAAACTTATCAATCCTGAGGAGTAAATAATATTTACATGTTGTCAAACAAGCAGCTGCGACTTGTTACACGATAAAGTCCTATAAATATTTTGTTTTTCACACAAAAATTTGAGAAAACCACCCCATTCGCAACAAACCCAGCTCGATCCAAAATACTTTTTGAAATTAGGAATAAATGAAAAATAATAATGCATATAATACTATTGTAACATAATTTTTCTGAAGGTTTGCTCATTCAGTATATATTCATCAGTTTTTGAGTGAATTTTGATAAAAAGAAACTTAGTGGATGGAAAAACGTTTTTCCCTTCAAACACATAACTTACTTAACGATAAAGCACGTTTATATTTCCACAGTCAAATCCTGAAATTGAAAAACTGAAACTTCACAAAACTTGTGGATAAAACTGCATCAAGAGTAGAAGTGCCTACCACAAGAGGACACTTGTCAACATGAAAATCTAGTAATAATTTTGCCAAAGAGAATATGAAAAGAAATACCCTAAGAGACATGAATTAATATGATAAATTGAATTTAAGACAATAGAAAATTTAAAAACTCCTGATAAAATGAATGGAACGACAAACAAAGAAATGAACAACAAGAAATCTCCAGAGTTCCAGTAGGTGAAGTAATTCAGCGGTTCTTTCGTTGGAACTAGATTTATTAACCCTGCACGAAGGGAAAGAAAATTCAACGGAAAACCAACTTCCTAATCAAATTCGAAAACTGGGATACTCACATTTTACTCAGAAAGAGAAAACATATCAATACCGAGGAGGAAATATACAAAAAATGAGAGATATGAATGCCCACATCTATTGAACTCAATCAAGGGCAGCTGCGACTCTCCATTCACATTACAATGGAAGCAGTAGCAACTTGTTACAAGATAAAGTCTTATAAATATTACCAAGCAAATAGGTTACAACGCTTCAGGACTTTATAAAACGCCATGAATCGTTCCAGGATGCCCTAAAAGGGATTTCCAAGATAATATCGTTTTCCAACGTTCTGTTGCCATTGCAATACTTAATTTTTGAAACTACAAACTTAACTTCAAGAGTGAATTGCAGTATTGTTACACTAACCTTCATAATCATTGTTATCCTTGTTCTTTGTGTAGTAACCGAGTTCAGTGGCATCATTGTGCAAGAAATATCCGTTGTCACGTTTGATGTGAGGGTCAACAATGGCAACCAGCTTCCTACCGCAAAGTGTCAAATTGTGCTGCATGGCGATCGGGTCAGAAAACTTATAGTTATCCCAAGTGAAATATCTGAAAAAAATAAAAATAAAATGAATAAATAAGTCGTGCTATACACGTATTGCACAACAAAAATTATGATTAATTTATAATGCTGTCTCCAAAAGAGTAATAGATTTCAAAATTCTGTTTCTTCGTCATTTTTCATCACAGCTGGCGTCAGCACCTATCACAATGATCAGGTGATTTTCTAGTTTTGAATGGTTGCCAACCGCCTGCGCCAGTAACAACGGAAGAAATCTTACGGGAGATGCTGAACCCAGAGCGTTGTTGAGCCCCTCCCCCCACCACCACGTAACGTGACACTAGTGGATGTCACATCATATTATTGTATGGTGGCCATTAATGTTTACCACCGTTTTATCGAAGTTTCCAATATATTTGTTCAACAGATAGATTGATTTAGGATGATTTTGCACTTTTGAGATGCAAGTGTCCAGGCTATCAAGCTAACAGAGCCCTGACCTCCATATAAACTGTAAGGTTAACGTAGATTCTGCATGGAAGCACTGGCGTCACTGTATGCTATTGTAGCATATAGAAGCATTACGTAGATAGCGTTCTATTAGAAGTCAAACTCCATCATAGTTTCACGTTGCCAATAAGCCAACTGGTGATCCTATCCAAATTCCCCATTCTATCTAACCGATCTTATTGAAAACAATACAAGTGTTCTTGTTCGAAAAAATACTTTCAATGAGCTAAATATTATCTGGGTAATAGGTTATGGGCCCAGCACACTCGCACTGTACAGTCTGTATACACACGGAGAAGGAAGATTATTATCTATGTATAAGTGGAAGATTTAATTATCTCTTAATTGATAACAGCAGAAGCCGCAAAATTGAAGAGGAAAGTGACAAAAGTTTGCGAAATGTGAGATTTAGGGAATAGATCCTACTGTCCTGGGCATTGCATTTTTGAGAGGCAGCAACAGAAGTGTTGCAATGACCCAGGAAACACACATTAAGAAAATCATTGAAAAATTGAAAATGGAATTGGGAACGGAATGGAACAGCAACTCCGATGGAAATCGGGATAAACCTGCAAAAGCCAGAAACGGGGGAGCTTCGTCTGAATATGACTTTTACAGTAAGTATCTGACTTATTCCGGCCCTTAATAAACGTACCTATTCATTTTACAAAAATTAAAGGTGACAAAGTAATAGTTAACCACCTATCCGAATTTCAGTCGGCAAAACTTACTTCTTATTATCTGTATGTTCGATATCGAGCCACATAACGTCCATGGGAATATCGTATTCATCAAACTTTTTGTTGACATTGTCCACATCTTCTTGGTCGTTATAATTCCAACGGCACTGATGGTAGGCCAGGGAGAACAACTGAAAAGGAAAAACGCAATCCAAATTGAAAATATGATCTATCCGACTGTGAAAGCCTCAAATGTAATACAGATAGTGCGGAATACACTAAATAAAGCAGATTCTAAAACTCGAGTTTTTTAAAGAATATTTTGTAACTTTTGAATATTTTGTACGAACTTTTCTTTTCGTTTTGCCACGGTATTTCTTCTCATTAGCGCAAATTTTTAACAGTCCATTCTTGATTTTTATACCTTACTAACAAATCTTTCCAACGTTTTATACATACAAGAACTGAACTAAGGTAGCTATAGGATTCAAGTCATTATCTTATTCTTTATTATTATTTTTTTCAAGAGGAAAAATTAGTTTTCACATCTGTTTTTACTTAGACCACAAGAGGTAAGTATTCTTGCGTAATAGTATCGCTTTTCATGTTATGCGACAAATAAAATTTTGTTATATTTCAAGTACAGTAATAAGGAACCATTATTGTTTTGTAATATGTTTCGTTTTTACTACATTAACGGTATGAACTAGGTACAGGGTGCGGCAGCATAACTTCCTTTTTTTTAAACTTGATAAAACGCATTGTATGAATCAGAAAATTTTTATTCGTTTTTTATAGATATAGGCACGTACATAAAGTTTTGTTTTACCCAGTTTTGAAGATCAAATCAGGTAGGTGACGTCATTTACCCCATTCTCCATACACTGACCCAGTTTTAAACCGATTTCTGGCGTTTGTCATGACTCCAGCCAGCATAGCAGGCGTTATGTTGGCAATTTCTTCCTGGATGTTGGTCTTCAAATCTTGTAGGGTCCTTGGACGGTTCACATAAAGACGGGATTTCAAAAAAACCCCATAGAAAAAAATCACAAGGGCTCAAATCGGGAGAGCGGGCTGGCCACTCCAAATCGCTCCTAATTGATATAAGGCGCTCTAGGTAGTGTTCCCTCAAAACACTCATCGATGGACTTAGGGGACATTTGGTTCCAACCAGACGGTGCAGCGGCACACACTTCAAGAGCATCGATGACTGTTTTGAGGGAACACTTCCCAGAGCGCCTTATCTCAATTAGGGGCGATTTGGAGTGGCCAGCCCGCTCTCCCGATTTGAGCCCTTGTGATTTTTTTCTATGGGGTTTTTTGAAATCCCGTGTTTATGTGAACCGTCCAAGAACCCTACAAGATTTGAAGACCAACATCCAAGAAGAAATTGCCAACATAACGCCTGCTATGCTGGCTGGAGTCATGACAAACGCCTGAAATCGGTTTACTCAGTGTTTGGAGAATGGGGGACGTCACCTACCTTTTTTTCTTTTCCATAATTTTTTATTGCACCAAGTAATAACTTATTAACAATATTATTCTGACTTAAATTCTCTACATAATTATTGGGACTCAAGATCCATTACTCCAGTCCATGTCCTTCTGAGGTTCAGCACATTCACTTCATACACAAGTTCATGTGGTTTTGTGCTCTTAAGGCGCCGAGTTAGGTCTTGCACATCAAGTAGCTCCACAGCTTCTTCCTTGACATGACCTCGTAGTCTGGCTATATGAGCGGTAGAAATCTGCTTGATTATTTCGTCTATCTGTCCACTTCCAGTTTGCGGTGAAGAGCATCATTTCTAAAGGTGCATCAGTGATGCATCGTATGTTGTATTCTGAAAACGCATGGATAATCTGGTTAGCTGTACAGGACCCACAAAACTCCAACGTCCAAACTGGCTTAAGCACTTGATTGTACAGAAGCAGCTTGTTACCAATGGTCATGGAGGATTGCCTGCCAATAAGCCAGTACATTTTTCTAAGTTTTATCACCAGTTCGGCCTTCTTCTTTTTCACATGTTCTTTCCACCTGAGCTTGGCGTCAAGCGTAAGGTATTTGGCTTTTATCGCGTAGGGAATTGTTACGTTGTTGATAAACATGGGATGTAGTTGATTTTCTGGTTGGTGAAATCAACATGTACCATCAACCGACTTTGCCTCATTTCCTTACCTCCATGTGGACGTCCAATGACTGATTTTGGAGATAGATGCTGATCGATTCATCATTGCTGTCTCCAACTGCCAGGATTGCAGTGTCGTTAGCAAAAGCTGTGACGTTTCCTGGGAACTCTGGTAAATTGCATGTGTACAGGAGGTATAGGAGTGGGCCTAATACAACCTTGTGGTACACCTGCGTTCATTTTCATGAGCTTTTTCGTCAGCAATGACATGAGACAAAATGAATTCAGTTAATGATACAAGTCACCTACCTGATTTGATCTTCGAAACTGGGTAAAACAAAACTTTATGTATGTTCCTATATTATGAAAAACGAATAAAAATTTTCTGATTCATACAATGCGTTTTATCAAGTTAAAAAAAGGAAGTTATGCTGCCGCACCCTGTATCTACATTGATAGGTATCTATGCTGTTGCGTTTCTATAAGAATACGGTTATGAGAGAAAATGATGCCGCAGGACAGCGAAAAAACAAAAATAACGGGGAAGTTCGTGTTTAAAAATTAGTTCCACAGTCACCGCCAGAAAGCAGGGTCCGAGGGCAATACTGTACTGCCGAACGAACGTTTACGAAATTTGGCTCAAAAATCCAACATCAACCTCACCCGGGATGTGCCAGTCATCTCAGCATCTCGATCAATCAACACAATGGTAATATTTATGTATTGAACTATCAAAAAAATTGTAATCTCGAAAACATCCAATAAGAGGGTAATTTTCTGGTTCGGTTGACATATAAATTAATTCTGTGAGTAGAACGATTACCATTAGGTTTGCTGCACGATCATCCGTTCACTCAGCATGAAAAATCGGTAGGGTAGACAGCTGGGCTGCACAAGGGCGGTCCTAGGCTTACATTTGGGGGGGGGGGGGGGCATTGTTAGAAAATTTAATACATTTTTTTATCAAACCAAAGCCAAGTCCTTACCTAAAGACTCAGTTTAATTCATATTTAATCACTTCACTTGACGGTTTTTAATCCAGGTTAAAATTAATAGAAAAAAGTGTGTTAGCAAAATAAGCTTATTATAAATAAAATTAAAAATTTAAGGGGGGGTAACTTCTCAAGCCGAGTAGTTTCCTCTTTCACCCCACCTATATTTGGGTATAACGGGTGAAGGCTGGTGAGTAGGGACGTTCCGATACCGCTTTTGATACGATATTTGGTATCGAATTAATGGTATCGATATCGATACAGTATCGAAAGAAAAGTATTGATATGGGTAGTATCGAATGACAAAGTAAACTTAATTGACTCGGAACCTCGGAAGCAAAAAATTCCAGACAAAACCAGACTTTGTGATCACACAAGAGTATAATAATACAAAAGGAAATAATATAATACACAAAAATAAAAAACATAATAGTGTAAGTACGTAATATAAAAAGGGTCTGGATAAAAGATTGATCCTACTTATTTTTGTCCTATGGTCGAGGAACATACAACAGTCAACAATACGATAGCAACATAGTAATAACAACAGCAACACTAATAACGATCGATATAACACTTATCATTGTCAATATTAAACTGACTGGTTCGATTCGACCACATTGGAAACACCACCACCAAAGTTGCGACTTTTAAAGCAAGTTACCCACTAGCCCACTACTTTTCAAAACCGAGAAATTTTCAATATTGTTGACAATTAAGTGTTACGAAAATTTAGAACCATGTTCACCAAAAGGAAGTATTTGAAACGTGTTGTCGGAGCTCTTCAAAACATTTTTTCCTTTATTGTCTTGAGATCTTATATTTTGGACGTTTCGCCCAGACAACGTGGTAACTTCTTCAGATCATTATAGCAACATCTGCTTCTTATTTCTTGGAGGATCTTCTCCGCGTCCCTGCCGTGCTCCTTAGCAGTAAGGTTATAACCTCCGACAACCCGTTTCAAATAAGAAAATGGTCAATCCATACCTCACCAACTCAAATAACCTTACTGCTAAGGAGCACGGCAGGGACGCGGAGAAGATCCTCCAAGAAATAAGAAGCAGATGTAGCTATAATGATCTGAAGAAGCCCACGTTGTCTGGGCGAAACGTCCAAAATATAAGATCTCAAGACAATAAAGGAAAAAATTTTTTGAAGAGCTCCGACAACCCGTTTCAAATAAGAAAAATGGTCAATCCATACCTCACCAACTCAAACAAAAGGAAGTACTCATTCGATACTTATCGACACTGCAGATTTTCTTTCGAATATCGGATGATTCGATACCGATACGATACCTGCAGTATCGAAACAAAAGTATCGATACCTACCCATATTGGTAGTATCGGAACATCCCTACTGGTGAGACACTTGGCTGACGATAGACCAAATAGCCGCGTTGATGCTGTACAATTATACTCCGCATAACACCAATTCCCAAGCTTCAATCCAGTTGAGAAGATGCGGACACATTATTTTCGCCTGTATTTCTTTTATCACGTTAAATTTCAGTTGGATTTCTACTTGTGTTTCCGACTGTATGTAGGAAGCATTGTCTCTGGGTGTACAGTAAAGTTGTGGTAGTCTGTAAGGAGGGTTATTTAAAGAGAAATAAACAACTTTGTGTAATAATTTGCAGCGTTTCCACAGCTCTAATATTTGCCTGGAACAAATCACCGAATCGACGAGTTGTTCCTTGTATCTCACTCTCCCTTACGAAGCATATTCGCATTATCTCTGCTACGCAATTATCGCTTATCACAACCCAACGAAACATGTAACCACTTCACCAAATATTACGCAACTGAAATGAAGTCGAAATATTCCATGAGACTTCACAAAAGATTCCACCCTTGAATATGTTTACATTGATTCTCCCGAAGATCACAACAATCTCGCTTAGCACACGGTCAAACCAAAATTATGTAATCCAATATTTCAAAGACATAATTCAGTGTCCATTGAAATAATTGCTTTAACCATGGAGATTTAAAGAAATTAATCAATTTTTTACAAATAAAATGAAGCTATTGCAATGAGATCTAAAAATGGGAAGCTATTTTACTGAAAAGGTTCTTTAATAAAATCTGTTTTGGGCCTTCAAACGTAAACCTGAGTTTCAACACTTTAAGTGCATACATAATAATCTATTAATCCAGTACACTGAAATACTTACCCTCCAAAATATTAACTCCACACGTTTGAGTTTCGATTTTGATTCTAAAGATGAGATATCTACTGTCTCTAAGATTGTGCACTAAAATTTCGATCGACTTATTGAAATATGAAAGTTTGGGTTCCATCATAGGAGCCGTATAAAGGGAATAACATGGGTACTTTTTGTGAATATGCAGTAAGTTAATCAAATTCAACTGCCTATTCAACAATTTATCATTTTTAACTGGGACAGCGTGACAGAATCAAGAGAGAAGATTTGAA
The DNA here is from genome assembly GCA_031894815.1 of Creontiades dilutus. NCBI lineage: Eukaryota > Metazoa > Arthropoda > Insecta > Hemiptera > Miridae > Creontiades > Creontiades dilutus. The sequence goes on from JAVIWC010004080.1 coordinate 454,678, forward strand.
TCAATCATCTTGGGCTGGTCTGGCCTTAATTATACGGGTGTTCTGACCGTCATGTTGGATTCTTCCCATTCATACCACCATGACCAGGGAAAAACCGTAATCCTCGACTCTTGGGTCGTCCATCGTCAGTCCATAGGATTGTATTGTTTGATCGCGCTAAGAGATCGCGTTGGTCGCTCGCTCGTTCGCATTCATTTTCCGCGTAAGACAGGGCGAAAATGTTGAAAATCGGTGTAAATATCAATTTTTTCATTTTCTCGTTTTGAACATTTGGCAGTCAAGCAAACTTTTAGTGGGTGGGTAAAACAACAAATCTTGTAGAATAAATTGCAGCATTTTTTTCTAATTCAACGGCAAAGTTCTCCCTTGATCCTTCTGGTCAAGTAAAAATCTAAAAACAGAATAGTAGTGGGTGTAGGTAGTGGGGTGACCACGTTCATTCCGAATCCCTTATTTGGAGTGTGGAATGATTAGATACTCATGCAATGAGTTTTAGTTTTGCCTGCAGCTCCTCTCTCCCCTTTTTTCTTTTTTATCCTTTTTTTAACTAATTAAATTAATGACAACAATAATATAAAAGTTTTTTAATCATGACCAGTTTTTATATAAAGAAGGATGAGGGAGCAATTAAAAAACTTCAATTGCCCATACTACAAGATATTGAAACAAAGTGAAAGGATGTGTGGCACCACCATGTCTAAGCCAGAACTCTACATGTATTGATGACATAATAAGACTGATGAAGTCCTCGTTGACGAAACGTAGCCGATGAAAATAGAAAACTCATGCACCAAATAAGGGGTTTGAAAAACAGAATACGAACATGAATATCACGAATGAATGACAATCAAGGAGTAAAAGCACTTACTGGAGGTATAGGAGCTGTGCCAGTGAGGAAAGTGTACTGTCGGAAAACATTTTCAGGTCTTGGCCCCAAAAGGAGGAAGACGTCGATGTTACCGCTCTCAGACATGAAATGCGACTCCACGACAGACTCCTGGCTGCCGCCCATCAAGTTCACGATCGACGAGACGACGTTATCCGACTCGCTGTTGATGTCAACCCAAGTCTCCGAGGGATTGAGCCAGAAAACTCCACTGCTTCTTTCCTCACTGAAATTCATTGGTGGGAAAAGTCCATTGTATACGTCGGTATTGATTAAGCCTTCACGTCACACTTAATGCAATGATCAAATTAAGAAATACAACATACCTGTGGGCAATCAGTAAAGGTATAGCTGCGTAAAGTGCCATTGGGTTGTTAATTTCGTATTCAAATACGTCTAGGTTGTAGAATCTGTAGGGGTCCCCTTGCCTAGAACATCATTTAAAAAGATATTTAACAAAGTTCAAGAGAAAATTATAAATCCAGGAAATTCAGAGAATTGAGAAGTGATGAGTACAATACAGGTTGAATGGGGTATAAGGTAACGGCACCGGTAGTGGCCACTGCTCCAGTAGTGGCCATTTTAAAGTTTATATTTGAGAAATAAGGATTCCCGGTCTCCTAGTGGCTTCAAACTTGCAGGAGATACAGCTCATGTCATCTTGTAGTCAGAGGTTGAACTAGGAGTGCGCAGAGCATCATTGGAAATTGTGGTAAACTTCTCAATATGACCGTCCCTAGTTTCCTCGTTTGTTGGGCTGTATCCTAGAGCTTCTACTGGATAGAATCAATTTTGTTCATCTGGTATTGAATTTAATGATATTAAACACGTAAGGAGGGCAAAATGTCAAGTGGCCACTACTGAGACATGCACGTGGCCACTACTGGAAATTTCGTAATTTGATGTGGCCACTACTAGATCAAAATAAAGGTGTGAGAAAAAATTAATAAAAAATAGAAAAAATTGTTCTTTTGATAGTTTTAGGCAATGGATATGTTAGGGAAGAGTCGGGCTATATTCTAAACGAGTCCTGAAGAAAGTCAGTACTACTGTTGGCCCACAATTGTCAAAACTAAAGAAAAAAATTCTTAACTGTGGCCACTACCGGTACCGTTACCTTATAGGTTTGGTAGAAATTTTAAGTTGTTCCTGTGTAATTTCTTTAGAAGTATGAAATCGTTGTTTTTATTCAGTTCAAACGCGTTTCAACCTTCTTCAGAAAACAGGAGAGTTTAGGGATAATCAATGTTTGAATATTTTTTGCTCCAGCATGAACTACAAACAGCAGTTCAAGGCCGATTTGGTTCCTTTTTCCTAACCATTATCTTCGGATAACTAGCGTCTGATTAGCTCGTTTTCAATAAGAGCATCTAGAATTGTATATGTGTATAGCACACACCAGTGCTACCTAGCTCGATATCAGAGCTCAGAAACGTAGGCTAAAACTGGTTATCTCTTATCAGTCCACCGATATGAATGCGTCATTCGAGCTCACTAGCTAACATCAGGGCTACCTACCTCCAAATCAGCTTGCGAACAGAGCTCAGAAACCTAATTTACCACTGGATATCTCTTATCAGTCCGTCGATTGAGCTTACAAAATTAAATCGTGCTACGAAATGAAACTACCGGAGCTCAAAGGCCACGGTTCATACGGAGTCCATGTTCTGTTTGCTGGTCTGAATGCTTGCCATGCAAAAAATATCCTAAATCAATCCTTTAAGTCATTTGTAGACCAGGTGGACAAATAGATCTGTGATAAAACAAACGTACAGGTTTTGATGTTGCAATGTCTACAAACTTGCATCGATATTGAATTTCGTTAGCACAAAAGAAATTAATTACCACAACCCGTTGAATCCGAATATGCAACTTCCTGAATTGCAGTCAGTTGCTGTTTTCACATGGCTATAGAGACTTGTTAACTAGACGTAAAATTGGCCTTATATATGATGTTAACCTGTGGGTTCATCGCTTTTGATAGTCAGGGCTGAAACAGTGGCATCATTTTCTAACTTTATATGCTCTTGTTTTTTACTATCTTGACTGTTGACAGCCATTCCAACAGTCATGACAAGATAACAGTAGCCTTTTAAACTTCGTAATGGTAATCTACGGACTGCCCAAGGACATACGGATATTAGGAATCTATAGACAGGGATGTCAGGGCAGCTTTAGACTCCAGCTGCAGGTGGCAGTTCAAATCTCGTCAAGCTCCTGACAAATAAAACGGGACTTTTCTCGCGAAATCATGTCTTCAATAGTCTTAATTTTCCTCTAGCTTGATAAAGCATTTCCAACCCAAACGAAACCTTGTCCATATCAAATTAACCTTTTCCAAATCGAATTAAACCTGTTGAGAAAATGACTGAGAAAACAGGTGCTAGGTACCCACTCAAATTCAACAGTTAGAAATTTCCTAAAATTACCTGCTTGTTTCCGGCTTTACTGAGGTAGAAACTAGAATTTTCATTTTGTCAACTTCTTTCTTCGATAGGTAAAATTGCATCTACCAGCAATTTGCAGGATTCGTACCTATCTAGGTGCCTCATTTAACTCATTTTCTCAACACGTTTCATTTTATTTGGAAAATCTTTAATTTTATATGAAAAACGTTTCATTTGGTCTGGATAAGGTTTAATTTGATATGGAAAAGGTTCCATTTGGCTTGGAATACTATATTTAAAAAATCGCTTATACACCCCATTATCAACCAACTGTGTCACCAAGCTCAACAATAAAGAGAGGTTTAGTGGTTTAGAATTTGGTGTGATGATTGTGTTCTGCACATTGAATCATACCACTTTCAGAATCAAACTTATAGATCTTTGAAGGTAAACTTCCACAGTTGGATGGATCATTATCGGCTCAACATTAACAAAAATAGCCACAAAGAGATAATAATGTGACGTACGAGGTGGTTTTTAGTGCCAAAGAGTCAGCATGTTCAGGAAGTCCATAAGCAGCTTTGGCACCTTTGAAAGTGAAGTCCAACGCAACAGCAGTGGGGCCGTGTGGTTTGGAGTCGTGATGTGACTTGAAATTTTCCTCCCACGTTCCTGGATCTTCAGTTTCATCTCTTTCTTGCCTGTACCACAAACAGAATGGTTTCAATGTGATATATGGGATATAAATTTGGTTTATATTATTTGTTATGACACTTACGGTTTGACTCTGGTGTGTTCGAATCTTAATAATCCTCTCTCGTTAACTGATATGAAGGTTTTGCCTCCAGCAGATACTTCAAGTTTGAAAGGCACGCTGTGTAAAGAGACCTTCGAATGACCGAATTCCAGTTCAACCAAGCTCGCACTTTTTGAAACTACTTTCCATCTGAAAAAACGCAAATTGAATAAACATATGTGTAAGTTAAATACAGATACATCTGGTCGCTGCTTTCCTGTCATTTAGCAAATTAATTTTCACTTTGCCTTTCCATTTAGAAGTGGTAGAGTGCACCGAATAATTCATGGAATCCGTTAAATTTAAACGAGTTTGAAACATTAGATTGTGAGTTACATTAGGTAGTTAGTCAAGAGTTCTAAAAAAAAACTGCAAATTCTTTCACTGGGGTTTATTATTCAATTGGCTTGCGTTCATGATTTGAATTTATACTAAGCTTTGGAGTGTGCGTGTTTCACAGGTGATAGAGCGATTATTGAATTTCAGGAGGCACACAAATATGATCAACTGATCAATCCAAACGATCGAGAACAGATTTACGTGCTCTATGCATATCTCCTGAAATTCAATAATCGCTCTATCACCTGTGAAACACGCACACTCCAAAGCTTAGTATAAATTCAAATCATGAACGCAAGCCAATTGAATAATAAACCCCAGTGAAAGAATTTGCAGCGTTTTTTTTATATTTCCTTTTTTTTTAATGGTTATCAGAATGCTTCAACCCGTGTATCGGCTACAAAGCCTTTTAGGAGTTCACTCCAGTATCCACATTACTACATCACTACGTCACTAGGTTACTGATATCAACACAAAAACAATAATAAACCAAAATAACGCGAATGTTGGCACCATAAATCGGGCCATAGATCGAGAATGGTTTGACCAACGGACCTGGGGAAGGGCTCATTCGATTCCTCGTAGAGTGTTCTTCAAAAATAGTACCAATTTAGGCCGCGTTTACTTTTTTTGAGGTTTTTGAGGGATTTTACAAAACTTTGACAACACTTAAAGGGCACTTTAAATCAAGTGAGAGAGCTGGCTCAAGAATTGGAGCGTCGCCGGACCAAGTTGGATTTTTCCTGAAAATTTCAGCTTTTTCGCTTCAGCCGTTTGGGAGAAATTGTGCGTACGGCGTTTATTATTGAATAATAAACCAAAAAATGACATTTGCACATAGGTACACACTACGATTCAATAACCGAAGATTTCCGAAGAGTTCAAGTTCAATCAGTAAAATTTGTATAAAAAACTAGTGCAACATGTGTTTGCTTAAGCATAGAATCATTTCTGACTCAATCACAATGGAATTATAAGGGAGGCATCTTGAAAAAAATCTTCAATATCGGTTCTGACGCAATAGAACGTGAAATTGCGAAATTCACAGTATTGCAGCATCAGGGATTGAACACATATCAGAATTATCGGGAATTTTTTCATGAAAATCATACTGTACCTATTTAATTACGAGTAATAACGGTTTTGATGAAGACAAGAAACTCACAATCCCTGACAATTCCATTTGACAGAAAATGTCGATGTAATCTGTGTATTACTTGAATTTTACGTTTACTCATGCACGGAGGCCATAAACATATTTTTCATCCGTGATAATGGATGAAATTCGCAAAGTACTATTGATACCTCCGACATGATTCAATCACTTGAATTATTATCAATCCCAAATTAATCATATGTTTCGTTTCTAACTTGTCACTTCCGAATTCCATTTCATTTTATATTCATTTATAGCTGAATAAAGCCTTATTATTAATTCAAAAGGTTTACTCTTCATATAACCCTCTACCATCATAATTCTTGAGAATCACAGGTAGGTGTCTCTACTAAACGGTAGTCGTTATCATTTTTACAAGGTGTTGACGTTAGCGCATTTACAAAGCCTGCCATTGATCCGACAATGATGAAATTCTTAGGAGACCCATCTACGACTCATTTTCAATCTGAATGTTTACTGATAAGCTCATCAAATTGATTGATTATATGATCATTCACTCCCCCCTCCCATCCACCTTTAACTTTACAAATTACAACTGAACAACAAATACTGGTAAGTTACAAGAAAACAAGCAGACACGGAATAAAAATTCTTCTCTATGAAACTTTGATTATGGAGGACCATTTCCCTTTTCACCCGTGCAAAGTGCTCGTATTTCCAGATAAACGAAAAGTTCTGTCAAGTGATGAAGCCTCATGTGATGATTCATCCGGCATTCATAATAATCGTTACCCTCATTATCATCATATGTTCTCGTATCATCATATGTCATACGACATTGTACTGTTTATTTCTTACAATCCTCGGATAAGTTCACTCCTACTTTCATTGTAAATAATTAATTGTAATAAGAACCATTGTAAACTAGGCTTTATTATTCACAATTAAAGTAGGAGTGGACATAAACAATACATATGATGATACAAGAACATACTTTCATTGTAAATAACAAATTGTAATAAGAACCTTGGTAAACTAGGCTTTTTTATCACAATGAAAGTACCAGTGAACATATCCGAGGATTGCATTAGATTTCACTCGCCTCCACAATTTGTGGAACACCACAAATCAATATGTTCGTTACCAACAAGAAGTTTTCCTCGTAACGAACATGAAAAATTATTCTCACTTGGTTTCCTCCTAGATTTCCTAGAGAAATATAGTTTGTTCAAAGTTAAACTTACAGCAACGTCTCAATATTCTCGACACTGTGATAACTCTAAATTCAATTGATTGCAAGAAATCAACAATAAATAATATGTGTATTTATCATATTATTATGATACGAGAACATATGATGACAATGACAGTTACGATTATTATGAATACTGGACATCACACCTTAACACAACATCGTATTTTCAATTTGGACGTATTTACGTTTTAATAGTTTAACTGCTTTCACTATAATTAATCAAAAATTGAATTGGCTCACTTGTATGTTGGAAGCGGGTCTTTGTCTAAAACGAAGGGGGTCACGAAGCGTTGTCGCAGTGGCGTTTCCTCTTCGACTTGAAGGCGCACGATTTCGTCTGTTATCGGAGCCAATTTAAGGACGAACCGAACAGCTGTTTCGGTGTTGATGAGGGCAACTTCCAGGTTGGTGTCGGAAGTTTTCAAAGTGTCGAGGTCCAGTTCGTAAACGGATTTGTTGGGTTCCATTTTACGGCATCGTCTACAAATTTCGAAAAAAAGGTAGGGCGTTCAATAGAAAAGAAAAGTTAGGGAAAAGGGAAATAACTAAATCCACCACAATAGCTCTTGACATTCACATAAGTTGTGTAACAATTAAATTAGGATAATTAAAAAACGAAGGAAAAATTACAGCCCAGCAGGGACCCAAATGGCGATCTCTTTGCCAAACCTCGACACCTTAGGGCATGAAGAGGACGACTAAGTAAGTAAAAAACGAAGTATATGACATAACCAATACCTACGAGGGTAATCCAGAAAGTAAGGTTACAAACTCCCTGGAAGGTGCAGAGAATTTTTTTTTTCGGGGTTGGTATTACTGCGTGTAGGGGGTTCCTAGTAGTCACAATAAGCACCCGCCCGCTTCTGTCCGTTACGAAATGTCGTCATAACAGCCTACTCCGTCAAACTCTGCGGGGACTGTTTGCTCCACCTACAGCCGATGCAAAATTCGGGCGGTTGACTCGATTGTGACTGGGGACGAAACTTGGGTTTGTCACTATACCCCAGAGTCAAAAAGGCAGTCCCTGCAATGGCGCCATACCCACCCTAATTAACTTTAGGGCACCGTGTGTTTATTGTATACATGTCCCTCAATACTGGAACATCTTCAAGGGAGTGTTGGTTTTCCTACTGCTAGATGATCCTTCACAAGGTAGTTAACAGTTGAACAACTGCTGGCTTCATTTATCCATTTATTTATACACGGGCAAGCCCAATTCACAATCAACAATACATTCATACGAGTGAAAATCACAGAAATTAAGAAAATACAGTATACTGGGGGAGGGTCACAAACACATGCAGCAGGGGGGGGGGGGGGGACTGAAAAAATAATTTCAACTGAATTTAATAGGGTAACAAGAATTTAAGATTTACTGTCGATAGGGGAATATTAAATTAGGGATGAGTAGAAAGAAAAGGATTTGCACTGTAGGGTAGCCGGTGAAGTATTACAGTTTGTAGCCGAAAAACGGGAGAGCACAGATGAACAAGGGGATGTACGAGTGGTAGCAAACGGTATTTTGAGAGCAGCAGGGGGCAGTCCAGGAGCTTGTAAAGAAGCCCAAGGTCAGCGCAGCTCAGCCTTGTCTGAAGAGTGACCAAGTGGCATTTCCACAACAAATGGTCAAAATCGATGACCCATCTTATAAGCAATATACCGTAGAACCTTGGATTGCCTCGCCCTAGCCGATATCCATGGACCGCATGCAGAGGAGAGCAAAAAGTAGAGCCATACTCGAGCAAGGGCTGTGATACTGTCTTATAGAGCGACATAATGATATCGGTGTTAGCAAATTCCCTCGAATTCCTCTTTATGAAACCGAGGGCTTGCATCGCCCAAGCAGCCCTAAGCTCTGTATGACTGGAAAAACACAACCGTTCATCACATAGAACTCCAAGATCGACAATCTCTGTTGTACTTCAAGCGGTTTGCCATAAAGAATGTAGTTGAACAATTGGTCTAGACAGACAGTGGATAGACAGAGATGTAGATGGATTAAGTTAGAGATAGTTAACCACGCACCGATCTTCCAAACGAGCAATCGCCCGCCGCAATAACTCTGAATTCTCCAAAGATATCGAGTGACGAAGAAGCTGAATTCACCCAGACAACTCCCAATAGGGCCCTCTAATATCTCATCCGAGCGAAACATTGATGAGTGTACCACAAATATGTGTTGTGCGGGTACTACCTACGGGGTTTCAGAGGTCTACAATCTAAACTTCGTAGACTTTCAGAGGAGCCTGGCCAACAGGTACAGTGGAGCTTCACTTACCTCGAAAGTCTGTTGTAGGAGTGAGTGAGTTTACCTCTTAAAATATACATTCACTACCTACTCAACAATTTAGTGTTCTAGTGCCGGTAGAAGTCGAGAATAGGTGACTCCATCCTGATAAGACCGTCGCCATAGTGAAAAACCCGATGTTTCCTATCGATATGTCCTGTCTAGCTTGCTGGTCTGAATGCTCGCTGCGCTCGCATCTCAAAAACAAAAAACCTATCCTAAATCAATCCTTCTAGTAAAGTATACCTAGATCAGTAACTGATTTGTCCAACTGTTGGACAAATAGATCAGAATGTGTTAACACTTGTGTTTCTGCGTATTAAAAATAATTTTATCGATATAACGGTCTTGAAAATCATTCTGTAATACATGGCAGTGGTATCGACATATTATCCTGTATACATATCAACACAGTCTGATAAGAGGAAGGGGTCACCTATTCTCTACTTCAGCCCTAGTGCCTTTTCTACCTGGTCCACTACCGTTACACTCATGATACACTGGAGTCAACCTAGTGCTCAACTTAGCAATGCCCTTACAAAGCTATGATTTCCCTTTATTCGGTACTCATTAGCTTCGGAAACCGGTGTACTTGCACTTATGCAGCAATTCCCAAATCTCCAGGAACATTATGGTAGATTGGCACAGCTAATTTAAGAACTGACCCATGAAAACTGCTCCCCCTATAGTTAAATGATCGTATTATGATTTCGGAGGCATTCAACCCGTAAATGTTCATCACAAGGATTATTCCTCTCAATTACAGTTCACCCACGTTAATTACTTGCAATTTTGATAGGTGGAGTTCCAGTACCACCCTACGATTACGTGGCCCAGTTCTTCCTCAATGTTTACTTGGTTCAAAGAAAGTACTATGTGCTTATACTGATGCAACTACCTACATTGTTATTAATGAGAACAATTTCTTATATAACTCAGAGAGTTTCTGATTGCCTGACTGACTAGGTACACATTAGACTAGGTAGTTATAGTGATTCACCGATAGTAAGTACTAAGGTGTTTCAATTATCTACCAAGATCACAGCACTTACCGACAAAAACTGCTCTGTTCACAGGTTTTGAAATTGTTTCTATCGACAGATTCAACGACGGCCAGGATGACGAGCACCCAAGACCATGTCACAACGCCAGGCCTGGAATAGAACAAACAAATGAACAGGAGACTTCGATAGTACAAAATTGAAATCAAGCAAAATTCCAACTAAGGTTGATTCTAGAAACACGCCTCAGGCAGCGAATAATACTCACCGCATTTCGAGAGATCAATACCGGTTTGAATAGCGAAATAACTTTTGAAAATATCAAGTGTGATGAGTTGGAACCTGCGAGAGGGAAGTTCACATTACCAAGATCAATCCCAAGCGAAAAATGCTACGGGTTTTGAACTCAGATCAGGGATACCAACCGCGAAACTCAATATATCTGTAGCCTGATCATTCTGACCGGTCAACAACATATTAAAGAGTTTGAAAGTGACAGACACCATAAAGCAAGATAGCATCGCTTCACTTTACGGCAAATACCAGTTAATGCACATACGCAGCGCTAAGATCAAAACCATCATGACAATTTCTCCAACGACTTGTACCTACTAAATTTAAGTCATAAAAATCGTGTGAAGCATGACCTTATCTAGCCGATTTTTATAATAATTCAACTATTTTGAGCATGTTGTTAAACAATTAAGCTAAGAGTCTTGGGTTGATCTGAATATATACAGAAATTTTTCAAATATGTACCTCCATACCTAACTTCTGTAAAAGATGGTAACTCAAATTGGGTATGGGTGGCAAGTGCATTTCCTACCCGCTGTACGCATCAGTTACTAAATGTAAAAAACCAGTACCTACTTCAGTTTGAATTTCCAGTAAGCAATATGAATTCTTAATCATCACTTGACATTTTAACCAAATCATCTGATGGAGTCAAGATTAAAATAAAATAATTTCTCTAACATCAAAACAAGATGAGAAAGGTTAACATAGCTATGTGTGACTTCAGTTTTCAAGAAAACATGCAGAAGATATTTAAATTCTAGTGTATTTTCATGGGAGTTTTTATCGCGAGTTTTGTATTTCTTTAAACAAAAAAAAGCGGCCACATTTTCTACAATTTTTTAAATAAATCTACGGAAACTTCAATTAATGAAATGTGGATGACCTGGCAACGGCATTGGTTGACGACACACATTTCCATTCAACTTCAACATGTAGAAATTGTCTCTACCGCACACCACAGTCTTCAAATCCGGGCAGATTCGTTGTTCCAACAACAACCAAAGAAAAATGGCTTCTTGTGGGCTCCAGCTCTAAGCTCACCTCTTGAAGATTTCCAGCATTTTTTCTCGCCAAGCCAATTTAGTGTTGGTTCTCATTAGTCTTATAGTATCGTACAAATATGACCATGGTGTCTAGGACTGCGCTGGGGATCGCTGCCGGGATATTTGGAACTCTTTTCGTCGGGTACTGCGTCTACTTCGACCGGCAAAGGAGGAAAGACCCGAGGTTCAAGGAGAAGCTACGAGAACGTGAGTTTCTCTCTTCTACGTTCCTTCCTAACTAGTTACTTTTTGTATCGTAAATTTACGTTTGGATTTCATATTCATTAAAGAGGACATTATATGGCGAAATCATATGGGTAGTGAACGTTTCTTATGGCTAAAATGTTCCACATTTCCTTCAGAGGTATTTGCCCTTGATTTCCTTCCTTATCAGTCGATAACATTGAAGCATTGTTAGGAACTATTTGCATCTCACTAAAGTATATAAATACATCTTTCTATGGAAATGAGTATCTTTCGCCTTCATTATCATCCTCCGCTTAACATCTATATAGTTCAGCCCACGAATAGAGAAGTTTAGGGCCGCTGTGTTACGATTCATGGCTTTCTTTTCTAAACTAACCTAGAAATGTGATCCATTTTCGAATTAGTGCTTGGGATTTGTTTTGGTTCCTCCTTGTTTATGCTTTCTTGTCCTAATATGGATTTTAAAATATGTCTCGCCTTCAATGCATCGAAATCTAATTAGATCAATATATTAAATATCCAGTTGGTACATTGAAAGTAACACAAGATCGTTACTGATCAGGCACCGTACGTACCTAATGACTCGTGGCTTACTCGCACCACCAACTATTAGTTTTGTTCTCAACACAACAAGATTTAAGAGTCTCTAAGCTCTCATAAAATGAACGACTGGGATGAGTTTTCAAAATTGCTAATTTTGCGAGTTTCAACGCTTAGAATTCACCCATTTTGCTTATGTCTACACGGGTACGGGATACCGAGCAAATCATGAAAAGAAATCCAAATAATAGCTTAACCATTCCTTTTTAACGAAAGTTATGTTGCTCCCCTTCATGTATAAACCGGTTCCGATGATATCATTTGTGTGTTCCTGTATCAAACGCTCGAACTGGTTTATGTGGTTTCATGAACTGGCGTTTGTAGTTTTACAAATGATCCATACTAAGCCAGAATGCTTTGTGTTGGACGCCATGGCACAGGAACCTCAAGCTAAGGAAATTAACCTAGACAATGAGGTACTGTTCTAGTCTGTTCCTGCACGCAACCTCATTGCAACCTCCCGCACATATCGAAAAATATATTGATAGTTTTGTAAATGAACCAATGAGAAGGCAGGATGGAGACTCAGAAATAAGATCTGTGCATAACTATTTGTCCTCCAGACCAGTAAACTAGACAGAACATATCGAAAGCATGGAGGATGGAGAGCATGGATAGGAGACAAAGATATTTTTCAATATGTGTGGGAGGTTGCAATGGGGTTGCATGCGGGGACAGACTAGAACAGTACTGACATTGACTTCAAAATGACAGAAAATTATTTCCTTTGAAATCCTTGTATAGGTATAGGGGTTTTAAAACGCTATCTAAATTTTGTGGTGTTGAAATAATATTTTTTTAAGCTTTTATGCCATTAAACTTCTTGCTGCCCAATATAATTCTGCTGTCTTCGACTAATTGGTCTTGTCAGGACAAAAGTGTCATCTAATGCCCTCGAGTTGAAGGCAGTCAAGTAGATGGGGTATTGTCATTGGAGTCCCACAGTTGCAGAGACAGCAGCCAGGGCCTTCCGCCACTCCGATTCTGTGTAAGTGGGCATTCAGATAATCATGCCCTGTTATGATTCATTTGATGGGGGAGATGTACAGGAATGCGGTTCATAGGTTCTAGTAGTGAAGCCCACGGCTTCCCTTTGGCTGCCTGGAAGTGCACACTGCGCACCTATTCTCCACAGATGCCTACACAGGAGGGGATCCACTGGATGGCAATCGTTCTCCCCTGGTCAAGAAGCTGTTCCATGCACCTTCTCTCTTCCAAAACATCAGGGGAGTCTGTTTCACAGTTGGTGGAGAGACAAATAATGGCAGCCAGTGAGTCACAGAGTATGACTGCTCTTGAAAATTCCAGAGATTTCATCATTTCCGAGGCTAGCACCACTGCTCGAACTTCACCATCAAAGTTGCTGGCCAGACAAATGACAGGAGCAGAGACTGTTCTGAATCCAGAGAAATCGCCTGCTCCCCCATCCTGCCTTGCCCCCACCACCGACCCATCAGTGTAAACCCAAACCCAGTCATCTTTGGGGTAGTAAAGGTGGATTGCCTCAAGGGCAACCGCTCTCAGTTCAACTGGCGGAGTCGTCTGTTGGTAGACTAGCGTGACCAGAGTGGTGATCCCCAAAGCGGTGTGACAATACCCAAACTTTGTTGTATTGTAGAACTTATCTAAGTAATTGGCAATAATGTTTTGCCCCAAACTTATTCATCTGCAGATTCTTCAACAATGACTTCCTGGGCCTGTTCTACTGAGTATGGTGGAACTAAACTTCATCTCTTCCTAAATGGTTTAATTGTCCTGTTTAGGTTTGTATTGTGGAAAGGAGGGAGTTTTGTTTTTTTGAGTGGATAGCTGTGTTGCCAACTAATAAATACAACCCCCACTGATTTTACTCTCGTTCCATTTTTCTTGGGTACCAGAGGTACCACACTCGTTGCTGACAATGTGATTTTTAAAGCTCAGTATCGTTGAGTGTAATGAGTACTTGAATGGATGACAGTGCGTGAGCGGTTTCCACTCTTTACAGCGAACCCATTTTTAGACATTTGGGTGAGGCACAGAGTAAAAAAGCAAAATCTTCAGACAGAATTCTGGTCTTCCATTCCAATGGGACTTGGAACGGTTGTTTACTTGACTCTTGCTTTATTACAACACTGAACTTGGCAGAAGTATTCCAATATGATGTTCATTGTGTGGCTTACAGGAAGAGAAAGGCGTAAGAAGCCTCGTGGGTCCAGTGAGCAGACCGTATTCCCTGATTCAAAGAACCATGAAGCTGTCCAAATGTTCTTCCTTCAAGAAGTAAGCACCCCCATTTTCCAGTAACATTTTTCAACAGTGTCCGTAATTATTTGCAAAAACAGTTTTCATCATCCATTCGTGTGTTTCAGGTTCAATTGGGCGAAGAGCTGTTGAGCCAAGGTGACATCGATGGAGGTGTGGAACATCTCACCAACGCAGTGGCTGTCTGTGGCCAACCCCAACAACTTCTTCAAGTCCTCCAACAAACATTGCCCACTAATGCGTTCCAACTTGTAATACAGCGACTTCCAGCTGTTTCTAAGGTAACTATTGCGAAATAGATATAATGTTCCTATCAATTAGACAATTTCTCAGCCATGAAAACAACGCAGCCATGTGATCTATTCAGTCATGTAATCGATTACAGTCAACTAATCTGTTGCTAGAGAGTTATACGGTTTAGTTCCAAAAATTGCTAGTAGAGTGCATTGGCATCGATTATTAATGCTCATTCCCGTACAAGATATTGTTGTGATGCATGACTTTTTGGTTGTGACATTGATGATATCTATTTGTCGGGACTTGCTAAACCAATCGGGCTTTGAACCAGGTTAGTTTCGCCAACAGTTGTTGCACCCTTTCCGTTGCGCCCAGGTCTGGAGTGTGCTGTTGGTGGCAACATTTATTCATTGTGCTGCATAAAATACGTAAAGGGAATAGATATTGCGTAACGGAAACTGTAAGTTATAAATTATGATCTACACCGTTTTTAATTCAGAAGAAGTTATTTAGCATTTTTGTGGTAAGTAACCCATAACCAAACGGTTTCGGCAAATTGTAAAATGGTGTGACCAAAGCACAATTGTTCAAAGGAAAACAATAATGCATTTTATTCAACAGATTGTAGTGCGTGATTATTCATAACTAAATGACCGTGGATAGTAACAAAGATAGAGTAATATAAATGCGAACCCCCGCAACCAGGATCCTTGGTGCATGCTTTCCCAAAACCCGCATCCGATCCTATGATCGCGTGATGTAAACCGCCCAGTCCTGGGTAAGATAATTCTGAGGCTGAAGCGATGATTCCTGAAAGGCCACTGAACCATAGTCTGGGCAGGCATCCGAGGGTATTGCCATTTGCAGATCAATATTGCGGTAGATGAAAGACAGGGGAGACATGAGGCTGAATATTGTCCTGGGAACCAGCATCAGTTCAATGCCATAAGGCAGACTCAGTCCAAAAGACTCCAGGGAATTCTTCAACTGCTTGAACCAGTTATACCTGGGATCGCATGATGTCAGTCTGGATAATTCGAAAAGGCTTATCATACAAAGTCTGGGCAGGCAGTCAGGAGGCATGCTTATAACCTTAAGGAGCCATTGCAGGGCATCCCGCAGCACAAGAGTGGGGCCAGTCAGTTACCTACTTTCGAGTCTGGTGGATTTCAAATGTTACTGGTATACAATCAGCAAGATGTTTAAGCTACGAACATTCTATTGAAAATGTTCTTTTCTCATTGTTATGAGTGCAAAACTGAATTTTATAGAGATTTTTGAATGACTCATCTTTGAAAACCAACGCAAAAATCCGTTTTTTTTTAAAGAAGCAGAACATGGTTAAGGCATCTCTAGTTGAGGTTGAAATTTCTTTCCAACTTTAAAGAACACAAAAATTGAAACTGTCATGTTCATACTAACATATGAATGTCTCACCATAATTAGAAAACTCAGCTATTGACTTGATTTTTCTAAAAATCATACCGCTAATTTATCCTCTTTACATTACCTATTTCAAAATTATGTTCGATGTTGTTTTGAAAATGTATACCAACTGCACTAAGTAGAAACAGTTTTCTTCCTTGACTTTTAAATGTTATCCAACGAGTAATGTCATAAACGCTGACATCCGGGGTTCATTCTAATGTTAGAATTCTTCTTATACCTTATTGTTTTTATCTGATAGGTTATGTCTCTCTTTTGAAGTGATTTCCAGCTCATCGCTGATTAGGTGTCCTAGTAATTCTGTGGACTTTGTTGGTTGTTTCCTTTTATTGTCCGTACATATTGCAGGCTTTACTCTCTGCTATGGCGCAGGGTGGTAATGATCCTGAGATCATCTCCGTCGAGGTCGGTGCTGATTAGGTAAGATATTAATGTTGGCAAGCCTGTTGACTTCCTGCAATCGTGTCACTAACAATAAAGTTGTCTCGTCGAACGCCGTGGGTCAGCTAGATTAAATAGCTCCATTTGTGCTGAAGGTCGTGTTAATAAATACCGACGATGTTATTCAGTAAACTTCATAATCCTGAAACTGCATTTTGGCCTGCTCCTTGCACGTTGGTAAGGGATAATGACTGTCCAAATCAGTTTACTGGAAATCTACCTACTAACCTAGTGAACCTCAAACCTACTCCTTGGAAAGTCTTTTGATCACTGCACTGAAAAACAATGGATAGTACCTCAACACGTTGACTAGACGTTATCTGTCAAAAAGGCCTGACCTTTCACTACAGAGTGCTGGCGGAGAAAGTACTTTTCTGTACTTCCAATTGATTGTAGCACTCTAGAACTTATCAATGGTAGTGGTTAACCATCTTTTGATTCCTTATCTTAATATTGATGGGTTTCTTGAGACTTAATAATATATATTATTTTACATAACAAACGTCATGTTGTTGAAAATAAGGGAGTGATAACAGAGAATCCTCCATCTTTGATCGCACAACTGGGATAGGAGGTGCATTCTTGACATTTTGATCAAGGGAACAGCTTTTTTATATGTTTTCCTCAATCAGGTAGGCTTACGTGGTTGGCTAACGGTAGTGGTTCACAATAAAATTAACCAGTACATCAGTACTAGGGATGACCGTAGATAGTATCAATATATCGATATTTTTCCATCGATGATGCTAGGGCCAATAGTACCAGATATCGATAGTAACCAATATTTTTTCCAATATTTCAGCCGATATTTTTTTTTTTTAACCGATATATTGGCTTCATCTGATAATATCACATATTCTGTTGACCCATCAAATAATATCGATCGTTAGTTCCATTTTTTTCACATCACGCAAGTTTGAAAAATATGCCCACAAAAATGAGTTCGTCTGGCTGGAATGTTGACATCTATCCATGGATGATATCCATATGATATCAAGCAGTGGTTTTGCTGCGGCCAAGAGTTTTGGGCGCAAGATGATACAAATAGAAGAAGAAGAGTAGTGGTTTGGAGGTTCCATAGGAAAATTGGAAGATTGCGGTTGTTGACAACAACTTGTTGAGGTGTTTCAGCAAGTGTTGTGTTGTTCTTTTTGAGATTGTGTCTTGTTCACGGTTGATTCTTGTTTGTTTATTCTCAGTTGTTTGAACCGTAGGTTCGAAACATGGGTATTTACATTCATTTAAGGAAGGACATAAATGCTGCAACCCCTCTAAGAGAACTTGGGTAGCTTATCAAACAATATAATTTGTTACAAAACTATTGGTTAAACAAAATTAAAAATAATAATACATTAAACTGAACATAGTTTTAATTTAAACCAAAAAAAGCGTTTTTTCTAATTAATACTTATAAATTTTATTTATTATTTAAATTAATTAACTTTTCTTTTTAAATCAAATTTTAACTTCAGCAAACTCAATTGTGGCATGTGGTCTACTAGGTGCATTAAATACATGAATTTTATTCGACTTTTTAACCAATATTTTTCTAAAATTATCGATATTTTTTTGGTCGATACTATCGGTAGTGCCTACCACGGTTAGTGGAAGAAGGCGGTAGGGGTCATCAGCTCGACGCTAGTTTAAAAAATTTAACTCACGTGACGTGTCTGGTGAAGACCGTTATTTTCCCTCGCCCCACACCGGGCACAGTCTTAAGTTCTTTAGCTCATTTAAACGTTATTTTTGCTTATTACAGCTCGGATATGGTGTGCAATGCAATTGCTGGTTGTGACAATTACGATGTACCTAAAAGAAAGTACGAATTTCATTTTCGCCGTTTTCCAAAGGACAAAATATTGCGATCAAAATATTGTGGGTGAACGTTTGTAAGCGGGCTGACACATTTTTGGTGGATCATTCGCGTGTCTGTTCTGTTCATTTTGATGACACGGACTACATTCGCTGATAAATGAACTGCTCAACACCATCCTAAATTTGAGCTAAACCGGATGCGGTTCCGCATTTATTCCTGCCGAAAAGTAGTTACTTGGGCGATTCAAATACACCTTCTTCTCTGGCTTGGAAAGTAAGAACAAACAAACGGAATGCGCGTAAAGAATTGAAGGATCTTTGAAATCACCATTAAAAGAATCAAATGAAAATGTGATGGATGAGATTACGAATGGTTTAGACGAAAATGTGGCCACGATATCCATTGAGACGGGTGACAGCGAACAGCCGTCAGAAATGTTGTTCCTTTTTAGTGAAAATATGAGGTTGAAGAAAGGAAATGAAATTTTAAAGCAGCGTCTTGAAGAGTGACGGAAGAATTAGCTAAGTTTCGAAAAACATGACATCGGTTTTTGATGGCCATTTTTCATCAGTCATCGAATCAGCAGCAAGCGCTGTTAAAGCGAAGATGTAAGAGTTGGTCGACGGATGATATCGCGAAGGCTATTACTTTGCGCTCTTTGTCATATAAAGCATTTCACTTTGCAAAAAATGTACTGAATTACCCACTTCCAAGTGAGAGCACAATCAAGAGGCGGATTCGTCAGTTTTCAGTGACTCCTGGCTTCATTCACCTTAGTTTGAATATTTTAAAAGCACAAGCACAAGTGTTTTCCGAGCTCGAGAAAGACGTAGTAATCAGCTTTGATGAGATGCAAATTAATGGTGATTTATGTTTTGATTCAACCGAAGAAATAGTAAGAGGACCTCATAGGTGTGTGCAGTTACTGCTGATTAGGAGTATAGTAGATAAATGGATGCAGCCAGTATACTACAGTATACTAAATATAATACAATACAATTAGCAGAACAAGTACAGAAGGAGGATCTAGGTTGAACCACACGGCGCTTTCCCGAAAAATGTTTAGTTTAATGCAAAAGAAACGGAGCGCCTGGTCTGGTCTTCACCAGTGACGTGAGGCAGCCACTCGCTTTTAATGATTTACCGTCTACTTCTACTAACCGTGGTGCCTACTGCGATATATATCGGCATCGATATATCGATATTTTATGTTTCGATGGCCATCCCTAATCAGTACTGGTTGTTTATCTACAACGTCGGTTACCTTACGATCACCTTGATTTTGATCAAGATGTCATTCCATAATGACAAACCACAACAATAGGTTTCTTGCTAATACTTGTATGGGTCGGAATTTTCAGACTTCATACTCGGATTCAGCAACCTATAAACCTCCACAATCTCATGCCAATCTAAACACGATGGTATCATTATTGTAAATGCTGGAGATAGTGCGACCGACCATCAATACCTGTCGACTCATCGATTTGAAGGCGTTGATATCTGCCAGAATATGTACCATGAATCGTTGAAACTAGCTAATACTCTTCATCTTACAGAAATATTTACATGAATTTCGATTTGTCCTACTACGTTTGTGAGCCTTTGATTCAAAGCACAAGTTAACATCTATAGAAAGATCTCCGATCATAATTAGTTGCCACCAACCGCCCCTTTCAATAATACGGGTGAATGAAGTTAGATAACATGAACTTACCTGTCTGTCGTCCTCGCTCTCACGTTAACATCAAAACTAAGCTGTTATGGTCACCTTTGATCTCTGGCCCATTGTTTATCATCTCCAAAAATACATTACCAGCCGTTTCTTGCGGGAGTTATGGGTTGCTCTAAAAATTGACCACTACGTTCCTTAGAACGTTCAAAAGAAATGGCAAAAAAGAGAGGTTTTAGGCGCTATTTGTGGTTCGAACTACTGGAGGTTCGAAATGGAGAACTATATCACCAATGGTTGGACAGGAATACCAAGAGACTTCAGTGGGTAGTACCTCAAAGGATGATCAAGAACATTTTACAGCTGAGCCATGATAAACCAACAGCAGGGCACTTTGGGTTTTGGAAAACATTGGCTAAGGTCCGCCAGGGATACTTCTGGCCTGGCATGACCTCAGATATCAGAGCATGGTGTAAAACCTGTACAGAATGCCAACGATTTAAAGGTGCAGCCATCATGAAGCCTGCGCCACTAAAGCAAATGATGGTTGGCGCACCATTTGAGAGGATTGGAATTGACCTACTTAGTCCATATCCAGTTACAGCTCGAGGGAATAAATATGTGATGGTGGCATGCGATTATTTTTCCAAGTGGCCAGAAGCCATACCTATTCCCAACCAAGAAGCTGAAACAGTTGCCACTGCCCTCGTTGAACAAGTATTCAGCCGAATCGGGATTCCTCTCGAAATTCATACTGATCAGGGGCGTAACTTTGAGGCCAATCTACTGAAAGAAGTTTCTTTACTTCTGGGTTTCCACCGAACGCGAACAACCGCCTTACATCCTCAGTCAGCAGGACTAGTGGAACGGCTAAACCGAACTCTGAACAAGCATTTGGCTATGTTCGTTGACCGTCATCAGAGGGACTGGGATCAGAAGGTTCCGTTGTTCCTGATGGCTTACCGAGCGACACCTCACCAGACTACTGCGTACGCACCAGCACAATTAATCTATGGCCGAGATATGAGGTTGCCAGAAACTCTAGTTCGACCACCAGCTGAACAGGCTCAACTTGGCACAAACTACGCACTAGAATTACGGGATAACCTCGAACAAATGAGGAGTTTTGCTCAAGAGGAAGCCAGATGGAAGATGTGAACGCAGAAGGAAAGTTTTGACAGAAGGGCCCGAGCTCCGCCCTTCAAAGAGGGTGATTGGGTTTGGGTGTTTGATCCCAAGCGGAAGCGTGGCCTCTGCCCAAAACTGCAGCCAACATGGACTGTCTTGTCATGGATTGTCTTGAACGATGTCTTGTTTGACGTTAAGCTTGCTGGTAGGAAGAGGAGGCTTCATGCTAATAGGCTGGCTCCGGCGAACGTGCGCCCAAAAGAAAATGAAGAAGAGGGGGATAATGTGGGGTTGATTATAGCAACTCCACATGCTGGTTGTTAACAGGTGTTAACAGTTGTTTACAGATTGAAAAACGTGTTGTTGTGTTTTGGACTTTGTTGAGTTAACTTAATACAAAGAATATTACCTTTGATTTTGAGTTATTTTACAGTTTTTTGAATTTTAGCGAGTTAAATTATCGTCTAAATTTTGACGAAGACTGTTTATTCCATATTTCCTTAATTCTACTCATTAGACTTGCGAATGTGATAAAGTTTAGGTTTCCGCCTCCAATAATACGGTAAATATTGAGTTTTAAGGGTTTTTCGACGATCCTGGACCACTGTGACGATGGATAACGTCTAGCAACACGTTGTAGTTTTTGTAATTCAAGGCCTCACGAATCTCATTCATCGTTCTTTAAATGTATCGTTTCTTCTAGTACGTCGTTACTGCACTTTAAATCATGCTGAGTTGGACTTAAATCCGTTAAGAAATGTAATTTCTTTTCTGCATTCATCAGGTGCGTACTCTGAATCACTAGTGGCTCCTCCCCACATAAACACTTTTCCACATAAATTGCGTCTGTGAACCTAAAATAATGCGTTCACTGGTGCTGAAATCGTTCTCTGATGAATTTGGAGGAGAATTTCGATTCTTGCTGGTCCAAAGGTGAATCCTTCCATTCTTGCAGTTCCCAAAGTTGAACATCCCATTCGTGTTTCCCATGTGCAAATGTGCTGGTTTTGCGTTGTGACTTACCGTTGTAGCGGATTTACTGTTAACCCTGCGTTTTGAGTGCGTTTTAGTGCTTCCTGTACGTGTACTGTTTTATAACTCATATGATGCTGAATCCAGACTTTGAGAAGACAAATAAATCTTGTTAATAATGACTAATTTTGAATGTAAGCCACTATATTGCCGTAAACGTTCCATAAAAATGTGTCTCTCAAACAAAATGATGTTGGAATCCCATTAATGGCATGTACAGAAAACCGAAAGTTTGGCCTCTGAACTAGTGATGTCTGGAATGCAGTGCTCGAAAAGAGTTGATTGATGAATGATTTGGTTCAGTTCCGCCCAATAACACGAATTTTTGTTTGAAATAGATTCTATGTCCGTGCCAATAGAACAAAGCAGAAAGGCGATGCAGGAACTGTGATAAAGGTGGTGGAATAGAGTGGTTACCTCTACTGATTGGCTAGGGGTCTAAACCATGTTCTGCTTCCAAATTCAATTCTACGTGATTATTGTCATCAAGTTTCTTGTTTCTGTTTAATTAACTCTCAAATTTATTAACTTCCCGGTGCCCACGTTGATGTAAATTTGTATGTGTGTATTGTGGGAGGTTACTTACTGTTGCCATGTGACGTTTTGATATTAAATGTGATATTTTTGATTGATTGAAACTGTGAAATAGTGTGTATTAAATTGAGCAGAGATGGTAGCTCTTACTCATAAATAAAAGAGGATTGAAATTCATAAATCGAAAATACGTAGAGGAATCTGAATATAAATAAAAATACGAATAATAATTTAATTTTGTTTTGTAAATTTCACGTTTTTTGTAATTTTTTCTAAAATTTACCTTGGTCTATGAAAATGATACTGAAATTTAGCTGTTTTACGATAAACTTTGGCCAAATCCAAGTTTTTCGACCTGATTAATTAGTAAAATTCAAATTTTTTGTGATCTTTCCCAAAATTCATGTTTTTTTGAATTTTCCTAGAATTTACTTTTTTTTTGTAAAATTTTCTAGAATTCGATCTTGAAGGTGTTTAAAGTTATACATCTTATGGAAATTATAAACCAAAAATTGAAATTCTATCAAATTTATTTTAAAATTTTGAATTTTTGCAAAATTTATACTAGAAACGGGTAATTTTGTAAGTGGATCGACAAAAGGGACCATTTCGATGAGATTTACAAAAATATGGTAGTGGAAGAATCAAAAGAATAGTGAAATTCAACATTTTCGTGACCTTCAACGTTCTTTTTTTTTGCGGGTTTCCCCTACTTTTTTTGTTAATTTTCCTACTTCCTGAAGGTTTATTTGTGGAAATTGTGAACCGAACATTGAAATTCAATGACATTTATTTTAAAATATTGAATTTTAGCAAAATTTATATTAGAAAAGGGTAGTTTTATAAGCAGATTATTAGAAAGAGCAATTTTGATGAGATCTACAAAAGCGAAAAACAAGTTTACTTTCTGAAAATGTTACAAAAAGATGTAAATTGTAGGAAAATTCACAACAAAGAAGAATTTTTGGGGAATTCAAAAAACTGCAAAATTAAGTGAGTTTTAAAATTCACCCAAAAAAATTTGAATTATACTGTTATTTGGTTGTGAAACTTGAATTTCACTATTTTAATGGTAAAATCATAGAAATTTTAAATCGGTTCTCAGTGACCAAAAAAACCTATTTGGGGAAATTCAGTTGAAAATTTGTGTTGATTCAATAATCCTCAAAAAATAATGAATTAGAGATTTTACAAAACTTTGACAACCCATAGTGGGTTAAATTAAGTGCTGGCTAAAGAATTTTGGCGTTGACGGACCAATCGAAAAATTTCAGATTTTTTTGGATTTAAAAAAAAACCTATGAAACACGCACACATGTGTGTGAGACCTCTGTTAGGGCACTCTTTCCGAAATGCCAGAATCTATTTGATGCAACAGCAGGACAGTCGCAGAGTACGTGTTCAGCTGTCTCCTCTTCTTCGCAACAGAGCCGGCATTCTATTGTCCTGGCCTTACCCATTTCGTTAAGGTGGTACCTTAGAGGACAGTGGCCAGTGAGGAGTCCCACAAGTTTTCGGAGGTCTGTACGCCTCAATAGGGAGTGTGAGCGTTTCTTTGAGATTGTAAGAAACCGCTTGGCTCGTCTCTGCTTAGGAGTGTCTAGCCAATATGTTGTTCGAGTCTTGTCCTCCCATTTCTGGACCTGTTGAGTTATATAACTCTTGGTAACCCCTAGTTGCGGTTCAGATCCAATTGGGCTGGACTCTGATCCATTTTTAGCTAGTCGATCAGCTTCTTCGTTGCCTTCTATTCCTTCATGACCTGGTACCCAAAGCAACGTTAATTTGTTGCCGTGGGCTGCAGCCTTGAGTGAGGTGAGGCAACTCCAGATGATGTTGATGTTATTGAGAAGGGAGAAATGGCCTTTAATGCTGCCTGGCTGTCTGATATGTAAATTCTTGCACCTTTGAGTCGTTTTCTGGCAATCTCTTGTGCACCCAATTCAATTGCATGGGTTTCTGCCTGATAAATGGCTACATTGCCCATAGGTTGGGAAAGGGCAAAATTTGGGCCTCTGATCCCCAATCCCGCTGCACCTGCATTTGCTGATTAATGAGTTTCATTCCTACTCTTATTTATGAATGTCAATCATTGGTATTGAGTTGTTTCTTTCAAAAGGAATGTTTCTAACTTACGCTACCAAAGATAAATTACTCCCTTCCCTGCATTACATCAATACTGGAATCCTTCCTTCCTTAACACGATCACGTTTTGTCGAGAATATTAACCCAGACATTTTTATTGTTCACAGAGATTTTCTCCTGTAGCGGCCGAGATGGGAGGTGGAAATATGGTAGAAGACGACGTGGAGTAATGATTCGTTGTCTCAGTTAGAAACAATTAGAAACTGTTTTTCATTTACCGATGGAAGTTTATGTGCGTTCGTAATAAGTACTCACGTTATAATCTTTCTAGAGGGTTGCGTTCTTTTTTTTTTAACACGAATCGGAACAGTTCTCGGATTTCATGTTGAAATGTCGTAGAACTTTTCCGAATTCACAATGAGTTCTTTTTTTTTAACGTATCGTTATTTGAAGAAATGACAGAAGAAAGTCGTTCACTTCATGACATTTGTATTATTGCTAACTGAAAACGCTATTTCATTAAGGTATTTTCAATGTTATCACAATCTGTTATGATGTTGAGTGTTCCTACTCTGTTATGATAGTTAAGTCCAAAACTGGGGGCTTGAGAGACCTCTAAGGTAAATTGTCATACCCCCACGTTCCATTCAACTTGAATTCACGTGTTTGAAACAAATTCATTCTCTCTCTTTGCTTCAATTGTTATTTTTTCCCTTTTTATAAAAATTAATCGTTCAATTCGAACCCAATTCTTTAGCGTTGTAACATATATTAGATTAATGACTTAGGTACCTAGCACTGCTCATAGAGATTTTCATTTTATTTCGTTTGAGGAGTTTGTTCCTTACAGCTCAAAACCTTTCTCTCCCCTAAGCTTTTCTAACGCACGCGGACCTTATATGACAGTTCGGCCAAAAAAACCTAGCTTCAATTCACTCTGAACCACTTGAATAAATCCTTTATTACATGATGCATTTTAGGCAAGTGCATAATAGTTAGTATTCCGTTACATTCGGTCAGTTCGATGTCTATAACTGAAGTTGAAATTGTTGGTTAGTAATATTAACCATATCCTGAACATTTAAGAAGTTCAGATGGATTCGACATCAAATTGGCCGAAGATCACGTTGAATTACCCTTGTAATGTATTCTCAGGGATGTGGATAATCCCATATTAGCTTGTAATGAAACTACATTTAAAAAATGTTTTAAAACAGATAATTACGTGAGAAGGGCGAATTATCCTTAGTAGAATGAAAAGTGTTAATCAATTACACGTGCTGCCTGCAGCGTTGGCATGGAAATTATTTTTACAAAGCCCTGTTCAAAATACTGCATTATTGTGAGAATCATGTGAAAGTTAGTTGGCACGCAGTTTGAATGTAGTTGGTACTTCTACAAGAAGTGTTGAGGTGCCTCGTCAAGCGACACAGCTGTTACTTTTCTTTCGTTTTCGCTTGTTTTTTTGTATCTTCCTTTTTGATGGAGTATCGGGAAAACCCCGAGCCGAGATGTGCTAGAGCCGTTGTGTGTGCACTGGAACGGAGGATTTATATTTTCTTGGTGATGATTGTTATTTCGATAGAAAGATGAATATATTCATTCATACAAAGATATGTTCAGAATTTTATGTTTGTCCCTTCTTCCCACTTATCTAGGGGGTTGGTTATTAGAGAGTTTTTTCCTCCCAACGGTGTTGAACGCAAATCTAGGGAAACGAAAGACAGACGCTAACTTTTCTAGAGGTCACATGGTCTCCTTACGGTGTCTCCCCTCAGCGTCAAACGGTCCTTATAACCTAACATCCATGTTTTGATTTGGCCGCCATTTTCCAAAAGCGAAGTTTACTTGAGTTACAAATTACGCTTACTCAAACATCTCAATCAAAGAAGTTGCCTCGACGTCAACTTAGCGTCAACACGGCAATTGTCACTCCCATTTGTATTGTCCCCCCCAAAAAAAGTCGTTTTTATTACAAAATTAGTTGGTTTTAAATTTCTATATTACACTTAGGACTGATTCGGATAATGGGTGCTACTGTCGGCATTCTACTGTACTCATTACAAGCTGTACTCTACAATACTCATACATGTATTTCCTTATGTAAATGTAGAGATAAATGCAAAATTGCAGAGAAAACTGTAAGCACTACAGAAAAATAACCAACCTTCCTCATTGATCCGGGTAAATTTCAATCACCAGTGGCTAACAAGTAGCATTCAAAAGCAGTTTTGAGGTCGTCGTCGTCAATCAGATCGCCGCAATAAAAACCGTTCAATTCGACCAATTTGGCTTCCATCATAAACATTGCTTAGTAAATAGTACTAAATAAAATTGAAAATAGCAAAGACGATTGTGGAGGTTGAAAGAGTTGCGAACTCTATAACACTGTTATCAGTGAAACCTTCCTTGAGACCACATGGTTCAGGCCTGGCTTTGCTTTCACACCGCTTTGAGCTCTGAGTTCCCAGTGTGTGAGGTCTAGGTCACTCGACTACCGCCAGGTTTGCTAGTATCACACCGGGTAATTGCAGACTGCGGGGAGGAAAACTCTCTATTGTCTTGGAAACACACACGTGCCCAAGGGCTTCTCCTAACATGCCAGTTGACAAATGAGTTTTGTTACTTACATCAGTCTGCGGATGCTCAAAAATAACATTCAGTCGCCATCATTTCTTCAGGTTCTGAATTTCCGATATCATTCAAATTTGGAGGATAGTCGGACTAGAAAAGTTCAATGATGCCATATGAATTCCAACATGAACGTATTCGTATCATCCTTGACGGAAGATCGAAAGCATGACAAAAACTCTTAAAATTGAAATAACTCGAAAACAACGACGAGTCTGATACACCCTGTATAGTGAGATATGATTCAGGAAGAGAAAGTAACGTACAAATTAAATTTCCGTTCTTATATAATTTATTCCACCCTCAATGATAAGCATGTTGAACTGCTCATAAAATATATAATAATAACAATGAATAACTTACAAATAAATTGAACAATGATTAGCAAAATGAAGGTCGATACTACTGGTAACAAAATGAACATTGCGTAGCAACTCAAGGTGAATCAATTCATTAAAGAGCTAAACAACAGATTTATTAGCTAGGTGGGCGTACTTTAGAAAAATATATCATGGCACTACTACATTATTGCTAAACGAAACATTTGATTTAACGCTTATCATCTACTATAGATGAATGTTATCAGTTCAAACTGTCATACCAGAATGCTCAAATGGCAAACTTCAGTTTTTCTGCATCGAACCTGCTACATATTACATTCATCTACACATAATCAAGAGCTACTGTGAAAAAGAAGGCGGATAGCTCGCGCGAATCTGAAAGAATTTCAAAATATATTCAGCAATATTGCTTAGCTTTAATTTTTCTTGGAATCTACTTTTGCATACCTTTTCACCGATCAACGCACAGTGGTCCAGGATCTTCAAAAAGCGCTTAAAACTCAATATTTACCGTATCATTTGAAATGCAAGTCTTTTGAGCAGAATTAAGGAAATACAGGAAAAATGATACAGTTTTCGTCAAAAGTTGGTTGATTATTAGAAAAAAAGACAAATAGTGCTTTTGAAAAAGTTGAATAAAATAACAGCTGACGAGTTGGACTGGTCTACGACCTTAGAATTTCCAAATTGGCAAAAGCTGTACAACATCTGAAAAATAAAAATGTACTTCATAACAGCATCGACGTCTTTGACGACAGAATGTAGTAAAACACACGCGATTTCTTACCTTGAACATTTTGATCCAGCACTTGTACCGACAGAACTAACTCTAAAGCTCGAAAGTAACAATCTTATGCCAACCGGAGATGGTGGACATTGGGCCAGAGATCAAAGGTGACAATAGGGATTTTCCAACCGACCTGCTACAAGCAGGTTCGGGGCATGGCAGTGTAGGGCACTTGCTGCTTGGGACCACTGCGGTGTACACACGGAATTACACTGGGTTGGAAAATGAAATGAAAGTCCCAGAGCAACCTTACGGGAGGATAACCCTCAAACGTGAAACCTTCCTCATCTCGCATGATTTTTTTTTTCACATTTTTATCTCGGGAGTATTACTAATTAGTAATTACAGTATTAATACTGTATTTTCCGGTTTCCTTTTTTCCCACTATAATAATATAAAATAATGAGCTCCTCGGCTGAAATATCTAGGACCTCTGAGTCTGACGAAGAACTTTCGCTCGAGGATGAGGATGGAACATCACCAATGAATTCCAAGAACTCCATCACACTGAAATATAAGTAGGAACAAACCGCACCAACAACAAAAATGGAATGAGGAAGGTTAGACTTTTGAAGAGGTTACCCTAGGTTTCCTGCTCAGAGCAAGTTACTCCGACCTCAGGCTGGAGTACCCTGGGGGAGTCCCAAGCAAGTTCCCTGGCCAGTTGGAATTCAGTGCAAGTTGCCCCGAAGTTACACTGGCAGCGGTTGGAAAACGCCTCATCCTGCTCCCTCATTAGTGCGCCTGCGCTCTTCCACTGGTGTAGCTCGGAGCAAGCGGTTGGAAAATCCCTAATAACACTTTGGTTTCGATGTTAACCCTGGAATGCACCTGTGGGGTGTGCAACACCCCAATGTCTTCCCTAACCTAATTTTCAATGCGAAATCTTGATCGGGCGCGTCCCTTCCCAGTCCTATAATCCTTTAGAACCTTGTACTATCTTCAGTGACCGTTTTAGTCTTCAGTTCCCCTTTAGCAGTGTGTGGTCACACGTTTCTCAACACTGGGGTATGTGCCACCCCACCAGTGACTTATCGCCTACTTTTTTCATGGTTGCAGCTTCTTTCTTTCAATACTGTTCAGTACAATTTCTTCAATACTGTTTGATCAAACCTCATCCGAGGAACAGAGAGGCCCTACAAACGATTCAGAAATGGTTCTGCTTGAAAAACAAGTTCGTAGCGCATTTTGTGATCGTTTGAAAGATCGAAAAACGAATTTGTGTTCCACATGCAAAAGGACCATATGCCAGGATCATGGGGCCACAACTTGTCGAGAATGCTGCATATCGTCCAATGGTTGATTTTTCCTACTTCTTGAATGAATGATTAATTTAAGGAACGTTCACTAGCATTCTGAAAATAAGTGCAATTTTTGAAAAGTCTGGTTTTTCTTAGTCATGAGTAGTTAATTTCCCACTGTTAAAGACTGGTTTTAGGAAACTATTGAACTTTCCCTTTTTATCAGGTAATTGTTGGTATATGCGTGTTAGGGTACCTTCGATCGGTGTTACCAGATAATATCTGCCCTCCTGATCGGAGGAGGATAGGAAGTGATTAAGTTGGTGTTACCAGTACAGCGTACTCCCCTCCCGACTAAACCTTGATAAAGTGTAAGCCGTTGTTAGCAAGGAGAGATCTCCTTTCCCTTACAGTACACGGTATGAGGAGAGGATCCTTAACACTTCGGAGGTGCAGTCGTTACTGGATAGCGTGATTCGCCCTTACTGCATCCTTGGTGAAGAGGAGAAAGAAGGAACCAACTGACCTAGCTGGTAGGAGAAGTTAGGTTACAAATTAGAAAGCAAAGTGATCAGTTAATACTCCCAGAAGAGCTTCTACCAAAGGGCTGGTCCAGAGGCGTAACGTACACCCCCGCAAACCCTGCAATGTGAAGGAATCCTCCGTTGGGGGGGGGGGCCAGGGAGAACTAGCAAAATTCATTTTTTGCTTTAAATTTAAACATAAAGCCCTAACTAACACAGAAAAATTCCATTATGTAACTCAAGTTTATAAACATCAACGGTAATTTAGGTTCATTGATCAATCATCTTTTGTTTTTATTAATAACCAGGTGAGGAAGGGTGTAAAGTATCCAAGGTGTCAGAGTTGCAAAGGTGCGTACTACGTGGGTAGACCCCCCCCGGGTATCCCCGATTTCTCCTGAGCAGTGGTTACAATGTGAACAAACTTTTGAGATTTTGAGGTTAGTGAGGATTGCGTGAGTTTAATGTTTTTCATCATGTTGTTGATTCGAATCGTTATAATATAAATTGTATCACATATTGATACTTAAAAATGACTGAAGAACTGATGTTCTCTGATGAAAAAGTTGAATTTTATAACACACAGTCATCCAAAACTTTATGTAGACTAGAAGTCTGAAAATTTTCGTAAAGGTTTAAATTGTGCATGTTATATTATGTATTTTTAGTTAGGTTATCGTAGCGTATTGTATGATGACCATTAAAAAAGTGCGCCCTTTGCAAAAAAAAAAAAAACTTAAATTTCTTGGTGAGGAATGCCCCTGAAAATATTTTGCGGAGGGGGGCTGAAAAATGTTACTCTCGCTGGGCTGGTCGTATATATTCGCTTCCCTCTTCCAGGTTTTCCTGAAGAAATCGTCCGTTGGGGGTCAGAGCTAACGGCCGAGGAAAACCCGCTTGGTGTGCCGCCATTCTGGTACCTTTATTGCTTGAAATGATAAACATACACGTGGTTCCCACACCCACTGTTGCCTTATAATGTCATTTCGTCGTTTACTCTATTAAAAAGTTTATTGTCGAGTCAATTTTTTTTGTCCCAACATCCTGTATTGTTGAAAAAAAAAATCGCAAATTGAAAAAAAGACCCAAAATAAGTAGATATTTTGTACTTGGGGTGTACCACACCCCACCAGTGGTTTAAGTGATGGCACAATCATCGGTACATTCCAGGTTTAATGTGCGAGCAAGAACGATAGACAGGTAAGTTCATGTTTTCCCAGTTCATTCACCTGGATTATTGAAAGGAGCGGATGGTGACAGCTAATTATGATTGGAGACCTTTTCATAGATGTTAACAAAATATCTAAGCTTTGAATCAAAGGATTATAAACGTTGAAGGACAATTTGAAGTTTATATTGGTTTAAATTTAAACTTATATTAGGTATCTATGTAAGTAATTTTCTTCTAGTACCTATGTATTTTTTTAATCCAAAATTTGCACGGTGTTTTAGTATGTATTTTCAAAAATGTACTTGTTTTTATCGAGTTACAAGAAGAAACTGCAAGGGAGTTATTTCATTTTTCGGCCGCGAAAATTCGCAATACTTCATACACCAACGATTGCTTACAGACCTTTAAGCGAAGTTAGCACTCAGAAACTCAAGAGATGATATCCCCAGAAGGTAACAAAAACAGCAGCCACCAAATCAGGATAAAAAAGATGAAAAATCCGATTTTTAAGCGCTTTGGGCGATCCTGGGCCACTATGCAACGGTTTGATCGAATCGAATCAAGGTATATAAGGTATTTTGTCTGACAACTGTGTGAGTTTATGTCCCCGTAAGTAGAGTTGTACATTTACAGCAAGCAAAAACGGTATATGAATAGTACTGTCATCGAGTCCGCATCAATATAAATTGCCAGTGACAAATAGAGCAACAAAGCTGAAATGGATACAGAGAGAAAGTAATTAGGCAGGTACTCATAAGAACCGCCCAAAAGTGATCAGAATGGTTCCGACTCGCAATAACAATCGATACATCCAGGGGTACCACGAAATTTCAAGAGCGGCCTCTTCCGTTTAACTGATGTGGTTTGTTTATTTGCGTTTTTTCTATTTAATTTTAATTTTATCCCAAACACTTTGACCATTGATAGAAAAATTAACCTTAAATCAAAACGTTAAATGATCTTAAATTCAAATTTATAAACAACCCACAATTCTATTAAAAGCAAAAAAATATCAACGGCATTTTGAACTATTTTAAACCGTCAGAGAAAAACTTGCAACCAACTTCTCAATATACAAATAAGATTATTGTTTGCCATTAGCTGAAAAATAATTGGTTCTTGTTCCTAATCTATATTGCACAATAAACATGAAATCATGTATTCTCACAAATTTTATAGAAATTAAAACTTAACAGAAATTTCGTAAATCGATTTCAAATTATCTAACACCCAAATGCAAAGCTGGGAATTGGAAAAAATATCACTTTCTTGTCAGGACACCCCTTGAATGGATACGATGATGGATCCGGTATCGATCTAACTCATCAATTCTTTAAAACATCGCTAAAAAATGGATTTCAAATAAAATACCTATGTCAACCTTATGATGTTGAACGGCTGTTCCCAGTGAAATTTCTTCTTTTTCCTTGAATATCCAAACAATTTCAACAAATAAAACACTTGTTTAAGCCACAAGTTATTGTCAGGCGACGTTTTCAATGTTTCATTTCCGTAGATTTGGAATTTCCGAAAACAAATTGAAGGGAAGGGGTTAACCCAAATAACCTAAAGCACAAATCCTAGAGCTATTTGGTTGTTTTTAGTTGGCTCTCCTGAAAAATTCGTAGCTCCGTTGTTTAATAATTGTTTGTAGGTATTTTCTACGAACTCTCATTAAAAGTTTTACTTGTACCTACGACAATCTTCTGTTGTACAAACTAGGGATGTCAAGAAAATATCAATATATCGAAATATTGATATTCTTCCGACGATATATCGATATTTTTGGGCGATATTTTCTATTCTGATACATCAAAATTAAATGTACACTATCGAATCCGATATTTTTTTGCTGTAAATCATCATATCCTACATCTTAGGCTGTTGCACAACAATTTTGAACTTTGAAAGTTTACATCAAAATTAAATGTACACTATCGAATCCTGTAAATCATCATATTTTGAATCTTTGAAAGTTTAAAACATCTTGAAAAAAGATTGCTGCAGAGCACATGCCATTAAATACAGCTCTTATTAATCAGACAGAATTACTTATGATTGCGAAATGAATAACAACAATTTTGAATCATTTGAAATGATCGTTAAAAACAAACCGTCGTTTGAAATGGCTGAAGATTGCAAAGAAGAAGAAGAAGCTACAGGTTGCCATTATGGATTTTGAAGAACAAACTATTGAGAAATCCTACTATTCAGACAGAATTACTGGCGCAGTACATAAGTTGCAAAATGAATAATGACAGTATTGATTCATTAAAACTTTCATTAAAACAGGAATCAGTTTGAAAAAACAACTTTTTTTTTCACTAATCCTGCAGTAGCAACCGTAACCATAAAGGCATATAATCAATTATTACTGTCAGTGAAGTTACTGCTCAAGCATGGGAAGAATATTCTCATGCAGTTTGCTATCTCAGGGGATGAAAAGTCTCCCAATCTCCACCCTACCGATTAGGGATGTCAAGAAAATATCGATATATCGAAATATCCATATTCTAATAGTGGGTGTGGGTAGTGGAGTGACCACATTCATTTCGAATCTCTTAATTTGGAGCGTTACACTCATTCAGTGAAATTAATTTAAGCTGCAGCTCCTCTCCCCATTTTTAAATTTTTTAAAACAGTTATTTATGTAAATGACGTAGTTGTGAATTAACAACTGAGCAAATTATACCATGACCATCTTGAATACATGGACAGGCAGGAGTGTAAAGCTTGACAAAAAATACAGAGCTAAGAGTAAACAACAACAATATATGTGTGATGCCACCAACATGTCAAAGCCTCAAGTATGCTAGTTGTTACACATAGATAGACTGAGGAAGTCTCCGCTGCGGGACGAAACGTCTCTACATGAATAAACAGATATAACGCTCCAAATTAAGAGATCCATATTCTTCTGTCGATTTATCGATATTTTTGGGCGATATTTTCTATTCTGATATATCGACGTTAAATTTATACTATCGAATCCAATAATTTTCAGCCATAAATCATCATAACCATATGCTACATCTCTTAGCTCAAAACTAATTTGATAATTTTCCTTCAATATATCGAATTACTGAAACGATACTTTTTTTCGATATATCGATATTCTTTGCCAATATTGACATCCCTAGTACAAACCAAATTCAATTCAATACATCGTTGAGGTATTTCAACAAAAAAAAGCCACCAATTCTCAACAAATGTTATAATTTTTGAATAGATAACCTCCATAACATTTCCAATTATATAAATTTATCTTTAGGTTCCCCGACTAATCGAACATCCACAGGATGTTCCCTCTCTACAGAAGTGAAATTCGAAATTGTTTCAACTTAATTTGTACACAACAGAAGTCAAAACTGAGTTGGTTTTGCACTGAATTCAAAATTCGAAATGATATAAGTTGCTCACTCGATAGAATATACCTAAGGACCAATGAAAACGGAATTCAGAAGAATTTGTTTACGCTGTTAGTTAAATCGTCCAGTTTTACAAGTTTTATTGCTATTCTTCAATTTTTTTCAAAATGATAATGCCGTTGTTTTTAATAATTTTGTGAATTCACTGAATAGATTCTAATACGTGCCCTTGGAAAGATTAACGCAAGAAGTTGCCTAGTTGAATAACAACCAGAAGAAACATTTGACAATTTCCAAAAAAAGGAACACATGTGGGGCAATTCTTATGACAATGTGTTTGAATTAATTTGCTAAGTTTAAAATTCATTCATTGGAATCAATGTACGTGTAATTTTCGTGCCTACAATCATACACATACTACTTAACAAAACCAGGAATAACAAAACAATAAAATCTAAATATTTTCACCAAATGGCACCAATTCAAGAAACTCTACGTCACCGAACATCTAAATTAAGTTTTGAAAAAACTCCGCTGTTTTAATTGTCATTTAGCCTGATACGTAGGTTCATATCAAACATTATTGTTCGTCTTGGAATAATAATTGCGTAATCATAACATTCGTTCTCAAACGAATTAACTGGTGTATTCAGACCTAAATAGCTAATATGGGTAGCTTAAAAACAAACAATAACACCTTTTGTTCAGAGGCACGGATCTTTCGCTTTTTAAGGCTCGAGATCGCATGGCGTTATCTAACAATGTTTAAACGCTTGAAAGTGCAAATGGAGTAGGAAAAATATTATATTTACCTGCCCCATATCAGAGCTTTCCTTATACTTTCTTCACAAATGATATTTAGCCCTTGAATGGTCATTGAGCGTAATAACAAAAATACGTACACAGTGGGTCAGTATGATTGTGATCCAAATGGACATTTTTACCTTAATTTTAAGCCCTGACTGAGAATTTATTACTTTTCGTTTTCCTGGTTCATTGCATGAACTGTAAGGCAAATATTTTCCGTTCTACTGTACTGTTAATAATCTAATAGAGAGCGTGAACTATGTAGATAGCGCATAGACAACTATGCAACCTATTTTCTAGTGATAAAACTGAATCTTGATGATCTATATAAAATCCTTCAAAACTAACATCAATTCTAATTTAAAAATTAACAAGTATTCATCTGTTCAGAAGATTTTCTTATCTTACTGTAGAAAAGAATTTATTATAATGGCAGTGCAATGGATTGATAACAACGAAGGTACACAAGTGACCCTTAAATGCATCAGATGTTAACTAATATTTTATTGTTTCGCAACGAAAATGGAATCGATCATCCCTTTCTTAAACTGGTCCCCATATAAAATTTAAAAATATGAGAAAATACACTTCTATCTCCATTTAGAAACAACCATTTTTTCTTCAACACCCTGAATTTAAACAGTTTTTTATTAATACAACAATTAAGTTTGTTCAATAACTCTTAGATGTATTATGTCTGAAACAAGTATCGTTTACATGATTCAAATTGTAAAATAAATTCGCTTATGCATGAATGTTGAAATCCAAGGTGTCAATAACAGTTTTAGGTAGTTGGTAAAACAATGTGTCCGCTTACAAGAAAGATTAGATTAATGTAGCCTAAATAATGTTCGATAGGTTTTATAGAGTAGAAAATCAGTCGGTACTCTTGGGGGAGAGATTAAGACAATTGTGGTTTATCAGGAATGAAGTAACAGTTCTGTTATCTGTTATAGTACATACTTAATAGAACCTTCTGCTGTAGTACTTGGTACTCTCTGAGCAAACGTAACGAATTTAATGGAATTAACTAATAATCATACCTATTAACACGGCACTAAGAGGTTGTATTGGCGATTTTGGCTTCTTCGATGATTTTCAAGGCGCCTCGGTCGATGAGATCATTCGCTAGGTTCACGCCAAGATGGTGAGCTAAGCTCAGTTTCCGACCATCCACTCCTGCATCGGTGATACCACAGTAGAGCTCAAGGGTTTTATCACTGTAATAAAGTGAAAGATCATTAATAAAATACGACAAAACGGCTGGCATAATAAGAAATACCACCTATCGTTGGTCTCGTTCGATTCAGCGTTCAAAATGCTACAAGTTAAACCCTGATCACTTCGAAAAAATATTCTGTACGGTGTGCCTTCTCTTCTGCAAAATACGTATTAAATGACTTGCTAACTCGCCTCACACCTGAACATTGTGAGGAATACTCGTTTTGAAATTGAACTGTGATCAATTCAAATACTGAAACGTCAGAGAATTTCACCGAATTCGTAAGTTTTTAGTCAGCCAATATTTCTATCTAATTCTTCTTAAATTTCATCGGTCAGCCAATTCTAATGTTCTTCAGCCATTCCTATCTAATTTTTTCACAATTTTTAAAATGATATATCACATATTGTCTTGTTTCAAATAATTCGTTTGTCGATTTTGCTAATCATTCATCAAATAATAAAACGTCTGCCAAGTGGGTGTGGCACATATCCTCCTCGTATCCATAACATGACTGTATAGATCATCGAAAATAATTATTGGCTAAAGAACTTCGATCAATTCGGCGAAGTAAATATTGAATTAGGGTAAATTTATTGTTATGCAGGAGCATAACTTGAGAAAATGAAGGTAGGCATGTCGAACTATTGAACAAACTATAAAATATACCTAATAATAAAAATTGACATTGACGCTGAATGGATAGATGACTGCATTTCATCGAAATTGGTCAAAATAAAGTTATGCGCGTAACAAGGATTTCACGTTTGCGCATGCGCAGAGCTACTATTGATCCAGGGGTCATGAAACCTATAGGGGACCATCTACACCCCAACCCGCACAATCCCTGAAAATTTCATCAAGATCGGACTATAACTTCGTGTAGTTTTGCCCGTAACAAGGATTTGCTGACAGACAAACAGACAGACACGGAACCAAAATTGTTCAGAAAGGTCTAAAACGCAAAATGCGAGTGGAATTTTTGATTTTGGAGACAAAAAAATTTTCACATTCCGAAAGTGAAAACAATGCTTCCGCTACCTTAGTAGACTCGGAAGCAAAAGAAAGGGGTTTTCGCAGAGATATTCTTCACAGGCGCGTGGCACGGCTCGTGTTAACACAGGCCGTGGGAACCCGGCTTAACCCATATTTTGCATATTCGGTGAGAACAAAGCCACCAGAATATTTTTTCGAAAAGGATGGGGGTAATCAAACTTGTAGCATTTTGAACGCTGAATTGAACGATACCAACGGTAGATCCGTAGGTGCAATTGCCTAGGAGCTAGCGTGTTTTGTTTTGATGCGGCCTATAAATATGGTACATACCTACATACGGAAAAACGTTAAAATGTAGGATTGTGTTCTAGGTCTAAAACAGGTTTTGAGTGAGATCCAAGGCCTCCGACGAAAAATTTTAAAATTTGGAAAATGGCTCTTTGAAACGACGTTTGAAATAACGGAACAGAAGGTCGATTTGCCAAATGCCAGAATAGGGAACACTACTGAAAATACTCGCGAGTTTTCCAAGAGTCCCCCACTTCGGCCGCTTCCCCTCGCTCAAACTGAAGCTGGTGGAAAAAAAGGAGGAGAGAGCAGAGACCCTGCAAAAATGGCAGCAGAGATGGGCAGCTGAAACCCGGGGAAGGTGGACAGCACGTCTGATCGGGGAAGTGCAAAAATGGACGGAGAGGAAACAGGAAGACGTTAATTACTATTTAACCCAGTTCCTGACGGGGCTTGGTTATTATCGGTCGTTCCTAAAGAAAATAGGGAAGACTTCCGAGGCAAGGTGTGTGTACTGCCGAATGGGGGACGATGATGTGGAGCACACATTCTTCATATGCCCAAAATGGCAGCAGCTAAGGCAGGAATTGGTTGGAGTAATAGGTGATTTAGTTGGAGTAATAGGTGATTTTTAGTAATAGGGTGAGGGGGACACATCTTTTGATATACTGTCAGTCCAGTAATGGATTTTCCAGAGGAACGGTGTTTTTAAGTTGGTATGCCACGATGGAAAAAAAGGGTGAGGGGGACACATCTTTTGAATAAGTCCAGTAAAATTTTCCAAAATTAAAAAAAAAAAAAAAAAAAAAAAAAAAAAAAAAAAACTGAAGCTGTTAGATCTGGCGTACTTACTTCCAAGACGCTGGCTACTGTAGCTAAGGAAAAAAGAAGAAATTGCCCCAACTCAAAAGTAGCAAATTTTCAAAAGTAAGCCTACTGAACCTTTTATTTATTTATTTTTTTTCAAAACGCTTGCATTCAGAGTTATTCACGATTTAAAATTAAGATTTTTCGTGTTATCGACGGTACTTCATTAAAACGGAAATAGTTGCCTAATGTCCTGAGTTATCTCAAATTTGAAGAGACCATAGTAAATACCGTAAAATTTCCGATCTTCCTAAGCGTGACAACTTCTTCTTAATTCGCCGTCTCCACGCGGAGGTTGGCGATCCAAAAGGCAAGCTTTTCTTTGCTGGTTGCTGCACGGAAAACTTCCACCGAAGAGCAAGAAAACCAGCGCCTGAGGTCCTTCATCGGCGTGACAACTCAATGCTCCCGATTCAGCCAACCAAGGTGTGGTAGATCAGCAGCGTTGACAACAATATTTCATTATTCTGCTAATTCTGTACGTGAAGTTTAGCGAATAAAAGCCTTAGTTCCAAAAGGTTTACTTTATTACACAAGGATCTCTACATATTGATCCGTACTGAACACTTTGTCTCCCTATTATGAAGATGTTTCCCTTCTGCTAAGATATTGACACTAGAAAGATAAAAATGTGGCAGAAAACAGTGAACTTTCGCGGAATGAGCCACATACGGAATGACGACCATCTTCTCACCTTTTATTGTCGTTGCTGAGAGAACATTTGGAGCTGAGCTGTTCGGTGATCGAACCGTCCAAGCTCCAACAAGCTGCAGTCAGGTGGAGAATTTCCCCTTCTAACCTGGAAATGACGGCGACCGGAGCGGAACATCCTCCGCCCAACGTGCACAACAAACTTCGCTCAGCGACGGTTCGCAGCAAAGTCCCAATATGGGACAGCGGGGAAAAGATTGCACAATCTTTCGTTCGACATTCGACAGCGAGGGCTCCTTGCCCCACAGCGTACAGCATCTCTGATTCTTCAAGGATCTACAATAACAATCAGGAAAAGAGGAGCAAGATTTGAAATTAAATGAATTAAAAATATTCATGCATGACATGATTCACTCACCTAAATTATTATCAATCCCAAATTAATCAAATGTTTCATTTCTAACATGTCAAATCCAAATTCCATTTCATTTCATATTCATTTATAATGCTATAATTTATAGCTGAATAAAGCCTTATTATTAATTCAAAAGACTTGTTCATACCGATGCAGAATGACTACGAAAAAGAATTTACAAGGGAACTATGAGGACAATACATCTTTTTAAACCTAAAAATAGATTTTTTTCTCCAATCATTCGTAAACTTTCAGGATTTCAAACAAGTCGCATTCGACTCAGCACAAGAAAGTAATGTAGACACCCCACATTCATTCATCGTTCAAAACCAATTTTTGGACTAATTGGGTAATTGAACCGTAAATTTGGACCCATCTAATGGACTGTTCGGAAAATAAAAACCGAGTTAGATGGAACGTTGTCTATATTTCCATGAAAGTAAAGAGTTACACTGTTAAATCGATTTCGACGGTTAGGTCATCATCAGTAACAAACATGAACTGAAAGTACATCACAGAAAGCATATCTTATATAGGATCAAGTGAGAGGAGATTGAATCCTATTGGCTCAAGGAAGTGAAAGGGGCGGGGAGGACCAACCAATGCAACTCAAGGCTTACAAAGTGAAAGGGGCACAAATAGTATCATTATGGAGAGGCGGAGCCAAACTTAGTGCAAGAAAGAACCCAATAATGGTGAAATATTTTGAGGAATGACATCATTTAAACATTTTCCTGACCTATCACTCATAACAATTTCGAATTTTTCTAGCACATCCAACATACCTGTTGGGCAAAAGTGAGGAAATTCTACATACTGCCTGTTTGTCAGATCAAAACTAAAGCTATGATTGGATTAATTCAGATGACTTGCAAAGGCAGAATCACCCCTGTTGTCCCTGAAATCCTTTTCATGCTCTTTTATTCGTTCCCTTTCGTGTTTCAAATTAATACCAGAACTAATTCGTAAGTATTTTTCACACACGAACTTGGCTAATGTAGAGCTAATCAAGGTAGTTTTACCTCAGAAATGCGGTGCTCCCAACCCATTCTATGAACGCCGGCCACTGCTAGGATGATTCCATCGAAATCACCATTGTCGAGCTTTTTCAGTCTTGTCTGCAAATTACCTCTAATATCTTTTACAATCAAAGATGGATATTGCCGTTTCAGTTGAGCAATACGTCTAAGGGAACTGGTTCCTAAAAAAAACATAATCATGCTTACAAGTTTTGTTTAATGGGTTGATACATCTGAATGACACTGAAATAGTACAACTTATTGATGAAAGAGAGAAATTTAATATGTATTAAGGTCGAGAATTACCTATGATAGAGTTGGGAGGTAATGTCTTCAACGTTAGCCCTCGGTGTTTCGCATTTAATAGAAGAGCATCTCGGGGATCTTCTCGCCTGAAGCAGAATTAATACAAAATCTCAACGGAACGTTATCGTTCGTTATTATTTCATTTCTATAACAGTTCGAACCACCATAATGTGAAAATAACCACGTAAGTTGGGTGGTCTAGCAATAAGCAAGTTACAGGTGTTGAAGAACATAGAAAGGGGACTCACTGCAAAATAGCGCCAACTGCAAGACCGTCTGGCAAAGTCGTGGGAAGGTCTTTCAAAGAATGAACCACCAAATCGACTTCCCCCGTGACCAGGGATTCTTCCAACTCTTTGGTGAATAAGCTTTTCTCGCCTATTTTCGGGAGAGGTCTATCCAGAATACGATCTCCCATTGTATTCATCGAGACTGAAATGATTTGAGATTAAAAATGGCATTAAAAACTAAATAAAATACCACAAAGGAAGGTTATAATCACAACGCACACAGAATATTGTGTACCATACAAACGAAACTCACCTATTTCAAATTTGTGTTCAGGATACAGCTTTTTCAAATGTTCAATAATCAAATTCGTTTGGATGAGAGCCAGCTGAAAGAGTAAATCATTTAAATTATTCTCAATTCGACCAAATAATAGCAAAAGTTGATAATACGTTTCTTAGACCAATGGGAGTTCGGAATGAAAAACAGAAAAGCACCGAAGAATCGTTACATATTATGAAAATCCTTGCTGACTCTGCTCTCAGTGAAAATTCAAGTTCAAGTGTTC
Source organism: Creontiades dilutus (assembly GCA_031894815.1). Lineage (NCBI taxonomy): Eukaryota > Metazoa > Arthropoda > Insecta > Hemiptera > Miridae > Creontiades > Creontiades dilutus. The sequence continues at coordinate 496,955 of JAVIWC010004080.1, forward strand.
ACATTTCAAAATTAACAAACTTTAATATAATCTTTTTAAAAGTCTCCCATGTCGTGGTGTGGGAGTGCATATAACTTCCTTGTACCAGATTATTTTTTACCGGATACTATAATTATGATCGAATCGAAATGAAAATGGGACGAATTAACCGATTTTCCCCGCTTATCCTTCAAATTTTATCAAGACCGGACCGCCAGAACATGAGAAATGACAGTTGACGTATTTCACATTTGGGCAAGCGCAGAGTAAAGTATTGATTTCAGAGTGACTAATTTTATAAAGGACTGGTTCTACAGCCAGCAAGCACATTCTTTAAACATTTCATCAAAATCCGTCGAGAACTGTATCATATCAACAAGTCATAACTATGTGCGGACATACGGAAAGACAGACAAGAGACGACAATTGTTCAGAATGGTTTAAAATGCAAACTGCGAATGGAAATCTTGATTTTGGCGACGACATTGTCACTCGCCGCAAGTGAAAACATAGTTTCTGTTTTCTATACCTAGACTTGGAAAGAAGCTAGCTCTTGGAGTTATTTCGTTCACAGCTGAACAACTTTCGTTTCATGTCCGTCTTTGTTTGTCTATCCCTGAGTCAGCACATATTTGTAACAATCTTCATCCCTACAGTTCCGATTATTCGATTACATCCAATTTTGGGGACATTTTAAGGGAATTCGCTGGTTAGGCTGTAAAGTACCGAATGCATTTCATTGTTCTCAAACCAATACATCAGTCGGCGCTTAAGCAAAAGTTAAGTCCATCAAATCCATAATTTTCTGAAGTCCTAATGGGGATCTCGTTCAAATTTAGAGGGTAGTTCCCACAGGGATTCCCTGCTGACAAGAAACAGATGATAGAGGGACTTGAGACAGTCAATGCTAATACTCTGTCACGCAGTGAAGAGTCATATCATCCAAGTATGCAGACCTTTCAGCAGAGCACTCTGAGCAAGGTATAACTTTGCCGTTGCTCCCTTTGCTATATATGAACAAAAAAAAGCATTGGGATGTTGAAAGTGAGGAGCATATTTGAATAGGTGGAAGAGGAGACAGGATAGACCTTGTTGTTGAGACACCCTCCGGCTATATTGGATCACTGATGCCCAGGCAGTATCCGGGTCTGAAAGCACCACCTGAACAGTGTACATCAGCGACAGAAGATGATGCATAGCACCACTGAGATGTTGCTGAGACCACGGGTGTTGAAACCACGCCAGTTCAAGTGGCTGCTGCAACTATTATATGAAAGGCAATCTGGCATAAGCAATCAGCCCAACAAATGAAGCAACTAGCTTCTCCTGATTTCATTCTTTGTTGGCCAGTGAATCGTGTGTTCATTTGGTCATCATTTGTACACGATGGCAACTCCAGCCTTTTCCAGAGGGGCTTTTTCTCCCCCCAAGAATTTAGAAGATTGTACAAAGTGAAGTACACTGAAGTAGGGCAAACGTTTGTGATCTTGTAAATTGAGAAAGAAATTACTATGTTAAAGGTGAAATTTTCAGGGAATGTGTGGGTTAGGCTGCAGGGTCCTCTAGGAGTTTCAATGATCACAAACCAATATATCAGGCGCGAAAGTAAACTCAATCAACATTCATTTTCTCATGTCCTAGCGACGATTTCGTTCATATTTCGAGGGTAGTGATGACAGGAATCAGAGGATCTAATGGCTTGAGATAGTCGATGCAATAATCCGTCAAAGAGGAGTCAACAACGGAAAACTGCTGTTCTTATCATCCAAGTATGAACGGTCAGAAGACCACGTTCGAAGTGAAGCATAACTTGTTGAAGAGGATCCCCTCTTGTTGAGACACCCTCCGGCTATATTGGATCACTGATGGCCAGGCAGTATCCGGATCTGAAAGCACCACCTGAACAGTGTACATCAGCGACAGAAGATGATGCATAGCACCACAGAGATTTGCTGAGACCACGGGTGTTGAAACCACGCCAGTTCAAGTGGCTGCTGCAACTATTATATGAAAGGCAATCTGGCATAAGCAATCAGCCCAACAAATGAAGCAACTAGCTTCTCCTGATTTCATTCTTTGTTGGCCAGTGAATCGTCTGTTCATTTGGTCATCATTTGTACACGATGGCAACTCCAGCCTTTTCCAGAGGGGCTTTTTCTCTCCCCAAGAATTTAGAAGATTGTACAAAGTGAGGCACACTGAAGTAGGGTAAACGTTTGTGATCTTGTAAATTGAGGAAAAAATTATGTTAAAGGTGAAATTTTCAGGGAATGTGCGGATTAGGCTGCAGGGTCCTCTACGAGTTTCACTGATCACAAACCAATATATCAGGCGCAAAAGTAAACTCAATCAACTATCATTTTCTCATGTCCTAGCGACGATTTCGTTCATAATTCGAGGGTAGTGATGGCAGGAATCAGAGGATCTAATGGCTTGAGATAGTCGATGCAATAATCCGTCGAAGAGGAGTCAACAACGGAAAACTGCTGTTCTTATCATCCAAGTATGCAGATCGGTCAGAAGACCACGTTCAGCAAAGCATAACTGCGTTGTTGGCCCCTCTGCTATGTACGAACAAAAGAAGCATTGCGATGTTCGAAGTGAGGTGCATATGGGAATAAGTGGAAGAGGATCAGAGCAACCAAACCTTGTTGTTAAGACACCCTCCGGCTATTGGATCATTGATGCCCAGGCAGTATCGGGGTCTGAAAGCACCACCTGAACAGTGTACATCGGCGAAAGAAGATGGTGCATAGCACCACAGAAATTCGATGTTGAAACCACACCAGTTCAAGTGGCCGCTGCAACTATTGCATGGAAGGAAATCTGGCATAAACAATCAACCCAAGAATTAAAGAAACTGGCTTTTCCTGACTTCATTTTTTGATTGCCAGCGAATCTTGCGGCAAAACGGTAGTGCGTGCATTCTGTCATCATTTTTCCACGCGGGGTCTGGTGGTAACTCCAACCTTTTCCAGAGAGGAGAAGAAGGGTTCAAATTTTAATTGTAAATGTTTGTAATCATGTAATATTGAGGAAAAATTCTGTTAATGATGAAATTTTCAGGTTAGGCTGTAGGGTCCTCTGTGTGTTGCACTGATCAGAAACCAATATTTCAGTCTGCGCAGGTGCAGAAATAAAATCCATCAAATATAATTCTTTCACATCCTAGTGAGAATCTCGTTCAAATTTCGAGGGTAGTTCCCACAGTGACTCTCTGATGACAAGAATAAGAGGATCTAACGGCTTCAGACAGTCGATGCAACACTCCGTTGAAGAGGAAGTGAAAGAGAGGAAAGGAAAACTGCTGCTCTTATCATCCGGTTGTACAAATCGGTCAGAAGACCACGTTCAGCAAGGCATAACTGTGCTGTTTCGCCCTCGTCTATGTAAGAACAAAACAAGCATTGGGATGTTAGAAATGAGGTGCATATGCGAGCAATCAGACCTCCGGTTATTGGATCATTGATGCCCAGGCAGTATTTGGATCTGAAAGCACCACCTGAACAGCGTACGTGACGCATAGCATGATGATGATGGAAGATGATGCATACCACCGCAGAGATTCGCTGTATATGGTGCTGAGACCATGGGTGTTGAAACCACGCCAGTTCAGGTGGCCACTGCAACTATTACATGGAAGGGAATCTGGCATGAGCAATCAGCCCAAGAATTGAAGAAAATGGCTCTTCTTTTGTTGACCAGTGAACCAAACGGTGTCATCATTTGTCCGAGCGGGAGTTTGTTGGGAACTCCAACCTTTTCCAGAGAGGAGAAAAAGGGTTCAAATTTTAATTGCAAACGTTTGTAATCATGTAATATTGAGGAAAAATTCTGTTAATGATGAAATTTTCAAGGAATGTGCGGGTTGGGCTGTTGGACCCTCTATCAGTTTGACTGATCACAAACCAATATATCAGTCTGCGCAGGCGCAAGTAAAATCCATCAAATATAATTATCCCACGTCCCAGGGATCCGATCTCGTTCAAATTTCGAGAATAGTTAAGGAAGAACAGAACGACAATCGCAAAAATATTTCAATCAGATCACAGCACTCCTAGCAACTGTGCACACGCTAAAGTAAAATGGCTACAATTGTCACTCGATTTCGATGACATTTTCAATGAATCTGCGGGTTGGGTAGGAGATGGTCCCCTATGATATAACTACCCGCTTACTGTCTACGGGTGTAGGTTCCGTTGCTTTTTAAAGTTCATTTAGTTTGCTTTGCTGTAAAATTACAAAATTACTGCAAAATCTAAACAAAAGATTGGGTAGATATGAAAGTAATGTGTTCGTATCTTTCCAATTCAATTTTTATCTTATACAAATTTTAATAAGTTCAAGAGTTGAACATTATATGACTGAATCATTTACAACCAAACTCAATCAGACAATTGATCTCAATCTCGTGCTTAGGAATTACATGTGCTTTCCATGTGGGTACAATTTAATTTTAATCACATACCTAGTTGTGGTTACACGTGTAAAACCTACATTAATTGCTTTAAAGTGATCGTATTTTTCCTCAATTAGCAAATTACGAGGAAAAGAAGATAGTGCCGTGGCTCCAAAATCGTTCACATAATAAAACCTTGTATTAT